>OU342963.1:20000-30000 GCA_910592155.1 Ypsolopha scabrella | reverse complement strand
CATTGTCATAGATGGTTGCCTGCGCTTCTTCAAGCTTGACACTCAGTAGTCCCGTGCTCCCTCGGTTGTATATTTGCAGGATGTCCTCGCAGGTCTTGGTGTTGATGACCTTATTTGCTTTAAGGACACCCTGAAACTCAAGGAAAGCATTCACCATGTGATCCAGGGTGGTTGTGGCCTGCCTGAGCCGGGGTGGTTCCACTAAACCCTTATCCGCTTTGGTGCGGGTTTTGCGGGTTTCTCGTGGAGTCATTCCCGGGTCGCTTCTTGTAAAAGTCTCTACAGCAGATTCAATACGTTGCATTGACATTGCTGCAGAAACTCTTTCGGCCATCGTTTTCGGGTCACATGGGACGTTGGTTACTGAAGCGTTCAGCGCGCTGATCGCCACATCCAGTCCAGCTCCTTGAAGTGACTGCCGGTGCATTCCCATCTTTTTTAGTAGACGCTCCTCCTCTGCCCTTTTATTCTGTAGGCGTTCCGAGCCACTCACTGCTTCCGAGTGCATGACGGTGGATGTAGTCCTGTCGGTACCAGAGCCGGTGCCCCCAGGCAAGAGGAAACTGAGGTTTTCGCCCCTGTCCTCGTATACAACCACCCGATGTTGTTCGGTGGCGTGTATACACCCGAGATAGTCCTGGACCCTACCCTTTTCTGGACCCACCGTCATGGAATCGATGCTAATGATAACCGCTGCGTTCGAACACGCGCTTCTAAACTTGGTGAGCAGTGAGCTAACCAGGGCAAACCTCGTGCTTTGCGCGTTGTTGTCAAAAAGAGCGATCACCTTATTTTGTGTTCGCATTAGTCGACAGCCCGCGCCGGCCACGGTCAACTCAGGTAGCGCGCTGTATGTTGCGCGTTTTATGCTCGTTTTGGAGGTATTTCCGTTCAGAAGTGCGGCAATTCCCGGGGAGATAGTAACCTTTCCCGTTCCGGTTGCATTACAGAAACTAAGACCCAGTTTTTCTCTTTCATTATCCATGAAGAGTGCGACTCCACGAATTTTTATGCCAGGTGTGCCACTCTCTCCGTGTCTCATAAGAGAATTAATCTGCTCTTCACTTGTGAGGTGGTTTCCTGATGGAGAATTCGGTTGGGGAGTCGTACTGGATCTTTGCGACGGTGCTGGGGTGATTACGGACGGTTTGCAGGTTTTGTTCGTGGCTGCAACGAATTGAACAACTTTACATGCGAATGCCCAAAAGTAGGTGTTGGATTCTTTGTTTTCCATGATCTTCGGAAAATTTGATGGAATTAGTGTAGTCTGGATTCTTACTTCCAGTTCCATCCTTTCCAGACCAAACCTTGGACACTCGCATAGTATGTGTATTATCGATTCATCGCATTCGGGATCGCATGGGCATGAGGGGCTGTCTTTTAGCTTAAATCGGTGTAGGTACGCAGCAAAGCCTCCATGGCCGGTCATTGCCTGGACGTGTGTGGGTGTTAAATTCATGTCCCTTAGAATGCGTCTTGCTGATCTGACGTCTGGCAAAAATGTCTTTGTGACCGAGCCGGTGCTGGAGGATTCGTAGCGCACCTGCCACTTTTGGACCGTTTCTTTTCGTATTTCCGCTTTGACATACGACAATGGGACTTTGCTGTAGTCTGGTGCCGTCTTTTTGGTCAAGGCTGCTTTCTTTGCCAATTCATCTGCCCTCTCGTTGCCTGGAGTGCCGACGTGGGCTCTCAGCCAGAAGAATCTGACTTCCCTGTTTTCGCTTCGGATTTCTCTTACTAGGCTCTTGATCTCCATGACCAGAGGGTGAGAGACTGTAGGGCTTCTCAGTAAATCGAGCGATGATCTTGAGTCGCTCAGAATATTTACCAAGGCCTTTTTGCTCTTTCTCACCATCTTAACGGCTCTGAAGAGAGCGTAGAGTTCCGATTGGAAGACGGTGTTGTGTGGTTCCAGGCGAAAGGTGGAATACCTGGACTCCCTTTCATCCTCCCACCACGTTAGGGCAGCACCAACTTTTCCTTCTATTTTGCTACCGTCGGTATAGATTTGAGGTCCGACAACGTGGAGGTTTTCGAGGGTTTCGGGGTCCATTGTTTCTAGGCGCTCGTACTCGGTTGTTGTGAGTAGTGATGGGTGGGGTTTTTCCAAAAAGCCTACCTTGCATTCCACCTCTCTTCCGGGAGGGAGATAGTCCTCTGAGTGGCCCTTTTTAATTTTGAAAAATTTCGCAGCCTCTTGTATCCTTAGATCAAGGGGCAGAAGACCTGATAGGACTAATGCCGATGTCAGAGACACCGTGCGGTGCGCCTTACATATCTTTTGGGCGAAGCCCCTCTGCAAAGCGTCAAGCTGATTCCGAGTCATTAGCTTGTCCGCAGAGGGGGACCACGCACTTGCGGCATACAGCACGATTGGCTCTATCACCGACACATATATCTTCCTGATTATTTCTCTGTTTAGTCCCCACGTTACCTTAGCTGCGCATGCAAGCTGTTTATATATGTCCGCTGTTTTCTTAATGGTGGCGGCCACATGCGCGTTGAACGTGAGTTTGCGGTCGATCGTTAAACCCAATAGTTTGATCTCTTCGACGAGATTCAGTCTGGTTCCTGCCATATGGATTACCGGGGGATCATACTTAAGCTTTTTCGTTATTACCATCGCATTGGTCTTGTGCGAGGCAAAACGTAGCTTATTTTGAGATCCCCATTCCACCACGGATTCCAGAACTGAGTTTGCTGTCTGTTGCAGGGTCTCGACTACGTGCCCAGAGAATATCAGGACCACATCGTCCGCGAAGGCCTGACAGTAGGTTCCTTGATCAGCCAGTTTATGGAGTAATGCATCCAGGATAAGGTTCCAGAAGGTGGGTCCGCCGATAGATCCTTGGACACAACCCTTCGTGGTTCCCTTTTCGCTAGACGCTCTGGCGTAATTTACCTGGATCTTACGGTCTTCTAGGTAAGAGGCTACCAGGGCGTATATGTTTTTGGGGCAACGTTTTGAGATCATCTGGTGCTTGAGTGCCGGCCACCACGCGTTGTCGAAGGCACCCTCTATGTCCAAGGATATCATAAGAACGATCTTTTTGTCTCTTACTTCCGATCGTACATGTTCCATTAAGTCATAGAGGGCGTCCTCTGTTCCGCGCTGTGGCATGAACCCATATTGTTTGGCGTTGAGGGTGGGGAGGATATGCCACTGCAACCTTCCAACCAAGAGTTTTTCGACGATCTTTCCAGGGACAGACAACAGGCCGATTGGTCTGTGGGACTTAGGATCGGTGTAGTCTTCCTTGGCCGGCTTTCGGAGTATGCACACGTGGGCGAGCTTCCATTGCTTGGGGAAGTAAGCTAGCGATAAACATTTGTTCGCCAGCTCCAGAAATACTTCCCTGTTACAATTTATAGCCGCTATGCAGATATCCGCTGTTAATCCATCCGGTCCGGGGGCTTTCTTTGGATTCAATCCTTTGAGGACCATGTCCAGCTCCGCAGATGTGAAAGGTGGATCGTCAGCGGACAGCTCTTCTATCTCCACCGGTGCCAGCCCATCCGTAAGTTCCCTGATGTGCGTGTGGTGTAGCTGTTCAGATTCCACAGAGTCATCAGGATAGAAGGTCTTAGCCAGAAGTTCCGCCGATTCTTCGGGGCTCAAAGTATTGCCTCCGGCATCCCGTAGGAGTGTATCTTCTTTCTTTCTGGCTGTTTTCCTAAGTACTCTGTAGATTCCGTCCCACATGCTCTCGTGTTCCTGTGTCGAGCAAAACTCTTTCCAACTTTTGGTCTGAGCTTCTGTGGCTTGGAGAGCGTACTCTGTTTTGGCCTGGACATATTCATCTAAAACGAACTGTCTCCGACTAGGGGCGGCGTTCCGTATTCGTCTCTTCTTTTTGAGGACTTCTCTTTTGAGAAGTTCGAGAGACTTGGACCACCAAGGGGGTTTTGAGTCGCTTTTCCATGTTCCTACCTTCGGAATCGAGCTCTCACACGATTCCTGGATGTTGAGTATGTAGGTTGTTAGAATGGCTTCCAAATCTTCTGGACTCGTAACCGCTTTCACTCTGCAGGGGCTGATGGCTTTTTCTGCTAGGCCGGATTTGAAGCATGTCGAGAAGTCTGACCACTTTGCCTTCTTGGTGTTGTACTTGCGCGTGGTAATTACCCTTAGTGATTCTAGGGCCTTCTCCAGGCGCAGCGAGAAGGTTATTGCGTTGTGATCGGATGTTATGAGACTTCTGTCCACACTCCAGTCCTCGAACTTGCCCAGCAGGGACTCGCTGCACGCAGTGACATCTACTCTACTTGTGCATAGCGTGTCTCCCCTGTAGGTCTCGAAAGTCGGTACTTGACCCGTGTTAAGTATTTGGAAGTTCATTTCGTTCAGGAAGGCGTTATACTCTTCTCCTCGGTGGTCTGTGGACTTGCTGCCCCACCAGATATTCCAGGCATTTGTGTCTCCAACCAGCAAAATGTTGTTCGTGCGGAGCTTTTCACAGATCTTTTTTATCTTCTTGATGTCTTCTTCTATGTCTTCTCCTCCTTCCAGGTAGACAGATATGAGCCCTAGCGTTTGCGTTCCGGTTTTTATAGTGGCTGCTGCAATGTTCTCAGATACCAGCTGAGGATCGTGTATGACCTCAAGCTGATCTCCGAATACCACTATTGCTGCCTTTACCGGTTTTTGGCGGTTTAATGTACACTGGATGACTTGTGTGCCCGGGTACTGTTTCATAACACCTGTTGTTTCATAACACCGGTTAGGTTAGGTTAGGTTAGGTTAGGTTAGGTTAGGTTAGGTTAGGTTAGGTTAGGTTAGGTTAGGTTAGGTTAGGTTAGGTTAGGTTAGGTTAGGTTAGGTTAGGTTAGGTTAGGTTAGGTTAGGTTTTTTTTTTTTTTTTTTTTTAATTTAAATCATCTTTCTGATTCACGTTATCCCGCACGGCTATATATGCCGTGCTTTTTCAATCAAGTATTAAATTATTAAAAAGCGACCCGTTTTATATTGGGTAGTTGGGGAGTTTCTTCCGTTATTATTAATTCTAAGTCATGCAGTATCTTTTGAAATGAAATGAAACTTATCTACAAATTTATTTCTCTTTTTTTTTTTTCAATATACCATCCTATTTTATTCTTTTTTTTTTTTTTTTTAGTATGTCTCTTTCCATTTTTTTTTTTTCTCTTTGTCATTCTTATTCTATGTACATCATTATTAACTATATACATTTTCTTATTTTATCTTAAAAATTATGTTGTTGGACGGAAGAGTCTCCCCTTGTACAGTATTGTTACATTAAAAACTTAGTTAATTATCAAAATTCTGGTCAACCTGTTTGTGTTCACTCGTATTAAATTTATCATTATTAATTCATATTACAAAACAGTATAATAAAGCATTAAACATTACAATATTAAAACACTAATCTAAAATACATTTTCAATCTGTCCCATATATACCTATTAAATAAAGTTGAATAATACAACTAAAAGCATTAAAATTTTATCATTAAAAACCTTATAATTAAAACAAACGAAAAAAACAAACAAAAAAAAATATCGTCGAATAAAATAAATGGCCAAAATAATTAAACATCCCAATCATTTGTTGCGTATTGCCACACGTCTTATGATTCTTTCTAAGAACGTCAGTAAGACTTCCCTTTGGGCTCCGTCCTTCATTATTGCTGGCAGGTTGTCCTTGCAATAAAAAGAGTCGAGTTGCATTTGGAGTTCTGCCCTCCACAAGCCGAATCTGGGGCAGTCGAACATTATGTGCCATATTGTCTCCTCTATCTCAGGATCACATACGCAAGAGGGGCTGTCCTTGATCTTGAAACGGTGCAAGTACGATGCGAGCCCTCCATGCCCCGTGAGGGCCTGTACATGGGAGGGGCCAAGTTTGGTCTTCCTCAAGATTTTGTGCGCAGTGGCAACATCCGGAAGGAAGACCCTCGTAACCGCTCCCGTACTGGAGGACCCATATCGCTCCTGCCACCTCTGGACAGTCTCCTCACGCAGAGTCCTTTTGATGTACGATAGGGGGACGGCATCATAGTCCGCTGCAGACTTCTTGTGGAGAGCAGCACTCTTTGCAAGTTCATCGGCTCGCTCGTTTCCGGGCGTTCCTGCGTGGGCCCTCAGCCAGAAGAACCTCACCTCACGGCCCTCCTCTCGGATTTCCCGCACGCTTTTTTCGATGCTGTGCGCCAAAGGGTGGAGTGAAGCTCGGCTTTTGAGCAGGTCCAACGAAGATCTGGAGTCGCTTAAGATGTTAACTATCGGCTCCTTGCTTCGCTGGGCCTGCTCAACGGCCCTCAGCATAGCGTACATCTCCGATTGGAAGACCGTGCAGTAAGGCTCCAGACGGAACTTCGAGCACCTGGTCTCCCCGCTGTCCGACCACCATGTGAGCGCCGCGCCCACCCTCCCCTGTATCTTACTGCCGTCAGTATAGATACAGGGGCCAGTGATCTGGTGAGCACTCACAGTGTCGGGTTCTAGGTCTTCCAAGCACTCGAAACCCAGAGTCTGCTTTCCAGCCGGATGTGGAAATTTCGCGAAGGGCACACGCAGTTCGACCGGTCGATCTGCTGGAATCTGCTCAATTCTTACTCCTTGCTTTGCCCTGTACAAACCTGCAGCCTCGCGGACTCTAAGATCAAGGGGGAGCACATCAGCCAGAACCAGTGCAGACGACAACGACACCGTGCGGTACGCTTTGCACAATTTTTGTGCGAACCCACGCTGCAGAGAATCCAGCTGGTTTCTGATCATCAGCTTCTCCGCAGCAGGGGCCCACACACTTGCCGCGTACAGCACGATGGGCTCTACCACCGAGACGTATATGGTCCTGATGACCTCCTGGTTCAATCCCCAGCTCACCCTTGCAGCGCACGCCAGCTGCTTGTAGATGTCAATGACTTTCCTACAAACAGCTGATACGTGCGCGTTGAAGGTGAGCTTGTCGTCAATAATGACACCCAGCAGGCGGATTTGTCGCACTAGCGGCAAATTGACTCCGCCCATGCAGATAACTGGGGGCTCAAACTTAAGCCTCCGTGTCAGCACCATCGCAAAGGTCTTGTGAGGTGCGAACTTTAGCTTATTTCTGAGACCCCAGTCCAGCACTGTTTGAAGGGCCGCGTTGGCTCTCGCCTGCAGGGGGGGTATTGTGGAACTGGAGAACACCAGAACCACATCGTCCGCAAAGGCTTGACAGTGCACTCCTTCCTGCTCTAGATCTACGAGCAGGGTGTTGAGAATAAGGTTCCAAAAGGAGGGTCCAGCTATTGAGCCTTGGATACACCCTTTATTAGTACCCTTTTCCCAAAACTCCCTTGCGTAACTGATCTTTACCGTCCGCTGGTCTAAGTAAGAGGCTACAAGTCCGTAGATGTTAGCCGGACATCTGTGCGCGAGGAGTTGGGTCCTCAAAGCCGGCCACCAAGCATTGTCGAAAGCTCCCTCTATGTCCAGTGAGACCATGAGAACTATTTTCCTGCTCTCTATTTGAGAGCGGACATGGCCCACAAGGTCATAGAGGGAGTCCTCGGTGCTTTTTTGTGGCATGAAACCGTATTGCCTAGTGCACAGCGAGGGTTGTATATGCCATCCCAGCCGCGATACCATGAGCTTTTCCACAATTTTGCCCATAACAGGAAGGAGACCTATCGGTCTGTGTGCCTTCGGAGTGGTGTAGTCTTCCCTCCCGGACTTACGGAGTATACATACGTGAGCGAGTTTCCATCTCACCGGAAAGTGCCCGATCTCCAAACACTTGTTGGCGATCTCCAGGAACACCCCCGACTCAACTCGGATTGCTCGCTCACATATGTCCGCCGTCCACCCGTCAGGCCCCGGAGCTTTCTTTGGGTTCAGATTGCCCAAGACTGAGTTCAGCTCCGTGGCTGTGAAGGGCGGATCAGATGGTTTTAATTGGTCCGAGAGTTGATGGACTGGCACCTCCGAGCTCTCGTGAATTAGTTTTTGAGCGGGGGTTTCGTCGTTCACAGAGTCATCAGGAAAGAACGTTTGAGCCAAAAGCTTGGCGGACCCCTCGGGACCAAGGGTGTTCCCCGATGAGTCCACCAGCAGCCGGTCCTCCTGCCGTTTTGCCGTCCTCCTGATGACCCTGTAGACTCCGTCCCACATGCTTTCCCTATCCTGTTTTGAGCAAAATTGTTTCCAGCTAGCTGTTTGCGCTTCTTGCGCCGCGTCTTTATATCTCTGCTTCGCTTCAAGGTATACGTCAACGACATGTTGCCTTCTAGCCGCCGTGGCGTTCCGTAAACGCCGCTTCTTGGTATTAGCGTCTCGTCTGAGACGCTCCAGAGCGGGGGACCACCACGGCAGTGGCTTCCTTCCTTTTGGGGCTCCCATCTTCGGTATTGTCTCTTCACATGCACGAGAGACAACCGAGAGATAGGAGTCAAGGAGGGACTCCAGCTCCTCAGGCGTGGTAACCAACCCCACCCTCGACGCACCCAGATTGCTCCCTTCCAGGCCTGTGCGGATGGAGAGACCGAAAGCCGACCAATCAGCCCTCGCTGTGTTGTACACACGTGTGGTCTGGATTGGCAAAACTGTTAATTCCTTCTCCAGACACACGTGGTAGGTAATGGCGTTGTGGTCTGATGTTATCAGCTCCCGGTCCATTCTCCATCCACCCATGTTGCCCAAGAGCTGGAGGCTGCAGGCTGTCACGTCTACGTGACTTGTGCACATACGGCCTCCTCTGTATACCTCGAAAGTGGGGGTGCCACCTGTATTCAGGATCTGGAGGTCCATTTCCTCAAGGAAGGACCTGTAGGCTGAGCCCCTGTGGTCCTCGGAATCACTTCCCCACCAGGGGCTCCACGCGTTGACGTCGCCGGCTAGGATGACATTATCAGCCTGCAACTTTGAGCGGACACTTCTTATCACATTTAAGTAGGGATCCAAGTCTTCGTCCCCCTCTAGGTAGACGGACAGCACGGCCAACTTTAGCTCCCCTGCCTTCAGCAGTACCGCAGCGATGTTCTCAGTGACGAGCTGAGGGTCGTGAATGACCTCCAGCTCCCCACCGAAGACCACCACCGCGGCCTTGACTGGTTTTTGGCGGGCTGACGTCAGCTGGATTACTCTTGTGCCCGGGTACTGCTTTAGTTCGCCCTTGGTACCGACATACGGTTCTTGTACCAGGGCGACAGATACCCGAGCTGTGTGCGCTTTGCACATGAGTTCCGCTGTCGCCAGCCTGGAGCGTTGTAAGTTGGCCTGGATGGTACGTAGTTTGCCATCCGTAGTTTTACCTAGAGCGGGGACACCTCTGCCGCTCGCCTCGGTGCCCTCAGCAATACGCCACGCGAGACCTCGCTATGGAGTCCCATTTTTGCCTAATCTTGCACTCCGCGCTAAACGCATTGTGTGCAAGATCGGCTCCCTGGAGCTTAGCCCTCTTACAGTTTACGCACTCGGGCGTGTAGTCTATGCGGGGACAGTCCGCGCGGGTGTGCGCCCCACCGCAGTGGCTGCACGAGATGTCCTTCTCCTTGCACACCCTCTTGGGGTGGCCGTATTCCAGACATCCCGTGCACTGCACTAGCGGTGAGTGGTCCACTATGGGTCGCTTTTGAAGACCCACGTAGACTGTACCCGCACCTGTGAAGCGTTGCCACAGCAGAGGGGTAAGCTCCAGGACTATATGAGACTCGTGGGGGTTTCGCGCTTTTCGGCGGTACACAACCCTGAGGGACTCCGTGGAGAGATCCACTCCTTGCAGCAGGTGTTTATTCTGCTTTCCAAGGAGGGAATCCCTCACGTCCTTGTCCGTGTTGATTTCCAGGACGTCACGGATGCAGGCGAGAGGCAGTTTATTTTTGGCCTCCTTTATGATTAATCCGTGTCCGCTCTTACTTAGACTGGAGGATATTTTATCAATATCCTCCTTGTCGTTGCAACTGATCACTACCCTACTGTTTGCCGCTCTTCTGCAACGGTCCACCCTGACTCCGGTCGCTTTGGGGTCCAGCGCCCTCCCCAACTCCCTCATCACCTG
>OU342963.1:7500-15000 GCA_910592155.1 Ypsolopha scabrella | reverse complement strand
AACCCATGTGAAGTGTGGAACTTCCCAGTTTGCAAAGGTTTCGTTTCCTGCAGGGTCTTTGGCGATTTTTTCCGCCATTTCCAACACCCTGTCGTCTAACATCACCTTTGTTTCCCGTGTTGTGACCACTATGGGATCCATTTCTGGGGCTTGATACCTGATTTTGGTGGAAAGTAGTGAGTCTTCTTCATCCAGTGCGACAAACCCACTGCTGGAGTTATAAGCGACCATGTGTCGTATCATTGGGGCACCCGCTATGACCGTTCCCCTTTCGTTGTCATAGATGGTTGCCTGCGCTTCTTCAAGCTTGACACTCAGTAGTCCCGTGCTCCCTCGGTTGTATATTTGCAAGATGTCCTCGCAGGTCTTGGTGTTGATGACCTTATTTGCTTTAAGGACACCCTGAAACTCAAGGAAAGCATTCACCATGTGATCCAGGGTGGTTGTGGCCTGCCTGAGCCGGGGTGGTTCCACTAAACCCTTATCCGCTTTGGTGCGGGTTTTGCGGGTTTTTCGTGGAGTCATTCCCGGGTCGCTTCTTGTAAAAGTCTCTACAGCAGATTCAATACGTTGCATTGACATTGCTGCAGAAACTCTTTCGGCCATCGTTTTCGGGTCACATGGGACGTTGGTTACTGAAGCGTTCAGCGCGCTGATCGCCACATCCAGTCCAGCTCCTTGAAGTGACTGCCGGTGCATTCCCATATTTTTTAGTAGACGCTCCTCCTCTGCCCTTTTATTCTGTAGGCGTTCCGAGCCACTCACTGCTTCCGAGTGCATGACGGTGGATGTAGTCCTGTCGGTACCAGAGCCGGTGCCCCCAGGCAAGAGGAAACTGAGGTTTTCGCCCCTGTCCTCGTATACAACCACCCGATGTTGTTCGGTGGCGTGTATACACCCGAGATAGTCCTGGACCCTACCCTTTTCTGGACCCACCGTCATGGAATCGATGCTAATGATAACCGCTGCGTTCGAACACGCGCTTCTAAACTTGGTGAGCAGTGAGCTAACCAGGGCAAACCTTGTGCTTTGCGCGTTGCTGTCAAAAAGAGCGATCACCTTATTTTGTGTTAGCATTAGTCGACAGCCCGCGCCGGCCACGGTCAACTCAGGTAGCGCGCTGTATGTTGCGCGTTTTATGCTCGTTTTGGAGGTATTTCCGTTCAGAAGTGCGGCAATTCCCGGGGAGATAGTAACCTTTCCCGTTCCGGTTGCATTACAGAAACTAAGACCCAGTTTTTCTCTTTCATTATCCATGAAGAGTGCGACTCCACGAATTTTTATGCCAGGTGTGCCACTCTCTCCGTGTCTCATAAGAGAATTAATCTGCTCTTCACTTGTGAGGTGGTTTCCTGATGGAGAATTCGGTTGGGGAGTCGTACTGGATCCTTGCGACGGTGCTGGGGTGATTACGGACGGTTTGCAGGTTTTGTTCGTGGCTGCAACGAATTGAACAACTTTACATGCGAATGCCCAAAAGTAGGTGTTGGATTCTTTGTTTTCCATGATCTTCGGAAAATTTGATGGAATTAGTGTAGTCTGGATTCTTACTTCCAGTTCCATCCTTTCCAGACCAAACCTTGGACACTCGCATAGTATGTGTATTATCGATTCATCGCATTCGGGATCGCATGGGCATGAGGGGCTGTCTTTTAGCTTAAATCGGTGTAGGTACGCAGCAAAGCCTCCATGGCCGGTCATTGCCTGGACGTGTGTGGGTGTTAAATTCATGTCCCTTAGAATGCGTCTTGCTGATCTGACGTCTGGCAAAAATGTCTTTGTGACCGAGCCGGTGCTGGAGGATTCGTAGCGCACCTGCCACTTTTGGACCGTTTCTTTTCGTATTTCCGCTTTGACATACGACAATGGGACTTTGCTGTAGTCTGGTGCCGTCTTTTTGGTCAAGGCTGCTTTCTTTGCCAATTCATCTGCCCTCTCGTTGCCTGGAGTGCCGACGTGGGCTCTCAGCCAGAAGAATCTGACTTCCCTGTTTTCGCTTCGGATTTCTCTTACTAGGCTCTTGATCTCCATGACCAGAGGGTGAGAGACTGTAGGGCTTCTCAGTAAATCGAGCGATGATCTTGAGTCGCTCAGAATATTTACCAAGGCCTTTTTGCTCTTTCTCACCATCTTAACGGCTCTGAAGAGAGCGTAGAGTTCCGATTGGAAGACGGTGTTGTGTGGTTCCAGGCGAAAGGTGGAATACCTGGACTCCCTTTCATCCTCCCACCACGTTAGGGCAGCACCAACTTTTCCTTCTATTTTGCTACCGTCGGTATAGATTTGAGGTCCGACAACGTGGAGGTTTTCGAGGGTTTCGGGGTCCATTGTTTCTAGGCGCTCGTACTCGGTTGTTGTGAGTAGTGATGGGTGGGGTTTTTCCAAAAAGCCTACCTTGCATTCCACCTCTCTTCCGGGAGGGAGATAGTCCTCTGAGTGGCCCTTTTTAATTTTGAAAAATTTCGCAGCCTCTTGTATCCTTAGATCAAGGGGCAGAAGACCTGATAGGACTAATGCCGATGTCAGAGACACCGTGCGGTGCGCCTTACATATCTTTTGGGCGAAGCCCCTCTGCAAAGCGTCAAGCTGATTCCGAGTCATTAGCTTGTCCGCAGAGGGGGACCACGCACTTGCGGCATACAGCACGATTGGCTCTATCACCGACACATATATGGTCCTGATTATTTCTCTGTTTAGTCCCCACGTTACCTTAGCTGCGCATGCAAGCTGTTTATATATGTCCGCTGTTTTCTTAATGGTGGCGGCCACATGCGCGTTGAACGTGAGTTTGCGGTCGATCGTTAAACCCAATAGTTTGATCTCTTCGACGAGATTCAGTCTGGTTCCTGCCATATGGATTACCGGGGGATCATACTTAAGCTTTTTCGTTATTACCATCGCATTGGTCTTGTGCGAGGCAAAACGTAGCTTATTTTGAGATCCCCATTCCACCACGGATTCCAGAACTGAGTTTGCTGTCTGTTGCAGGGTCTCGACTACGTGCCCAGAGAATATCAGGACCACATCGTCCGCGAAGGCCTGACAGTAGGTTCCTTGATCAGCCAGTTTATGGAGTAATGCATCCAGGATAAGGTTCCAGAAGGTGGGTCCGCCGATAGATCCTTGGACACAACCCTTCGTGGTTCCCTTTTCGCTAGACGCTCTGGCGTAATTTACCTGGATCTTACGGTCTTCTAGGTAAGAGGCTACCAGGGCGTATATGTTTTTGGGGCAACGTTTTGAGATCATCTGGTGCTTGAGTACCGGCCACCACGCGTTGTCGAAGGCACCCTCTATGTCCAAGGATATCATAAGAACGATCTTTTTGTCTCTTACTTCCGATCGTACATGTTCCATTAAGTCATAGAGGGCGTCCTCTGTTCCGCGCTGTGGCATGAACCCATATTGTTTGGCGTTGAGGGTGGGGAGGATATGCCACTGCAACCTTCCAACCAAGAGTTTTTCGACGATCTTTCCAGGGACAGACAACAGGCCGATTGGTCTGTGGGACTTAGGATCGGTGTAGTCTTCCTTGGCCGGCTTTCGGAGTATGCACACGTGGGCGAGCTTCCATTGCTTGGGGAAGTAAGCTAGCGATAAACATTTGTTCGCCAGCTCCAGAAATACTTCCCTGTTACAATTTATAGCCGCTATGCAGATATCCGCTGTTAATCCATCCGGTCCGGGGGCTTTCTTTGGATTCAATCCTTTGAGGACCATGTCCAGCTCCGCAGATGTGAAAGGTGGATCGTCAGCGGACAGCTCTTCTATCTCCACCGGTGCCAGCCCATCCGTAAGTTCCCTGATGTGCGTGTGGTGTAGCTGTTCAGATTCCACAGAGTCATCAGGATAGAAGGTCTTAGCCAGAAGTTCCGCCGATTCTTCGGGGCTCAAAGTATTGCCTCCGGCATCCCGTAGGAGTGTATCTTCTTTCTTTCTGGCTGTTTTCCTAAGTACTCTGTAGATTCCGTCCCACATGCTCTCGTGTTCCTGTGTCGAGCAAAACTCTTTCCAACTTTTGGTCTGAGCTTCTGTGGCTTGGAGAGCGTACTCTGTTTTGGCCTGGACATATTCATCTAAAACGAACTGTCTCCGACTAGGGGCGGCGTTCCGTATTCGTCTCTTCTTTTTGAGGACTTCTCTTTTGAGAAGTTCGAGAGACTTGGACCACCAAGGGGGTTTTGAGTCGCCTTTCCATGTTCCTACCTTCGGAATCGAGCTCTCACACGATTCCTGGATGTTGAGTATGTAGGTTGTTAGAATGGCTTCCAAATCTTCCGGACTCGTAACCGCTTTCACTCTGCAGGGGCTGATGGCTTTTTCTGCTAGGCCGGATTTGAAGCATGTCGAGAAGTCTGACCACTTTGCCTTCTTGGTGTTGTACTTGCGCGTGGTAATTACCCTTAGTGATTCTAGGGCCTTCTCCAGGCGCAGCGAGAAGGTTATTGCATTGTGATCGGATGTTATGAGACTTCTGTCCACACTCCAGTCCTCGAACTTGCCCAGCAGGGACTCGCTGCACGCAGTGACATCTACTCTACTTGTGCATAGCGTGTCTCCCCTGTAGGTCTCGAAAGTCGGTACTTGACCCGTGTTAAGTATTTGGAAGTTCATTTCGTTCAGGAAGGCGTTATACTCTTCTCCTCGGTGGTCTGTGGACTTGCTGCCCCACCAGATATTCCAGGCATTTGTGTCTCCAGCCAGCAAAATGTTGTTCGTGCGGAGCTTTTCACAGATCTTTTTTATCTTCTTGATGTCTTCTTCTATGTCTTCTCCTCCTTCCAGGTAGACAGATATGAGCCCTAGCGTTTGCGTTCCGGTTTTTATAGTGGCTGCTGCAATGTTCTCAGATACCAGCTGAGGATCGTGTATGACCTCAAGCTGATCTCCGAATACCACTATTGCTGCCTTTACCGGTTTTTGGCGGTTTAATGTACACTGGATGACTTGTGTGCCCGGGTACTGTTTCATAACACCTGTGCTACCCACGTAGGGTTCTTGCACTAGTGCTACGGAAATTTTTCTGTCCTGGGCCGCCTGGTGTATTTCCGCTGTGGCTATTTTGGCTCTTTGTAAGTTTATTTGTACAAAGTTACACTTTCTTGGTCTGTCCACCTCTGGGAGGGGGGATCTGTTGTTTTCCGCCTGTTTCCGGTTAGGTTAAAAGTTACACTTTCTTGGTCTGTCCACCTCTGGGAGGGGGGATCTGTTGTTTTCCGCCTGTTTCCGGTTAGGTTAGGTTAGGTTAGGTTAGGTTAGGTTAGGTTAGGTTAGGTTAGGTTAGGTTAGGTTAGGTTAGGTTAGGTTAGGTTAGGTTAGGTTAGGTTAGGTTAGGTTAGGTTAGGTTAGGTTAGGTTAGGTTAGGTTAGGTTAGGTTAGGTTAGGTTAGGTTAGGTTAGGTTAGGTTAGGTTAGGTTAGGTTAGGTTAGGTTAGGTTAGGTTAGGTTAGGTTAGGTTAGGTTAGGTTAGGTTAGGTTAGGTTAGGTTAGGTTAGGTTAGGTTAGGTTAGGTTAGGTTAGGTTAGGTTAGGTTAGGTTAGGTTAGGTTAGGTTAGGTTAGGTTAGGTTAGGTTAGGTTAGGTTAGGTTAGGTTAGGTTAGGTTAGGTTAGGTTAGGTTAGGTTAGGTTAGGTTAGGTTAGGTTAGGTTAGGTTAGGTTAGGTTAGGTTAGGTTAGGTTAGGTTAGGTTAGGTTAGGTTAGGTTAGGTTAGGTTAGGTTAGGTTAGGTTAGGTTAGGTTAGGTTAGGTTAGGTTAGGTTAGGTTAGGTTAGGTTAGGTTAGGTTAGGTTAGGTTAGGTTAGGTTAGGTTAGGTTAGGTTAGGTTAGGTTAGGTTAGGTTAGGTTAGGTTAGGTTAGGTTAGGTTAGGTTAGGTTAGGTTAGGTTAGGTTAGGTTAGGTTAGGTTAGGTTAGGTTAGGTTAGGTTAGGTTAGGTTAGGTTAGGTTAGGTTAGGTTAGGTTAGGTTAGGTTAGGTTAGGTTAGGTTAGGTTAGGTTAGGTTAGGTTAGGTTAGGTTAGGTTAGGTTAGGTTAGGTTAGGTTAGGTTAGGTTAGGTTAGGTTAGGTTAGGTTAGGTTAGGTTAGGTTAGGTTAGGTTAGGTTAGGTTAGGTTAGGTTAGGTTAGGTTAGGTTAGGTTAGGTTAGGTTAGGTTAGGTTAGGTTAGGTTAGGTTAGGTTAGGTTAGGTTAGGTTAGGTTAGGTTAGGTTAGGTTAGGTTAGGTTAGGTTAGGTTAGGTTAGGTTAGGTTAGGTTAGGTTAGGTTAGGTTAGGTTAGGTTAGGTTAGGTTAGGTTAGGTTAGGTTAGGTTAGGTTAGGTTAGGTTAGGTTAGGTTAGGTTAGGTTAGGTTAGGTTAGGTTAGGTTAGGTTAGGTTAGGTTAGGTTAGGTTAGGTTAGGTTAGGTTAGGTTAGGTTAGGTTAGGTTAGGTTAGGTTAGGTTAGGTTAGGTTAGGTTAGGTTAGGTTAGGTTAGGTTAGGTTAGGTTAGGTTAGGTTAGGTTAGGTTAGGTTAGGTTAGGTTAGGTTAGGTTAGGTTAGGTTAGGTTAGGTTAGGTTAGGTTAGGTTAGGTTAGGTTAGGTTAGGTTAGGTTAGGTTAGGTTAGGTTAGGTTAGGTTAGGTTAGGTTAGGTTAGGTTAGGTTAGGTTAGGTTAGGTTAGGTTAGGTTAGGTTAGGTTAGGTTAGGTTAGGTTAGGTTAGGTTAGGTTAGGTTAGGTTAGGTTAGGTTAGGTTAGGTTAGGTTAGGTTAGGTTAGGTTAGGTTAGGTTAGGTTAGGTTAGGTTAGGTTAGGTTAGGTTAGGTTAGGTTAGGTTAGGTTAGGTTAGGCTAGGTTAGGTTAGGTTAGGTTAGGTTAGGTTAGGTTAGGTTAGGTTAGGTTAGGTTAGGTTAGGTTAGGTTAGGTTAGGTTAGGTTAGGTTAGGTTAGGTTAGGTTAGGTTAGGTTAGGTTAGGTTAGGTTAGGTTAGGTTAGGTTAGGTTAGGTTAGGTTAGGTTAGGTTAGGTTAGGTTAGGTTAGGTTAGGTTAGGTTAGGTTAGGTTAGGTTAGGTTAGGTTAGGTTAGGTTAGGCTAGGTTAGGTTAGGTTAGGTTAGGTTAGGTTAGGTTAGGTTAGGTTAGGTTAGGTTAGGTTAGGTTAGGTTAGGTTAGGTTAGGTTAGGTTAGGTTAGGTTAGGTTAGGTTAGGTTAGGTTAGGTTAGGTTAGGTTAGGTTAGGTTAGGTTAGGTTAGGTTAGGTTAGGTTAGGTTAGGTTAGGTTAGGTTAGGTTAGGTTAGGTTAGGTTAGGTTAGGTTAGGTTAGGTTAGGTTAGGTTAGGTTAGGTTAGGTTAGGTTAGGTTAGGTTAGGTTAGGTTAGGTTAGGTTAGGTTAGGTTAGGTTAGGTTAGGTTAGGTTAGGTTAGGTTAGGTTAGGTTAGGTTAGGTTAGGTTAGGTTAGGTTAGGTTAGGTTAGGTTAGGTTAGGCTAGGTTAGGTTAGGTTAGGTTAGGTTAGGTTAGGTTAGGTTAGGTTAGGTTAGG
>OU342962.1:32432843-32863811 GCA_910592155.1 Ypsolopha scabrella | reverse complement strand
ACCTAACCTAACCTAACCTAACCTAACCTAACCTAACCTAACCTAACCTAACCTAACCTAACCTAACCTAACCTAACCTAACCTAACCTAACCTAACCTAACCTAACCTAACCTAACCTAACCTAACCTAACCTAACCTAACCTAACCTAACCTAACCTAACCTAACCTAACCTAACCTAACCTAACCTAACCTAACCTAACCTAACCTAACCTAACCTAACCTAACCTAACCTAACCTAACCTAACCTAACCTAACCTAACCTAACCTAACCTAACCTAACCTAACCTAACCTAACCTAACCTAACCTAACCTAACCTAACCTAACCTAACCTAACCTAACCTAACCTAACCTAACCTACCTAACCTAACCTAACCTAACCTAACCTAACCTAACCTAACCTAACCTAACCTAACCTAACCTAACCTAACCTAACCTAACCTAACCTAACCTAACCTAACCTAACCTAACCTAACCTAACCTAACCTAACCTAACCTAACCTAACCTAACCTAACCTAACCTAACCTAACCTACCTAACCTAACCTAACCTAACCTAACCTAACCTAACCTAACCTAACCTAACCTAACCTAACCTAACCTAACCTAACCTAACCTAACCTAACCTAACCTAACCTAACCTAACCTAACCTAACCTAACCTAACCTAACCTAACCTAACCTAACCTAACCTAACCTAACCTAACCTAACCTAACCTAACCTAACCTAACCTAACCTAACCTAACCTAACCTAACCTAACCTAACCTAACCTAACCTAACCTAACCTAACCTAACCTAACCTAACCTAACCTAACCTAACCTAACCTAACCTAACCTAACCTAACCTAACCTAACCTAACCTAACCTAACCTAACCTAACCTAACCTAACCTAACACCTAACCTAACCTAACCTAACCTAACCTAACCTAACCTAACCTAACCTAACCTAACCTAACCTAACCTAACCTAACCTAACCTAACCTAACCTAACCTAACCTAACCTAACCTAACCTAACCTAACCTCCTAACCTAACCTAACCTAACCTAACCTAACCTAACCTAACCTAACCTAACCTAACCTAACCTAACCTAACCTAACCTAACCTAACCTAACCTAACCTAACCTAACCTAACCTAACCTAACCTAACCTAACCTAACCTAACCTAACCTAACCTAACTAACCTAACCTAACCTAACCTAACCTAACCTAACCTAACCTAACCTAACCTAACCTAACCTAACCTAACCTAACCTAACCTAACCTAACCTAACCTAACCTAACCTAACCTAACCTAACCTAACCTAACCTAACCTAACCTAACCTAACCTAACCTAACCTAACCTAACCTAACCTAACCTAACCTAACCTAACCTAACCTAACCTAACCTAACCTAACCTAACCTAACCTAACCTAACCTAACCTAACCTAACCTAACCTAACCTAACCTAACCTAACCTAACCTAACCTAACCTAACCTAACCTAACCTAACCTAACCTAACCTAACCTAACCTAACCTAACCTAACCTAGCCTAACCTAACCTAACCTAACCTAACCTAACCTAACCTAACCTAACCTAACCTAACCTAACCTAACCTAACCTAACCTAACCTAACCTAACCTAACCTAACCTAACCTAACCTAACCTAACCTAACCTAACCTAACCTAACCTAACCTAACCTAACCTAACCTAACCTAACCTAACCTAACCTAACCTAACCTAACCTAACCTAACCTAACCTAACCTAACCTAACCTAACCTAACCTAACCTAACCTAACCTAACCTAACCTAACCTAACCTAACCTAACCTAACCTAACCTAACCTAACCTAACCTAACCTAACCTAACCTAACCTAACCTAACCTAACCTAACCTAACCTAACCTAACCTAACCTAACCTAACCTAACCTAACCTAACCTAACCTAACCTAACCTAACCTAACCTAACCTAACCTAACCTAACCTAACCTAACCTAACCTAACCTAACCTAACCTAACCTAACCTAACCTAACCTAACCTAACCTAACCTAACCTAACCTAACCTAACCTAACCTAACCTAACCTAACCTAACCTAACCTAACCTAACCTAACCTAACCTAACCTAACCTAACCTAACCTAACCTAACCTAACCTAACCTAACCTAACCTAACCTAACCTAACCTAACCTAACCTAACCTAACCTAACCTAACCTAACCTAACCTAACCTAACCTAACCTAACCTAACCTAACCTAACCTAACCTAACCTAACCTAACCTAACCTAACCTAACCTAACCTAACCTAACCTAACCTAACCTAACCTAACCTAACCTAACCTAACCTAACCTAACCTAACCTAACCTAACCTAACCTAACCTAACCTAACCTAACCTAACCTAACCTAACCTAACCTAACCTAACCTAACCTAACCTAACCTAACCTAACCTAACCTAACCTAACCTAACCTAACCTAACCTAACCTAACCTAACCTAACCTAACCTAACCTAACCTAACCTAACCTAACCTAACCTAACCTAACCTAACCTAACCTAACCTAACCTAACCTAACCTAACCTAACCTAACCTAACCTAACCTAACCTAACCTAACCTAACCTAACCTAACCTAACCTAACCTAGCCTAACCTAACCTAACCTAACCTAACCTAACCTAACCTAACCTAACCTAACCTAACCTAACCTAACCTAACCTAACCTAACCTAACCTAACCTAACCTAACCTAACCTAACCTAACCTAACCTAACCTAACCTAACCTAACCTAACCTAACCTAACCTAACGTAACCTAACCTAACCTAACCTAACCTAACCTAACCTAACCTAACCTAACCTAACCTAACCTAACCTAACCTAACCTAACCTAACCTAACCTAACCTAACCTAACCTAACCTAACCTAACCTAACCTAACCTAACCTAACCTAACCTAACCTAACCTAACCTAACCTAACCTAACCTAACCTAACCTAACCTAACCTAACCTAACCTAACCTAACCTAACCTAACCTAACCTAACCTAACCTAACCTAACCTAACCTAACCTAACCTAACCTAACCTAACCTAACCTAACCTAACCTAACCTAACCTAACCTAACCTAACCTAACCTAACCTAACCTAACCTAACCTAACCTAACCTAACCTAACCTAACCTAACCTAACCTAACCTAACCTAACCTAACCTAACCTAACCTAACCTAACCTAACCTAACCTAACCTAACCTAACCTAACCTAACCTAACCTAACCTAACCTAACCTAACCTAACCTAACCTAACCTAACCTAACCTAACCTAACCTAACCTAACCTAACCTAACCTAACCTAACCTAACCTAACCTAACCTAACCTAACCTAACCTAACCTAACCTAACCTAACCTAACCTAACCTAACCTAACCTAACCTAACCTAACCTAACCTAACCTAACCTAACCTAACCTAACCTAACCTAACCTAACCTAACCTAACCTAACCTAACCTAACCTAACCTAACCTAACCTAACCTAACCTAACCTAACCTAACCTAACCTAACCTAACCTAACCTAACCTAACCTAACCTAACCTAACCTAACCTAACCTAACCTAACCTAACCTAACCTAACCTAACCTAACCTAACCTAACCTAACCTAACCTAACCTAACCTAACCTAACCTAACCTAACCTAACCTAACCTAACCTAACCTAACCTAACCTAACCTAACCTAACCTAACCTAACCTAACCTAACCTAACCTAACCTAACCTAACCTAACCTAACCTAACCTAACCTAACCTAACCTAACCTAACCTAACCTAACCTAACCTAACCTAACCTAACCTAACCTAACCTAACCTAACCTAACCTAACCTAACCTAACCTAACCTAACCTAACCTAACCTAACCTAACCTAACCTAACCTAACCTAACCTAACCTAACCTAACCTAACCTAACCTAACCTAACCTAACCTAACCTAACCTAACCTAACCTAACCTAACCTAACCTAACCTAACCTAACCTAACCTAACCTAACCTAACCTAACCTAACCTAACCTAACCTAACCTAACCTAACCTAACCTAACCTAACCTAACCTAACCTAACCTAACCTAACCTAACCTAACCTAACCTAACCTAACCTAACCTAACCTAACCTAACCTAACCTAACCTAACCTAACCTAACCTAACCTAACCTAACCTAACCTAACCTAACCTAACCTAACCTAACCTAACCTAACCTAACCTAACCTAACCTAACCTAACCTAACCTAACCTAACCTAACCTAACCTAACCTAACCTAACCTAACCTAACCTAACCTAACCTAACCTAACCTAACCTAACCTAACCTAACCTAACCTAACCTAACCTAACCTAACCTAACCTAACCTAACCTAACCTAACCTAACCTAACCTAACCTAACCTAACCTAACCTAACCTAACCTAACCTAACCTAACCTAACCTAACCTAACCTAACCTAACCTAACCTAACCTAACCTAACCTAACCTAACCTAACCTAACCTAACCTAACCTAACCTAACCTAACCTAACCTAACCTAACCTAACCTAACCTAACCTAACCTAACCTAACCTAACCTAACCTAACCTAACCTAACCTAACCTAACCTAACCTAACCTAACCTAACCTAACCTAACCTAACCTAACCTAACCTAACCTAACCTAACCTAACCTAACCTAACCTAACCTAACCTAACCTAACCTAACCTAACCTAACCTAACCTAACCTAACCTAACCTAACCTAACCTAACCTAACCTAACCTAACCTAACCTAACCTAACCTAACCTAACCTAACCTAACCTAACCTAACCTAACCTAACCTAACCTAACCTAACCTAACCTAACCTAACCTAACCTAACCTAACCTAACCTAACCTAACCTAACCTAACCTAACCTAACCTAACCTAACCTAACCTAACCTAACCTAACCTAACCTAACCTAACCTAACCTAACCTAACCTAACCTAACCTAACCTAACCTAACCTAACCTAACCTAACCTAACCTAACCTAACCTAACCTAACCTAACCTAACCTAACCTAACCTAACCTAACCTAACCTAACCTAACCTAACCTAACCTAACCTAACCTAACCTAACCTAACCTAACCTAACCTAACCTAACCTAACCTAACCTAACCTAACCTAACCTAACCTAACCTAACCTAACCTAACCTAACCTAACCTAACCTAACCTAACCTAACCTAACCTAACCTAACCTAACCTAACCTAACCTAACCTAACCTAACCTAACCTAACCTAACCTAACCTAACCTAACCTAACCTAACCTAACCTAACCTAACCTAACCTAACCTAACCTAACCTAACCTAACCTAACCTAACCTAACCTAACCTAACCTAACCTAACCTAACCTAACCTAACCTAACCTAACCTAACCTAACCTAACCTAACCTAACCTAACCTAACCTAACCTAACCTAACCTAACCTAACCTAACCTAACCTAACCTAACCTAACCTAACCTAACCTAACCTAACCTAACCTAACCTAACCTAACCTAACCTAACCTAACCTAACCTAACCTAACCTAACCTAACCTAACCTAACCTAACCTAACCTAACCTAACCTAACCTAACCTAACCTAACCTAACCTAACCTAACCTAACCTAACCTAACCTAACCTAACCTAACCTAACCTAACCTAACCTAACCTAACCTAACCTAACCTAACCTAACCTAACCTAACCTAACCTAACCTAACCTAACCTAACCTAACCTAACCTAACCTAACCTAACCTAACCTAACCTAACCTAACCTAACCTAACCTAACCTGACCTAACCTAACCTAACCTAACCTAACCTAACCTAACCTAACCTAACCTAACCTAACCTAACCTAACCTAACCTAACCTAACCTAACCTAACCTAACCTAACCTAACCTAACCTAACCTAACCTAACCTAACCTAACCTAACCTAACCTAACCTAACCTAACCTAACCTAACCTAACCTAACCTAACCTAACCTAACCTAACCTAACCTAACCTAACCTAACCTAACCTAACCTAACCTAACCTAACCTAACCTAACCTAACCTAACCTAACCTAACCTAACCTAACCTAACCTAACCTAACCTAACCTAACCTAACCTAACCTAACCTAACCTAACCTAACCTAACCTAACCTAACCTAACCTAACCTAACCTAACCTAACCTAACCTAACCTAACCTAACCTAACCTAACCTAACCTAACCTAACCTAACCTAACCTAACCTAACCTAACCTAACCTAACCTAACCTAACCTAACCTAACCTAACCTAACCTAACCTAACCTAACCTAACCTAACCTAACCTAACCTAACCTAACCTAACCTAACCTAACCTAACCTAACCTAACCTAACCTAACCTAACCTAACCTAACCTAACCTAACCTAACCTAACCTAACCTAACCTAACCTAACCTAACCTAACCTAACCTAACCTAACCTAACCTAACCTAACCTAACCTAACCTAACCTAACCTAACCTAACCTAACCTAACCTAACCTAACCTAACCTAACCTAACCTAACCTAACCTAACCTAACCTAACCTAACCTAACCTAACCTAACCTAACCTAACCTAACCTAACCTAACCTAACCTAACCTAACCTAACCTAACCTAACCTAACCTAACCTAACCTAACCTAACCTAACCTAACCTAACCTAACCTAACCTAACCTAACCTAACCTAACCTAACCTAACCTAACCTAACCTAACCTAACCTAACCTAACCTAACCTAACCTAACCTAACCTAACCTAACCTAACCTAACCTAACCTAACCTAACCTAACCTAACCTAACCTAACCTAACCTAACCTAACCTAACCTAACCTAACCTAACCTAACCTAACCTAACCTAACCTAACCTAACCTAACCTAACCTAACCTAACCTAACCTAACCTAACCTAACCTAACCTAACCTAACCTAACCTAACCTAACCTAACCTAACCTAACCTAACCTAACCTAACCTAACCTAACCTAACCTAACCTAACCTAACCTAACCTAACCTAACCTAACCTAACCTAACCTAACCTAACCTAACCTAACCTAACCTAACCTAACCTAACCTAACCTAACCTAACCTAACCTAACCTAACCTAACCTAACCTAACCTAACCTAACCTAACCTAACCTAACCTAACCTAACCTAACCTAACCTAACCTAACCTAACCTAACCTAACCTAACCTAACCTAACCTAACCTAACCTAACCTAACCTAACCTAACCTAACCTAACCTAACCTAACCTAACCTAACCTAACCTAACCTAACCTAACCTAACCTAACCTAACCTAACCTAACCTAACCTAACCTAACCTAACCTAACCTAACCTAACCTAACCTAACCTAACCTAACCTAACCTAACCTAACCTAACCTAACCTAACCTAACCTAACCTAACCTAACCTAACCTAACCTAACCTAACCTAACCTAACCTAACCTAACCTAACCTAACCTAACCTAACCTAACCTAACCTAACCTAACCTAACCTAACCTAACCTAACCTAACCTAACCTAACCTAACCTAACCTAACCTAACCTAACCTAACCTAACCTAACCTAACCTAACCTAACCTAACCTAACCTAACCTAACCTAACCTAACCTAACCTAACCTAACCTAACCTAACCTAACCTAAC
This sequence comes from Ypsolopha scabrella, assembly GCA_910592155.1. Taxonomy (NCBI): domain Eukaryota; kingdom Metazoa; phylum Arthropoda; class Insecta; order Lepidoptera; family Ypsolophidae; genus Ypsolopha; species Ypsolopha scabrella. The sequence continues at coordinate 32,856,142 of OU342962.1, read as the reverse complement.
CTAACCTAACCTAACCTAACCTAACCTAACCTAACCTAACCTAACCTAACCTAACCTAACCTAACCTAACCTAACCTAACCTAACCTAACCTAACCTAACCTAACCTAACCTAACCTAACCTAACCTAACCTAACCTAACCTAACCTAACCTAACCTAACCTAACCTAACCTAACCTAACCTAACCTAACCTAACCTAACCTAACCTAACCTAACCTAACCTAACCTAACCTAACCTAACCTAACCTAACCTAACCTAACCTAACCTAACCTAACCTAACCTAACCTAACCTAACCTAACCTAACCTAACCTAACCTAACCTAACCTAACCTAACCTAACCTAACCTAACCTAACCTAACCTAACCTAACCTAACCTAACCTAACCTAACCTAACCTAACCTAACCTAACCTAACCTAACCTAACCTAACCTAACCTAACCTAACCTAACCTAACCTAACCTAACCTAACCTAACCTAACCTAACCTAACCTAACCTAACCTAACCTAACCTAACCTAACCTAACCTAACCTAACCTAACCTAACCTAACCTAACCTAACCTAACCTAACCTAACCTAACCTAACCTAACCTAACCTAACCTAACCTAACCTAACCTAACCTAACCTAACCTAACCTAACCTAACCTAACCTAACCTAACCTAACCTAACCTAACCTAACCTAACCTAACCTAACCTAACCTAACCTAACCTAACCTAACCTAACCTAACCTAACCTAACCTAACCTAACCTAACCTAACCTAACCTAACCTAACCTAACCTAACCTAACCTAACCTAACCTAACCTAACCTAACCTAACCTAACCTAACCTAACCTAACCTAACCTAACCTAACCTAACCTAACCTAACCTAACCTAACCTAACCTAACCTAACCTAACCTAACCTAACCTAACCTAACCTAACCTAACCTAACCTAACCTAACCTAACCTAACCTAACCTAACCTAACCTAACCTAACCTAACCTAACCTAACCTAACCTAACCTAACCTAACCTAACCTAACCTAACCTAACCTAACCTAACCTAACCTAACCTAACCTAACCTAACCTAACCTAACCTAACCTAACCTAACCTAACCTAACCTAACCTAACCTAACCTAACCTAACCTAACCTAACCTAACCTAACCTAACCTAACCTAACCTAACCTAACCTAACCTAACCTAACCTAACCTAACCTAACCTAACCTAACCTAACCTAACCTAACCTAACCTAACCGAGTCGCGTGCCACCCTCTGTTGCAGACGGACGTGCGCATTTGCAACAGGAGCCGCCTCCGGTTGCAAACGCAACGGTTTCTTTACCCGGTTGCATCTGCAACCTTTCCTAGTTGTGTTTCAATTGCAACCGGAGCCTTCTCCGGCCGTTTCGGGCCCCCCTCAGTGCAAAGCCCTGGATATAATAGTGATGAATTGAAATAAGTGGCAATTGTGCATTTGCGATAGTGATTAAGTGACAAGTTAATAAAGATACTAAATAACGGACGGACGCATTCGCAACAGGAACCACCTTCGGTTGCAAACGCAACGGCAAACTTTCCGTGATGCATTTGTAACTTCTTTCTGTCTATATGTGACAATTGCAACCAACTCGGTTTCTTAAACATTGACCAGCGTCCCTATGGCATCTGAATCGCCACCTACAATAAGAACCACGCAACTCCATGGGGTTGCAGAAGCAACTATGACGCCCCCTAATGAAAACTTGTTCATGAAAATTATACAAGAAATCCAACTCCGTGCCAAAGACATTGTTCAAGTAGTGTGTTCCAGCAAAAGCGTGACCAGCGATGGTAAGAAGCTGATCATTGAACATGCCAACAGGATCGATAACCTGTCGAACATAGCAGTGACAACTGATGAGTTTATCCAGCAACTCAAAGGCGGCCTCAAACTCGAGCTTACCAATACCATCAAAGACGACCTAAAAGAAATCGTTAACCATAGTATCCGCGAAGAAATGACCAAGCGCCGCGAATTTTCCTCTACTCCGCAAAGTTACGCTGCTGCGGCCCAAAAGACACCAACTCCGAAGCTCACCCAGACAAAGACCAAACCAGCCATCGTTATCAAACCAAAAGACCCGAATATGAAACAACAAGAAGTCCTTGAATCCTGGCGAAGCAAAATTTCATTCCGAAACCACAACTACGCTCCAAACAGAGTCTCGAATCTTTCCAACAATAAAATTCGTATTGAGTTTGATACCAAGGAACAGTGCAACGAAATCATCGAAAAAGTCAACCAACTACCTGAAATAGAGGCTGAGGAAGCGAAACGACGGCCACCACTCATCATAGTCAAAGGTATTTCTGATAAAATCCCAAAAGAGGAACTCCTTGAAATCATAAGCTCTCAAAACTCTGTTAACGTTAATGACATGAGGCTCTGCTTCTTGACTGGAAATCGTAATCAGAATTTGTATAACGCAGTTATAGAAGTAAAACCATCAATTAGAAAACAATTCATTACAACCGAAAGAATCAATATTGAACACCAAAAGGTACACACAGCAGACTTTAGTAGATTTGTCCAATGCTATAAATGCCTACAATTTGGACACACCAAATCAAAATGCACCTCTGAAAACCAACCATGCTCATATTGCGCCTCCATGTCACACACTCAAGACCAATGCGAACACAAACAAGTCCCATCAAAACGGAAATGTTATAATTGCAACAACTTCAACGTAAAAACACAAAGTGGCATAAAAACTGATCATACCGCTACCGACAAGAAAATGTGCCCCAAAATTCAATCAATGATTACTCGAGTTAACGAAAACACAGATTATGAATAAAAACAAAACTACAAGAAACTCTCTAAGAATAATACAATGTAATGTTGGGAAATGCTACTCGTGGCATCATGAATTCTTACAATATTTTACCCAAAATAATTATGATATTGGACTGGTCACTGAACCATATGTTGGAAAAAATCTAGCTACCAAGCCCATTCCGGGATACAGTTTATACCAATTCACAAACAATCAAAGAGTCAAAGCGTGTGTATTCATAAAAGATGGAATAGGGGCAACACTGGGTATTACAAAATTCTCTACACCCAACCTCAGTATTGTTCAACTTACCATGAAAAATCGGAAAAATATACTAGTCGCAAGCATATACATTGAGCCTAATTCCGACGAAAATGGCACCCTCAACCACTTAGAGCAATTCATTAAAAACTACACAAACTACACACACATCATAGGCGGTGACTTTAACGGATGGCACCCTCTATGGGGATCCCGAGCGACAAACAAAAGAGGCAACGAAGTAGCAAATTTAACAATTTCCAATGACCTCACCGTCTGCAACATTGGCAGCACGCCTACCTTTGAAACCGTAACACATGGCATTCCTAGAACCTCGATTATTGACCTAACCATAGTATCCGAAAGAGACAGCGAAGCAGTCCATGACTGGACCATCAATCTAGAGGCCTGCCCCTCCTCAGAACACAATGCTATCGAATTCAACTTGATAATACAAAAAGGGGAGCTTGCACGCAAAAAAAACACCTCCACCTTCAAATATAATACAACCAAATTCAAGTGGAACTACTTTGACACCGTTATGAAACAAAAATTTGAAAAAACAGAACTTTTCAAAAAGGATATAACTAAACTAAACGGAGAAGAAATAGACTGCTTCATCATAGACCTGACAAACGAAATCCAAAAAGTCTGCGATTTAATAATGAAAACAAAGAAATTATCAAAACACTACCGCAACCCTTGGTGGAACGACGATCTCGAACTATTAAAGAAAAAAGTAATCAAAAACCACCATGATATACACAACTTAAAAAAGAAAAACCTACCACTAGATGAAGCCCTCGCCGAGCGTGATAAGATCAAAACAGAATATGCGGAAGCCATTAAAATAGCCGCAACCACAAATTTTCGAGAATTCTGCTCTAAACAAGGCAAAGAAGACGTCTGGTCACTAACAAATAGACTCATCAAGAACAAACCCCAAACACAACCACCTTCAACTCTTCGCACAAGTGATAATGACTACACAACTAACAGCGAAGAAACAGCAAGAAAATTACTTGACAGATTTTATCCAGATGATACTGACGACACATATGAAAACCAAAAAATAATAAGAAATAATATCAAAAATCCTCCCAACGCACATAACGAACCCCCGTTCACTACAGAAGAGGTACTAGATTGCATAAAACAATTCAACCCAAAAAAAGCCCCAGGCATGGACCATCTCACGTCCGACATCTGTTGTCAGTTCACCAAATTATTCCCGAAACTTATCACAGGTCTAATGAACCGATGTCTCCAACTTGAACACTTTCCAAAGCCTTGGAAGGAGGCGTACGTCAAAATAATACCAAAAGGCAACACATCAAACTATTCAGACACAAGCTCCTTTAGACCTATAGGACTAATAAACATATTTGGCAAACTCCTAGAAAAACTAACAACCAAAAGACTTATATATTTCTTAAACACCACCAATAGTAGCAATCACAAACAGTTTGGTTTTAAGGAACAAACATCAACCACAGATGCACTGAGAGAAGCAATTACGAAGATCAAAGAGTCCAAAGAAAATAAAAAGCATGTTATAGCCATCTCACTGGACATCCAAGCAGCATTCGACAACGCATGGTGGCCATCTATCTTTGAACGATTAGCCAAAATCAAGTGCCCAAGAAACATATATAGCCTATTCCAAAGTTATGTTAAAGACAGGAAAGTCACCGTAGACTTTGCAGAAGCGAGTGCTACTAAAACAATGACTAGGGGATGTATTCAGGGCTCTGTTTGTGGCCCCATGCTATGGAACCTGATTCTGGACGACCTACTTGACATATCACTCCCACCAGAATGCCACATACAGGCTTTTGCAGACGACGTTCTATTAATAATCAGCAACACTAACCTGAAGAATCTAGAAGCAAATGCAAATCAGGCACTAAAAACTATACTCTCATGGGGAGACAAAGTTAAATTAAAATTTGGACCCAAAAAAACACAACTGATTTCATTCACCCCGAAAGCCAAAAAGTTAAAAATAACCATGGACAATTCACCACTGATGTTTGTCAACCAAATCAAACTGCTGGGGGTCATCATTGACGACAAATTAAAATTTATCAAACACATAGATTACGCTCTAAGCAAGGCCAGCAAAATATACAGAAACCTTGTCAAATTTATCAGACCCACATGGGGCCTCCACTCTGAAAATGTTCTAATACTATACAAACACGTAATTGAGCCAATTATTACATACGCGGCTAGTATCTGGTCCAAAGTAACCAACTACAAACACATCCAAAAGGCCCTCACCACCTTTCAAAGAGGCTTTGCAATAAAAATCATAAGGGGATTCCGAACCATCTCCTCAAATGCTGCAATCGCCCTGGCTGATATCACCCCTCTCCATATTAAAATCAATCAGGTGGCAGAAATAGAAAAAACGAAATTCAAAAGATCCACAATCTACTTACCCCAAGACATCGAATTAGAAACCCCTGCCCACCCCTCAGAACTCCTCCACCCATCCCTTCGAAAAAACGTTAATATTGCAACAGCTTCCAACCAAGAAGAGATTGACGAACACTGCCCAACAACAACGACAACAATATTCACAGACGGCAGCCGACATGACGATAACAAAGTAGGGGCTGCCTTCGTAGTGCACTCTCCAAACGGCCAGAAAATCGAAAAAAAATACAAGCTCCACCATAGCTGCTCTGTATACCAAGCCGAACTATTAGCCATTAACAAGGCCTGTGAATGGGCATACTCAAAAAAAATACCAGAAATAGCCTTTCTCTCTGACTGCATGTCCGCACTGCAAGAAATCAGTAAAAAAGACAGCCACCATACTCTCGTGGTATCAATACACCAAACCCTAGCTAAACTGGACCAGTTCGCAACATATAAATTCCTATGGGTAAAGGCCCACATTGGAATCGAAGGAAATGAAGAGGCCGACTTAGCCGCCAAATCAGCGGCAAACTTGCACGGAGTGTGCACATACACAAAATTCCCTTTGAGCTACGCTAAACATCAATTAACAGCTGACACGAATATAAAAATACAAACTTTATACACCAGCAGCACCAAAGGAGAACACACTAAAAAACTATTTCCCACCCTCGACGACATACGTGATTTGTTCAAAACCACCAAGCAATCCTTCCCACTCACACAGGTGTTAACTGGACATGGATACTGCAGAGCTTACCTACACAGATTTAAAATTTCCCCTACTAATACTTGCCCATGTAACGATACAACCGAACAAACATTTGACCATTTAATCAAAGAATGCCCTAAATACATGAGCAAAAGGTCAGACCACGAAGCCATATGTGAAATGCTAAAAACCAAACCGTACGATATCCGTGAACTCACAAAGAAGGAATCCACAATAAAATCATTCACCAAATACATACAATTTATAATAAATACATTGAAGCAATTCAACAACTAAAAAGCAACATAAAACTACTAATCCAAATTAACAATTTAAATACCCGACTGTACATACAACTGCAGCTTTCTGACCTACTCTTACTGGTCCCCTCAGACCCGCGGTTGCAGACGGACGCTAATGCAACTTGATCTCGGAGTTACAAATGCAACCGGTTACAGCGATGTAACCAAAGTATCGACATCTAAACCTATATCAAGCCTGTACTATTGTGACTAAGCGACATAAAGTAAACAACTCGACAACGAAATCTCACGACTACACACAGCTGAATATTCCATTTACCCACCGATACTGTATTTGCAACGCGGTTGCGAGAAGAACACTTGTACCCTCGATGTTGCAAATTCAACCGGTTGCAACCGGTTGCAGAAGTGTGTTGAAAGTGCCTAGTTGCAACTGCAACAAATGCTCCATCAGAAACTACGATCTTATGTTATCAACTCTACTCCTAAACATAGCTCTAATAACTGTAAATACTATGATTCTATATAACAATCTAAGATTTCCTAATTAAGCTCTAACAACTAACTTCAACAAGCCTTCATAAAATAGATAAGATAATTTAAGCTAATAAAATTGTAAATAAGATAACCTAAGCTACTAAAATTGTAAATGGTTGCTGTTGCAACAAAGAGTGTAGCAAAAAATGCTCTATCAGAAACTACGATCTTATGTTACCAACTCTACTCCTAAACATAGCTCTAATAACTGTAAATACTATGATTCTATATCACAATTTAAGATTTCCTAATTAAGCTCTAACAACTAACTTCAATAAGCCTTCATAAAATAGATAAGATAATTTTAGCTAATAAAATTGTAAATAAGATAACCTAAGCTACTAAAATTGTAAATGGTTGCTGTTGCAACAAAGGGTGCAGCAACAAATGCTCTATCAGAAACTACGACTTTGTATTACCGACTCTACTTATAGCTCTAATAACTGTAAATACTATGATTCTATACTACAACATGTTCTGTTTACAATCTCTAACAGATACAATCAATTAATTAACTAAGCGACCAACGTTGTAAATGGTTGCAGTTGCAACCGCTACATAAGAAATTACAAAGTTGTATTATAAATTATCTCCTGACAAAGATTTGATTACTGCAAGGACTATGATTCAAAATAACCCCTTGCTTAGCTTCAAACCACTAGCAAAGATAACTTAGCAACTAATATTGTAAATGGTTGCTGGTGCAACCGGGGTTGCTGTTGCAGCCGGAGCTGCTGTTTGCAACCGGGGTTGCGGCTGCGACAAGTAATTGCAAATGGTCATTTTTGCACCAGGTGTTGCAACAGCAAATACAATCTTGTATTAATAGATACTATCTCCCAGCTAGCCTCTGACATTTGAAATACAAAGACTTATATAATAAAAGACTGTAAAATGTCAGACGCTCTTAAAACAAAACCAATTGTTATCAAAGCAGCTAATCCTTCCAGGAAATAAATCTGCAAATAAGAACAGACTATTCTGAAAATATGCGACCAACCAATTTAAACAAACTGCCATAAATGTAAAAAAAAAAAAAAAAAAAAAAAAAAAATGTTGTGCAAATTCTACTTATAAATTATATAACGACCCTTGTAGGGATATTTACTTGTATACAATAGCAGGTAACCCTAAAGATTGTAAAACAAATAAACTACCCCCAAAGACGGTGTAATCTGAGGGGGAAAAAAAAAAAAAAAAAAAAACCTAACCTAACCTAACCTAACCTAACCTAACCTAACCTAACCTAACCTAACCTAACCTAACCTAACCTAACCTAACCTAACCTAACCTAACCTAACCTAACCTAACCTAACCTAACCTAACCTAACCTAACCTAACCTAACCTAACCTAACCTAACCTAACCTAACCTAACCTAACCTAACCTAACCTAACCTAACCTAACCTAACCTAACCTAACCTAACCTAACCTAACCTAACCTAACCTAACCTAACCTAACCTAACCTAACCTAACCTAACCTAACCTAGCCTAACCTAACCTAACCTAACCTAACCTAACCTAACCTAACCTAACCTAACCTAACCTAACCTAACCTAACCTAACCTAACCTAACCTAACCTAACCTAACCTAACCTAACCTAACCTAACCTAACCTAACCTAACCTAACCTAACCTAACCTAACCTAACCTAACCTAACCTAACCTAACCTAACCTAACCTAACCTAACCTAACCTAACCTAACCTAACCTAACCTAACCTAACCTAACCTAACCTAACCTAACCTAACCTAACCTAACCTAACCTAACCTAACCTAACCTAACCTAACCTAACCTAACCTAACCTAACCTAACCTAACCTAACCTAACCTAACCTAACCTAACCTAACCTAACCTAACCTAACCTAACCTAACCTAACCTAACCTAACCTAACCTAACCTAACCTAACCTAACCTAACCTAACCTAACCTAACCTAACCTAACCTAACCTAACCTAACCTAACCTAACCTAACCTAACCTAACCTAACCTAACCTAACCTAACCTAACCTAACCTAACCTAACCTAACCTAACCTAACCTAACCTAACCTAACCTAACCTAACCTAACCTAACCTAACCTAACCTAACCTAACCTAACCTAACCTAACCTAACCTAACCTAACCTAACCTAACCTAACCTAACCTAACCTAACCTAACCTAACCTAACCTAACCTAACCTAACCTAACCTAACCTAACCTAACCTAACCTAACCTAACCTAACCTAACCTAACCTAACCTAACCTAACCTAACCTAACCTAACCTAACCTAACCTAACCTAACCTAACCTAACCTAACCTAACCTAACCTAACCTAACCTAACCTAACCTAACCTAACCTAACCTAACCTAACCTAACCTAACCTAACCTAACCTAACCTAACCTAACCTAACCTAACCTAACCTAACCTAACCTAACCTAACCTAACCTAACCTAACCTAACCTAACCTAACCTAACCTAACCTAACCTAACCTAACCTAACCTAACCTAACCTAACCTAACCTAACCTAACCTAACCTAACCTAACCTAACCTAACCTAACCTAACCTAACCTAACCTAACCTAACCTAACCTAACCTAACCTAACCTAACCTAACCTAACCTAACCTAACCTAACCTAACCTAACCTAACCTAACCTAACCTAACCTAACCTAACCTAACCTAACCTAACCTAACCTAACCTAACCTAACCTAACCTAACCTAACCTAACCACAGTCCAATAGACCAATCGGCCTGTTGTCTGTCCCTGGAAAGATCGTCGAAAAACTCTTGGTTGGAAGGTTGCAGTGGCATATCCTCCCCACCCTCAACGCCAAACAATATGGGTTCATGCCACAGCGCGGAACAGAGGACGCCCTCTATGACTTAATGGAACATGTACGATCGGAAGTAAGAGACAAAAAGATCGTTCTTATGATATCCTTGGACATAGAGGGTGCCTTCGACAACGCGTGGTGGCCGGCACTCAAGCACCAGATGATCTCAAAACGTTGCCCCAAAAACATATACGCCCTGGTAGCCTCTTACCTAGAAGACCGTAAGATCCAGGTAAATTACGCCAGAGCGTCTAGCGAAAAGGGAACCACGAAGGGTTGTGTCCAAGGATCTATCGGCGGACCCACCTTCTGGAACCTTATCCTGGATGCATTACTCCATAAACTGGCTGATCAAGGAACCTACTGTCAGGCCTTTGCGGACGATGTGGTCCTGATATTCTCTGGGCACGTAGTCGAGACCCTGCAACAGACAGCAAACTCAGTTCTGGAATCCGTGGTGGAATGGGGATCTCAAAATAAGCTACGTTTTGCCTCGCACAAGACCAATGCGATGGTAATAACGAAAAAGCTTAAGTATGATCCCCCGGTAATCCATATGGCAGGAACCAGACTGAATCTCGTCGAAGAGATCAAACTGTTGGGTTTAACGATCGACCGCAAACTCACGTTCAACGCGCATGTGGCCGCCACCATTAAGAAAACAGCGGACATATATAAACAGCTTGCATGCGCAGCTAAGGTAACGTGGGGACTAAACAGAGAAATAATCAGGACCATATATGTGTCGGTGATAGAGCCAATCGTGCTGTATGCCGCAAGTGCGTGGTCCCCCTCTGCGGACAAGCTAATGACTCGGAATCAGCTTGACGCTTTGCAGAGGGGCTTCGCCCAAAAGATATGTAAGGCGCACCGCACGGTGTCTCTGACATCGGCATTAGTCCTATCAGGTCTTCTGCCCCTTGATCTAAGGATACAAGAGGCTGCGAAATTTTTCAAAATTAAAAAGGGCCACTCAGAGGACTATCTCCCTCCCGGAAGAGAGGTGGAATGCAAGGTAGGCTTTTTGGAAAAACCCCACCCATCACTACTCACAACAACCAAGTACGAGCGCCTAGAAACAATGGACCCCGAAACCCTCGAAAACCTCCACGTTGTCGGACCTCAAATCTATACCGACGGTAGCAAAATAGAAGGAAAAGTTGGTGCTGCCCTAACGTGGTGGGAGGATGAAAGGGAGTCCAGGTATTCCACCTTTCGCCTGGAACCACACAACACCGTCTTCCAATCGGAACTCTACGCTCTCTTCAGAGCCGTTAAGATGGTGAGAAAGAGCAAAAAGGCCTTGGTAAATATTCTGAGCGACTCAAGATCATCGCTCGATTTACTGAGAAGCCCTACAGTCTCTCACCCTCTGGTCATGGAGATCAAGAGCCTAGTAAGAGAAATCCGAAGCGAAAACAGGGAAGTCAGATTCTTCTGGCTGAGAGCCCACGTCGGCACTCCAGGCAACGAGAGGGCAGATGAATTGGCAAAGAAAGCAGCCTTGACCAAAAAGACGGCACCAGACTACAGCAAAGTCCCATTGTCGTATGTCAAAGCGGAAATACGAAAAGAAACGGTCCAAAAGTGGCAGGTGCGCTACGAATCCTCCAGCACCGGCTCGGTCACAAAGACATTTTTGCCAGACGTCAGATCAGCAAGACGCATTCTAAGGGACATGAATTTAACACCCACACACGTCCAGGCAATGACCGGCCATGGAGGCTTTGCTGCGTACCTACACCGATTTAAGCTAAAAGACAGCCCCTCATGCCCATGCGATCCCGAATGCGATGAATCGATAATACACATACTATGCGAGTGTCCAAGGTTTGGTCTGGAAAGGATGGAACTGGAAGTAAGAATCCAGACTACACTAATTCCATCAAATTTTCCGAAGATCATGGAAAACAAAGAATCCAACACCTACTTTTGGGCATTCGCATGTAAAGTTGTTCAATTCGTTGCAGCCACGAACAAAACCTGCAAACCGTCCGTAATCACCCCAGCACCGTCGCAAGGATCCAGTACGACTCCCCAACCGAATTCTCCATCAGGAAACCACCTCACAAGTGAAGAGCAGATTAATTCTCTTATGAGACACGGAGAGAGTGGCACACCTGGCATAAAAATTCGTGGAGTCGCGCTCTTCATGGATAATGAAAGAGAAAAACTGGGTCTTAGTTTCTGTAATGCAACCGGAACGGGAAAGGTTACTATCTCCCCGGGAATTGCCGCACTTCTGAACGGAAATACCTCCAAAACGAGCATAAAACGCGCAACATACAGCGCGCTACCTGAGTTGACCGTGGCCGGCGCGGGCTGTCGACTAATGCGAACACAAAATAAGGTGATCGCTCTTTTTGACAGCAACGCGCAAAGCACGAGGTTTGCCCTGGTTAGCTCACTGCTCACCAAGTTTAGAAGCGCGTGTTCGAACGCAGCGGTTATCATTAGCATCGATTCCATGACGGTGGGTCCAGAAAAGGGTAGGGTCCAGGACTATCTCGGGTGTATACACGCCACCGAACAACATCGGGTGGTTGTATACGAGGACAGGGGCGAAAACCTCAGTTTCCTCTTGCCTGGGGGCACCGGCTCTGGTACCGACAGGACTACATCCACCGTCATGCACTCGGAAGCAGTGAGTGGCTCGGAACGCCTACAGAATAAAAGGGCAGAGGAGGAGCGTCTACTAAAAAAGATGGGAATGCACCGGCAGTCACTTCAAGGAGCTGGACTGGATGTGGCGATCAGCGCGCTGAACGCTTCAGTAACCAACGTCCCATGTGACCCGAAAACGATGGCCGAAAGAGTTTCTGCAGCAATGTCAATGCAACGTATTGAATCTGCTGTAGAGACTTTTACAAGAAGCGACCCGGGAATGACTCCACGAGAAACCCGCAAAACCCGCACCAAAGCGGATAAGGGTTTAGTGGAACCACCCCGGCTCAGGCAGGCCACAACCACCCTGGATCACATGGTGAATGCTTTCCTTGAGTTTCAGGGTGTCCTTAAAGCAAATAAGGTCATCAACACCAAGACCTGCGAGGACATCCTGCAAATATACAACCGAGGGAGCACGGGACTACTGAGTGTCAAGCTTGAAGAAGCGCAGGCAACCATCTATGACAATGAAAGGGGAACGGTCATAGCGGGTGCCCCAATGATACGACACATGGTCGCTTATAACTCCAGCAGTGGGTTTGTCGCACTGGATGAAGAAGACTCACTACTTTCCACCAAAATCAGGTATCAAGCCCCAGAAATGGATCCCATAGTGGTCACAACACGGGAAACAAAGGTGATGTTAGACGACAGGGTGTTGGAAATGGCGGAAAAAATCGCCAAAGACCCTGCAGGAAACGAAACCTTTGCAAACTGGGAAGTTCCACACATCACATGGGTTAACGGAGTACCTGGCTGTGGAAAAACAACTTGGATTTTGTCTCAGTGCGACATAACTCAGGATGTGATAGTCACCCAGACTATTGAAGCGGCTAAAGATCTTAGAGACAAGCTGGTGACCAACTCAAAGTCCCACCTACGCACAAGAGTGCGCACCCTGGCTTCTGTATTGGTGAACGGCGTGGGTGCTTCGGGAAAGAAGAAAGAATCGTGCAAACGCATATTCTTTGATGAAGCTCCCATGAGTCACTTCGGCGCCATAGTTATGGCGACACAGATGTCGGGGGCCGGAGAAATACTCTTGGTAGGCGACGTAAACCAGCTTCCCTACATAGACCGACAGTGTCATTTTGATATGTATTACAACCGCCCAAATCTGGTAACGAGCATCAGTCTTGAGCTATTGTGCACACACAGGAACCCGATGGATGTGTCATACGCCCTAAGCGAGGTGTACAATGGCACATATTCATCCAAAACGCAGGTGCGCTCCCTGAAGCTGGGAAAGTATACGAATGCGCTAATACCCAGAGACCTTCCAAGCACACTATTCCTCGTGCACACCCAGGCCGAAAAGGAGTCCCTTGGAGGCCAAGGCTATGGGAAAGGGAAAGGGTCACGCATTCTTACTATCCACGAAGCACAGGGACTTACTTACGCTAAGGTGATTATCGTGCGCACAACAGCAAGCAGATCGCACTTACACAACAGCATACCGCATGCAGTGGTGGCATTATCGCGTCATACAGAAAGCTGCATCTACTATTCAGATGACAGTGGGGACGCGATTGCCGCCTTTGTAAAGCGAGCAGAAGGTGTGACAGATGCCCAGATCAGCGAGTACAACTTCAAAATGGCAGTGCAAGACCGGAATACCGCGGTGACGAACCAGCCGATATAACAACCAAGATAGCGAAAAATGGACCGATTTTGGCGGCTTCTGAAGTGGGAATATTGATTTAAATGTAGAGTAATAAATCTGATTTAAGAACAGTAATAAGAAATTTGAATATTGTAAAATAAAGGAAATTAAATTAAATTGTGTACTAACCCTCGAAACAGCTCTCTCGTCTAGAATAAAATTAACATAGATACCTAAAAGGATATGGCATGTTTGTAATTAAGTAATTAAAAATATGAAAATTTGTTGTGTATTTATTCTGTATTTTGCATGTATAAATGAAAAAAAAAAAAAAAAAAAAAAGGGTCATAAAAAACGAAAAAGCATGAGAAGAAAAATAAATAAATAAATAAATAAAAATAAAATAAAAATTTAATGATATGAATACTAAAAAAAAAAAAAAAAAAAAAAAAAGAAAGAATTATATTTATTAAAATAAAAAAGTGCATAAATTAACAAAGTAGTATTAGATCATATTTAGATCATAGATATGTTTAGATCATAAGAAACGATAAAAGATAAAAAATAAAAATAAAGAGAGAGTTGTTTCGAAACCCCCATCCCCTATCCCGGAAAATAAAACGGGAAAGCGATTAAACTTTTCAACGCAAAAAATAAAATTATAAAAGCAAACAAAAGCATTTGGCTCAGCCTATGGAAAACCAGAGATATAATATAAAAAAAAAAAAAAAAAAAACCTAACCTAACCTAACCTAACCTAACCTAACCTAACCTAACCTAACCTAACCTAACCTAACCTAACCTAACCTAACCTAACCTAACCTAACCTAACCTAACCTAACCTAACCTAACCTAACCTAACCTAACCTAACCTAACCTAACCTAACCTAACCTAACCTAACCTAACCTAACCTAACCTAACCTAACCTAACCGGTCTTGGGAAGTCTAAACCCCAAGAAGGCTCCGGGTCCTGACGGGTGGACGGCGGATATATGCGAGCGAGCAATCCGAATTGCACCGGAGGTGTTCCTTGAAATTGCCAACAAATGTTTGTCAATTGGACACTTCCCAGTGCGGTGGAAGCTCGCTTACGTTTGCATCATCCGCAAGTCTGGGAGAGATGACTACACGATACCGAAGGCGCACAGGCCGATAGGACTCCTTCCTGTTATGGGCAAGATTGTTGAAAAGCTACTCGTATCCCGACTTGGATGGCATATGCTACCTTCCCTTAATGCCAGGCAATATGGCTTTATGCCACAAAAAAGCACCGAGGACTCCCTCTATGACCTTGTGGGCCATGTCCGCTCTCAAATAGAGAGCAGGAAAATAGTTCTCATGGTATCACTGGACATAGAGGGAGCCTTCGACAATGCTTGGTGGCCGGCCTTGAAGACCCAACTCCTCGCTCATAGGTGTCCTGCTAACATTTATGGACTCGTGGCCTCCTACTTACAAGACCGCACCATTAAGGTCAGCTATGCAAGGGAGTGTTGGGAGAAGGGTACCAACAAGGGGTGTATCCAAGGCTCTATAGCTGGACCCACCTTTTGGAACCTTATTCTCAACACCCTGCTCGAAGAACTCGAGCAGGACGGAGTGCACAGCCAGGCCTTTGCTGACGATGTGGTTCTGGTGATTTCAGGTTCAACTATGCCCCCCTTACAGGCGAGAGCAAATGCGGCTCTCCAACGAGTGTTGGGCTGGGGTCTCAGAAATAAGCTGAAGTTTGCACCACACAAAACATTTGCAATGGTGCTAACACGTAAGCTTAAGTTTGAGCCCCCGGTCATCTGCATGGACGGAGTTCAGTTGCCGCTAGTGCAGCAGATCCGCCTGTTGGGTGTTATTATTGACAACAAGCTCACTTTTAATGCACACGTGTCAGCTGTTTGTAGAAAAGTCACTGACATCTATAAGCAGCTGGCATGTGCCGCCAGAGTGAGCTGGGGTTTGAACCGGGAAGTCATTAGAACCATTTACGTCTCAGTGATAGAGCCCATCGTGCTGTACGCGGCTGGTGTGTGGGCCCCGGCTGCCGAGAAGTTGATGATTAAAAACCAACTTGATTCTCTGCAGCGGGGGTTTGCACAAAAGCTGTGTAAAGCGTACCGCACGGTGTCTCTGTCATCGGCTCTGATCCTGGCAGACGTGCTCCCCCTTGACCTTAGAGTGCAGGAGGCTGCGAGTCTGTATAGGGCAAAGCGTGGAGAGAGAATTGAGCAGATTCCCGCTGATCGACCGGTTGAACTGCGTGTTCCTTGCCGGCGGTTCCCGCATCCAGCGGATAAACAGTCGCTGAGCTTCGAGTGTTTGGACGATCTCCACCCGGAAACCGTGAGTGCCCACCAAATCGTTGGTCCCTGTATCTTTACTGACGGCAGTAAGATACAGGGGAAGGTGGGTGCTGCGCTCACTTGGTGGTCGGAGGGTGAGGAGACTAGACACTCGAAGTTCCGCTTGGAGCCTTACTGCACGGTCTTCCAGTCGGAGATGTACGCTCTGCTCAGGGCCATACAGCAGGTTGGCGGCGGCAGGGAGCCACTAGTAAATATCTTGAGTGACTCCAGGTCGTCTTTGGACCTGCTCAGAAGCCGGGCGCTTATTCATCCCTTGGCTCATGGTATTGAGCGGGGCGTGCGTGAAATCCGCATGCAGGGCCGTGACGTGAGGTTTTTTTGGCTGAGAGCTCATGCTGGAACCGTTGGCAATGAGCGTGCGGACGAGCTTGCTAAGGACGCAGCCCTCCACAGGAAGACGGCAGCCGATTATGACGCTGTCCCTCTCTCCTACCTGAGGAAGACAATACGTGAGGGGACTGTCCAGCGGTGGCAGCAGCGATACGGCTCCTCTAGCACGGGTGGGGTGACGAGGGCCTTCTTTCCTGATGTCGCTACCGCGCACAAAGTCTTTAGGAAGGCTAAACTGGATCCTACTCTCGTGCAGGCCCTCACAGGGCACGGGGGATTCGCCTCGTATCTTCACCGCTTCAAAATAAAGGACAGTCCATCTTGCGTGTGTGACCCGGACCAGGAGGAAACAATATGGCACGTCATGTTCGACTGCCCCAGGTTTGGCTTGTGGAGGGCAAACTTGGAGGTTGAATTAACATTACCTTTTAATAAAACAAACCTGCCAGAGATAATGGTCAGTGAGGAGCAAAGGGAGGCTCTATTTAAATTCCTCTCATTAATAGTTAAATGTGCTGCAAAGCGCAACAAATAGTGGCCTTACTGGTTTTTGCTTGGGGTTATTTCTAAAATTTATTTTGGTCTGCGATACCACAAATATTTAAGGATTATACTGTGATATTGATTAAGGGAGGCTCCTTCGTAACTTGTTTAACTAGTTTTAAGGAAATGTAATAGTTAAGTAAAGAGAAAAAAAAAAAAAAAAAAATTTGAAAGAACAATATATACAAAAAAAAAAAAAAAAGAAAGAAAAAGAAAAAAAATAGAAAAGGAATTACTAAATAATAAAAGAGAGGAAGGATGAAACTTGTTAACAAATTAGTTACTGTAAGAGAAATGAAATAATAAATAAATAATAATAAATAAATTTTTATTTTTCCTTAAACAAATGTACATGCTTAACATTAATTAGTGAATGAAGCCTCCTTTTAAGCATATATAATGCCTGTACCAGGAGGCTCCGCTCTTCCAGAGTACATTTTAACAGAAGTATTTAAGTTTTAATTAAATTTAAAATTAAGTTTACTAACAAAATAAATAAAATGTGCATGAGCGTGGGTGTTTGTGAGTGTGAAAGGGAAAGAGAGGGTGAATAAGTGTGAGCAGGTGTGTGTGTGAGTGTGAGTGTCGTATATCAGTAGTGTATTAGTGATATGCATTAATTTACCTTATATATTGTAAAAGATTTTCCGTCTCCTCATAGCTTAGAGGTTTTACATAACTTGTTATTTCATTTTTACATTCAAAATAAGATTTAGGATAAATATCTATCTGTTTGTTTAATTTATTATATAAGTAAGCTGAACGTGTATTATATTGTGCGCTAGCAAATTGGGTATTTGACTTAGGAGCATGTGTTACAATATCTTTTCTTCTTTTATTTTGGCTGATTTTATCAAAAGGTAGAGTTTTATGTGTCCTTAATATGATATTGATTATATATAGCTTTCTAACTGATAGTGAGTTACTTATTTGATATAACCTTTCAGTAGGGAATCTCCTTTTCTTGAAGTACATAACTTTTATGAGGGCCCTCTGTGCTCGTTCAACGTCCAAAAACCTTGTTTTCATTGCACCACCCCATACAGGAATACAATAAACTATAATGGATTGTACTAAGGCAACATATATCTCATTTAAAAGATTTTTTGAAGAACCTTTTGATGTCGACGTATTTCTTGGAATCACATGTCTCAGCGTCTTAAATATCCAGATCAACTTTCTAACCCTAGCTGCCACTTGTTCAAGGTGAGGATACCACGACAGATTTTGATCTATTATTACACCCAAATATTTAGTTGTAATTACTTTATTAATTTTTGGGCAAGTACAGTTAGTATTAGTATCTCTGCATACATGTATTTTTATATCAAGGTCATGACTGGGTTGTGTATTATTTTTTATACTAAAGCAGATGTAGTTGGTTTTTGAAGTATTTAACGTAAGGAGATTACTTTGGAGCCATTTTGCTACATGAGCCATTCCATTTTCAACTTTGACTTTGATATCATTCCAGCAATCTCCAGTGAAGACAATAGCTGTATCGTCGGCGTAAGAAAATATATTAGCGTGATTTATTTTCATATTACAGAGATCATTTATATATATTAAGAATAGGGTGGGACCAAGGACACTACCCTGGGGAACGCCATATGTGACATCAGTATCCGTACTAACATTACTCTGTAGTTTGACTTTTTGTGTTCTGTTTAAAAGATAATCCTCAAACAGCAATAAAGGAGTGCCTCTTACTCCAATCTTTTCCAGTTTTTGTACAAGTATAGAGAGGGAAACGGTGTCAAACGCTTTCTTGAGGTCCAAAAAGACAGCTAAACATTTTTGGCCTTTGTCAAGTTGTTTTGTTACCAATGAGCTTAAGGCCACTACTGCGTCCTCAGTCGATATTCCTTGTCTGAAACCAAACTGAGACGGAGATAATATATCAAATGTTTTTAAATAATTTAGCAACCTACAATTTAGTAGTTTCTCGAGAATTTTAGTTATTACAGTTAAAACTGAAATAGGTCTGTAGTTAGTAATATCGTTTCCATCTCCACCCTTGTAAACCGGGGTAATGATCGACTTTTTCAGTGCAACAGGAAAGATACCTTGTCTGAAACTAAGATTAGCCAGATGCGTTAATATGGGAGTAATTTCATTTTTTACATGTTTAATAAATCTAGTTGTAATATTGTCCCAGCCTGGGGCACTATTCGATTTCAGGTTCGTAATTATGACATTAACTTCTTCTGGATCAGTGTCAAGTAAAACAAAAGATTGAGGTTGACTAGGCAATAAATCAATGAAATTACTGGTATTATTACTTCCATTTGCTACGATCTTTTGAGCAAGCTGTTTTCCTATGTTCGCAAAATAGTCATTAATAAAGTTTGCTGATTCAGTAGGGGAAGATTTCATATTGGTAAGCTCTGTGTTAGACCTGTTTGATTTCTTACTGTAAGTTATATTTTTTATATTATTCCAAAGTAATTTATTATTTTTAGTTGATTTAGCAAGAAGTTCCCTTTCATAGTTTCGTTTAAGTTTTTTGATCAAACTATTGCAGTAATTTCTATATCGAGTGTAAGTTATTTTTAGAATCATATTATGTGAGTCAGAACGAAAGTCCCTTTGCAATTTATTTCGATTTTTAATACAGCGCAGGATGCCAGGGGTGATCCATGGTTTTATAATACGTTTGCTTTTGGGGATGTTTAATATAGTTGTGTTTTTTTCAATCGAATCCGTTAGTTTTTGTATAAGGCAATTTGTCACTGTATTTGGATCATCACATAAAAGCAATTCAGGCAAATTTGTTTCTAAAAGATATTGTAAAGCATTTTCAAAATTAATAGTGGTTGCTGTTTTAGGTACAGTACGGCTTATTTTTTGTTTAGACAAAGATAAAAATGTCGTAAAGTGATCAGTAATAGTGGTGTGTAGAACAGCAATGAAAGCAGAGGTCTTATTTTTATTTATTTTCAACATGAAATGATCTAGACAGTTTTTCTCTCTGGTAGGTAAAATATGCCCAGGTAGTATACCATAAAGCGATAACATATTCAGGTAATGTGTCCTGTTTTTATATTCATATGACTGTTCAGTAGTTTTATGATTTAAGCTAATATTAATGTCACCCGCAATTATTATATTTTTATTTGATGTGAGGGTCTCTATGTGTGCGCTTAAAGATTCAGTAAATGATTCCGAGTTTTTATATGAAGGGGAGCGGTATATACAAAGAATAGTATTATTTAATACGTCCAGTTGAAGACACGATGCTTGGCTTAGTTTTACTTCTGAGACATTCGTCTTAAGCGTATTTTTTACATATATAACAACACCATCATTTTGGTTTAACTGACAGGTAGTTACATAGAAGTTATAATTATTAAGGCGGGGAATAGGCTTATTGGGGTTGAGGCAACACTCGGTAAGGATTATCACATCAACATCATATATGAAACTAGATAGTGAGACTGTGAGATCATCGAAATTACGGTATATGCTTCTTATATTTTGAGAGATGACAGTAAAGTCATTTATTTTAACTAGATAGTGTTTTGTGAGCTCAGAAAGATCACATTCAATAGACCGAGCTAAATTTAGATTGTCTATTTCGTTCAAAGTTTGTACTATTTCATTCATCATTCGAATAACTGTATGTAAAGATGTCATTACCGGAACAGTTAATTGTTTGTATATAATCAAGTGAAGACTGATTATGTACTCTTGTTCGTTTGACTTGTTTGTATGAGTGTAACGTTGTAATATTATGGGGTTGTTCGATTGTTAGTTGATATTTATTGTAGCTGAGTGGAGAGTAGATATTTATATCTGTTTCTTTGTGTGATTGTGTGTTTAAGGTGTGACTGTGATTTTGTGTGAATAAGATGCGTGTACAAATTGTTAGTAATGTATTTAGTAAGTTAACAGCAATCGTTTGGCAAAAAGATTGACATAGATTGACATATAAAACAAAAATTGTAAAAAAGATAAATTTCAGAAAATGTAGTGGGTACATTTGGCACGTTAAAAAATAATAAATTAGTCAATTTTCTAGCAGAAGTTCGTGTACTTGCGCCTCGTTTCTGATCGTTATGATCCTCGACTGTTCGTCCTTTCTAACATAGATCTTGCCATACGCAGTCCAGCAAAACTTGTAGGTCCCATTTTTAACGAGGTCACGAGCAAGAAAATGTAGTCGCGATCCCTTCGCTGTCAAATTCTCGGAAAGGAAGACGGGCCTGTCCTCTTGAGTTTTAAAACCAAGATGTTTGGCACATAACTTTGTTTTTTGTCTTTTATTGAAAGCCTTGGCCATTTTCAAGAGCTCAGTTTTTTTGAGGGTTGAGCCCAACTCCACAATAATCGGCGTATCTTGCTTCTCAGAATTTTTTGCTCGGACTCGGTATATATCTTTTATATCAGATTTACTTAGTGTACAATTTATGCTTTGGCTCAGACACATAACCATTTCAGTAAGATCGTCTATGCTTTCGTTGTTTTTTTTGGGTACACTTTTTATCTCAAAATTTGTTTTTCGACTAGACATTTGCAGATCTTCAAGTTTGCTCTCTAAGATTGTAATATATTTCTTGTCTTCTTTCTGCTGTTCCTCCAATTTGACAATCTTCTTGTTTAGCACTTCATTTTGTTCAGCTAGATGAGCAACTGAGCTCTCTATGTTGACATTTGTCTGTTTAATTTCTTTCAGGGTAGCAGAAAGTTGTTTGAGTTCAGTAGCTTGTGGAGATAACAGAGATGCCATCATTATTTTCAACTCCTCTTTTAAGTCGTCCAGCTGCGTGTAGATTGAATTTTCCGGAAAGGAATGTTATTTTAAGACGGAGGACCCTCCCTTTCCCATTTTAATTTTTATTTTGATTTTTACTTTTCATTTTTACCTTTACACAATATTTATACAATATACACTTTAATTATTATTTTATGCCCACCTTATGGGTCACTTAACAAAAATAGTCTTAGATGACAAATGCACGAAAATTAATATTCGTGGGCCTTATGCCAATTCAGAAAGTTGAATGATTTAAAAAAAAAAAAAAAAAAAACCTAACCTAACCTAACCTAACCTAACCTAACCTAACCTAACCTACCCTAACCTAACCTAACCTAACCTAACCTAACCTAACCTAACCTAACCTAACCTAACCTAACCTTTTTTTTTTTTTTTTTTTTTACATGGGGAAATCCATCATGGATACCTTCCGGCTCGGGGGAGCGCGAACGGTTATTTTTTTATTTTTATTTTATTTTATTTAGGTAACAAACAGTCGTAACACAAAAAGTAAATATAAAGAAAAATAGCAAACACAAACAGACCTATAGAACCATAACAAAGAAGTAAACAATAATTACAATACACTTTTACGCATAACATTTATACACAAGAAATACAACAGTTGTACAAAATAAATACTAAACACAACACAACATAGTGTGACAACATCAACATATAGTGTGACACGCTGTTGAAGAAACGATGATGCTATACATGATTTTTAAACAGTATTTTGGCTGCTTTGGCTTTAAACGAATTTACACTTTCGTTGAACAAATCTATATCACTAAGTTTTTCGTTGTAAAGTTTCACTGTACGTGAGATAAATCGGTGCTTGGCATAATTAGTCCGACAATTTTCAGTTTGAAACTGAAAAGCGATACGACGTGAGGAGGGACGTGGAATCTTAAATTTAATTAGATTCAACAAGTTTGAGCAATCGATTGTGTTATTTAGTAATTTACTTAAAAACATGGCATCAATAAGTGAGCGGCGCTCTGCCAGATTTTGCAAATTGTGACGCTCGGCAAATGTTGCTTTAATATATTCAGTGGTGGTAGGGCCCGTCCTATAAAAGAGAGATTTTAAAAATTTGTTTTGTATCCTCTCAATGCGATCAATATGGACGGCATAATTAGGACTCCACACCACACTACTGAATTCGAGAATACTCCTGACATAAGCGAAATACAAGACTTTATAAGTCGCAGCACGCTTAAAGGGTTGGCATATTCGAAGAATAAAGCCGAGTCGTTTAAAGGCTTTTTGTATTATAAAATCAAAATGTAATGTAAAATCCATTTTGGAATCAAGTATGACGCCCAGATCCCTTATATGATTGGCACGTGTTAGGTGTTTACCAGAGAGCTGATAATTATGAATGATTGGCTGTCGCTGCCTGGTGTAAGTTATAGAAAAACATTTGTCCACATTGAGGTAGAGAGAGTTATTGTTACAATATAACACAAAATTATCTAGATCATGCTGAAGATCACTGCAACACCCTGGTGAAGTGATTACTCGAAAAATTTTCATATCGTCGGCATACAGTAAGTGATTACAATTATTGAATATGTTATCTATGTCATTTATATAAAGAATAAATAATAGGGGACCAAGATGTGATCCTTGTGGCACGCCGGAGTCAATTTCCAGAAAACTTGATATGAAACCCCCAAGAGCGACCGCTTGTGAGCGGTTTTCAATGTAAGACTTGATCCATCTAAGCAAGTCTCCATGTATGCCGACTTGACAAAGCTTAGAAATAAGATTTCTGTGGTTAATTTTATCGAAAGCCTTGGAAAAATCCGTATAGATGGCGTCTACCTGATGGCCGTCTTGTAGAGCAGAAATAACGAAGTCAGTAAAGGTAATAAGATTGGTTTCAACACTTCGACCCCTCATAAAACCATGCTGATAAGGAGAGACATGTTGGATAACGGCATCTGTCAACTGGTGGGTGACAATTTTTTCCAGAAGCTTACCAAAAATGCAGAGTTTTGAAATTGGCCTGTAATGAGTTACTTGAGTTTTATCGCCACCTTTAAATATTGGAGTCACGAGAGCGGGCTTCCAGAGTTCGGGAAAACAGCCCTCTGTAAGCGATTTTGAGAAAACAATTGTGAGCGGAAGACTAATCGCTTTTGCACATTTTTTAATCAAATATGGGTGGATCCCATCATGGCCAGCACCCTTGTTGACGTCTAAATTTTCTAAGAGTTTGAGAACTAGGTTCTGTGAGATATTAATAGAAGAGATATCCACGGATGAGCTAGTCGCGTGGCTGTCAGATAGTAAGCCGGTGTGATTCAGGTCATCCTTTACAAAGACTGAGTGAAAATAGTCATTAAATAATTGGCAAATGTTTTCTCCATCATCCGAGGATTTATTATCGTATGTGATTTTACTAGGTATAGAATTGTGATCTTTTTTGGATTTGACAAATGTCCAAAAGAATCTTGGGGATTTTTCAATGTTTTCTTCTGCATATCTGATGTAGGAATTAAAATTTTGTTTTTCAAGTTTTTTACCACGAGATCTTAAAACTTTAAATTCAATGTAGTCTCTAGGGTTCTTGTAGATCTTCCATCGCTTATGGATTCTAATTTTTTCCCTTTCTAGTTTTATTAAAGATCGTGAATACCAGAGGGGGTAGTTAGAATGGTTCTGAGTGACACGTTTGGGAACATGTGCTGCTATTAACTTCTTTAAGACCGAGTAAAAATATTCATTGCATTCATTAACATTCATGGTGTCAAGGACGGACCAGTCGATATTTTCTAAGCAAGTTGAAATAGCAGGGTAATCACCAAGGCGGAACATATATTTTTCATGAGAATTTGCAATTAGTGTAGGGACAGGCTGTAGAAAAATAGTCAATTCTAGAGACGTGTGGTGTCCATCCTCTGGTGTTAGTGGATTGGTGCAGGCCGTAACAGTACAGTTGATATTGCATAAAATTAAATCAAGTATACGATTGTTTTTATTAACACAGTGATTATATTGACCGAGAGATGCGAATGCCATGAAATCGGAAAGACAGGCAACGGCTGAGTCTGTTGACATTGCTAACGCTAAGAAATTTGAGTCTAGAGGTTTACCCCATAATGCATGAGTGATATTAAAGTCACCAAGAAGCAGAAAGACATCACTATCGTACATTACCATAAGTCGTATTACGTTATCAAAGAAGCTCTGTAAGTTATCTTCGTGATTACTGTTATGAGGGAAGTAACTACAGGCTATATGCAGCTGACGGACAGAATCACGCTTGATCGGCCGGCCAGCGATATCTATACTTACCCAGAGTTCTTCGTGCGAGGCGGCAGCGGTGCCGGCGGCGGCGGCTGAGCCACATGAGCGAAACTCATCTCGTAGCGTCACACGCAACCCCCGGCGCACGGCAAGCGCCACCCCTCCACCACGCTCGAGACCTGTCGCTATCGGATCCCGATCGCAACGAAACACATTATACCGGGAATCAAAAAACTCAGAGTCGTTAAAGTTTTCTGTAAGCCATGTTTCAGTTAAGCCTATTACGTCATAGCAAGATGCAAGCACATTACCCAAGAAACTATGCGATTTGGTACGCAACCCCCTCACGTTCTGATAGTATATATTTAAACTATTTACAAAATCGAATTTTACAGAATTTTTTCATTGATTGTGATATACTAGTGACATCGGATTCTTTCAACGAAATAAAGTATTTGAATGATTTGTTCAACAACAGCACAATAATAAATAATCGTAATTGATAGCATACACCCAAACTTATCTCAATATAATTATTATCAGAGCATCCAAAACCCAAGAGACGTACAAACAACAGTAGGAAAACAACATAAACCAGAATATAATTATAAATCACTAAGCTTGTATTCACTATAGTACCTACATAATGTCACATAAGTTTATTTAAACTTGTATCATTAGAGATACGGAATACTTTAGAGTTGTCGCTTTTCCGCATCAGTATTTTTCCGTCTCTGACCCACAGATGGGCGTAGCCTTTTTCTACTTTTATCTGTCGAGCGCGCCGCAACAGTAGCTTGTTTGCAGGGGTGAGATGCTCGCTGATGTAGACAGTGGAGGCTGGCCCCGCGAGGTTGAAGTCGGCGGTGGTAAGTCCACGGCGAGCTCGCACTGCTGCTAGAATCTCATCCTTGCGTCGACGTTGCGTAAGACGCACGATGATGGCTGGTGGGCGGTCAGCGTCGGGATCAGAGCCGGCCTTGGGTCCCCCAGAGACGGGGAACCGATGCACTCGGTGGATTGCATCCACATCCGTGTCTAGTAGTTTTGTGCCAATCTTAACACATAAATCGTGGAGAATGGTATGCAGATTTTCACCGCTTTTAGACGGTACCCCCGAGATTTCGATGTTATTAAGCCTAGAATATTGGTCTCGATCATTATTTGATTCAAGGAGTAATGATATTGTGGATTTGGCATTATCTAAATCCGCTTGTGTTTGGGAGAGTGCCATCACTTGTCCTTCAACAGCTTTCAGACGGTCATCCAAAGAATTATAGCGGGTTTCGAGAGCGCCGAGCTTCTCATTTATATCTCGAACAACGTTTGACGTGGCGCTGACATCAGCCTTGATGGAATTAAAATCAGTCCTGAGGGCTCTTATCTCCTGCAAAATCTCATCTAGGGATGCTGATGATGCTGCTGCAGATTCGTCGCTATTGCGGCATACGGTGCAGCGCCAGGATGTTTTCTTTTCTTTAGACATCTTACGGTAGGTACCTTCAGATACGCTTGAGCACCCGAAATGCAGGACGCTTTTGCACTGCCCGCAGGTCACACCATCAGTGACTAATTCACTACACTTATCGCAATTGTAATTCATTTTCGATATATAAATTTAATATTTAAATTAATTGGAGTACGAGGTAACTGTACAGTTATGTTATGATTTGCAAAACAGATCGTATTTCCTATGATATAAGGTCGATTGTCACTCGCAGAGTAGGCGGACGAGATAAACACGCGCGCGAGTAAACAAAGGCAACCGGTTCGAAGCGAGTGTTGAACCTGACTGTTATGCCGGACTCTTACCGGCTAAAACCCCATGGTGGCCATCCTCCACGCCAATCAGGGGACTCCGGGATCTCCAATGGAACGCACCGGTGCCCCCCTGTCGCAACGCCGCGCCTGCGGCCCACCTCGGGGAAGTATAGCATTGCTTCCCTCTTGCACCCTCACGGTGGCAAGGCAGCACGAGACCACAGCGTGCTGCCCTCCTCCCGGGGCTGTTGAATGGTTACGCAGGGCCCCCGCCCCGCGCATCCACAGCCCGGGATCCCCTTTTAGTCGCCTTTTACGACAGGCAGGGGATACCGTAGTCTTATTCTATGCCCGGACTACTGGGCCCTGTCGAGGCGGTTACCCCTTCCGCCTCGACGCCTGCGCCTTCGAGCGGGATCAGCCCTCTCCCTCTCCCGCTCAGCCTCCTCCTTCCGCACCATTACGCTTTCGCAGAACCTGGTAACGGCTTCCAAATAGCTCTCCCCTCGCAGCATAGAATGA
The DNA here is from genome assembly GCA_910592155.1 of Ypsolopha scabrella. NCBI lineage: Eukaryota > Metazoa > Arthropoda > Insecta > Lepidoptera > Ypsolophidae > Ypsolopha > Ypsolopha scabrella. The sequence goes on along the minus strand of OU342962.1, from coordinate 32,828,515 downwards.
ACTAATACCGGAGGGGAGAGGTCCTGCCCAACCTGACTTACCAGGTTCTGCCGCTCGGAGTCCCAGGCAGGGCACTCCGCGAGCGTGTGCTGCGCCGAGTCCAGGTCACCATCGCAATGGTGACACTGGGCCGTCTCTTCACGTCCGATTCGACACAGGTCCTCTCCGAAGCAGCCATGCCCGGTGAAAACCTGTGTCATCCGGTACGTGACCCGTCCGACACCATGCGTCCAGCAGTAGAAGTTGCCCACGACAAGTCGACAATCGACTCCCCTTGCCAACGCACGCAGGTGGACACCGTCCCCTGGTTAAGTAGGTGGATGTCGAGCCCCGCAGCCCATTCTAGCAACGTGTCTCCCTTAGCGTCATCCCAGGGGTTCCCCCACGCTCTGGAGTGAGCGTTGAAGTCCCCCAAGACAAGCACTGGACGATTGAGGTATCCGCGAATGCAGACCGTCAGCCCATCCAGAAATCCCTCGTAGTCGGCGAGGGAAATATTAGGGGAGACATAAATCCCAACCACCACCATCTGGCCCCACTCGACCGCGACGAAACCCTGTCCCTTGTCCAGAATTCTGCAGGGAGGGTCTCCTTCCCTGCCTCTCCAGTACACAGCGACCGAGGCGGCTCCATCGCAAATCCAACGGGAGTCTTTCGGAACCCTGTATGGTTCTGAAATTACTGCCAGTGCAATCGAATACTCTACAATGGTTTGCAGCAGCAGGTCCTGCGCACCACGACAGTGATTCAGATTGCACTGAAGGACATTTACTGCAAGGCCTGTACCGTGTCCATTTCCTCCGTTGGTGGCGGCTGGGTGCTAGGAGCCGCTGCTACTACGGGCGCTGTTGGGCCAGGAGCAGGAGGAGCCTGCTTACTCCTCCTGTTTCTCGGGGCACACAATTTTGCTCCCAGCCTGTGATTGGCTGGGCGACCGAGATCGGAACACAGGGGGCACTTTAGCACCTTTGAAGTGCAATGCCTCGCCCTGTGACCTGATTCAACGCATGCATAGCACCGGCCACTTCTGTCCTCTTTGTTGGGACACTTGAGTCGGACGTGTCCCAATTCGAGGCAGCGGAAGCATTGTAGGGGCCTAGCTTCCAGTACCTCCACAGGTACTGCGCTCCATCCAACGCGAAATTGCTTAGCCACTGCCATCTTTTGAACCGCTGTGGCTGGACATCTCACCCACACCGATCCGAGGGTAGAGACCGTGCGACGAATTTCCCCCACCTTTATGTCCGCCTCGAGACAGTTTCCGGCCTCAGCCACAGCAGCCGCAACCTCCTGCGAAGTGATGGCATCGTCTAGCCCCCTCACACGCACTTCACCCATCTTTACCGGTCGGGAAACACGCACGTCCATCTCGGCCAGTACTCCTTGCATTCGACAGGCCAGGCTGTCAGCCTTAGAAGAGCATTCCGGGCCAGAAATCTCCAGAACCAAGCCTCCTGTGATGGCCCGCTTTTGCTTGACCGTCTCAATACCGAGTTCGGCCAACTTGATTCGGTTCTTTGCCGCGGCCATCACTTCGGCATAAGTGGTGGACGACCCCTCCGGTACCGTCACGGTGATGGCGGCAGATGTTGGGGCCCGAGGCGGCCTCACCACTTTCTTGGCCGGCATTTTTGTTTTCTTCCCCGGTATTTCCTGCTTTGTTGCAGCCGCAGGCTTTGCTTTTCTACGAGTCACGGCCACCCAAGATTTGCTCTCAACTCGTGGAGTCTGCTCTGACTGCGGTGCAGGCTGGCTGAGGGGAGCCACCGACAATCCGGGCTTGGACGGCCGACTAGCCTTCTTTTTTTTGGTCTTATTAGGAGTGCTTGTTTCAACAGCAGCTACCATCACACCCGATGCCGCCCCTCTCAACGGGGGCCTGAGGACCCGGTCAGGAAATAGCTCCGACCTAAACTGGCTCAATTTGGCCTCAATAAGTGAGCCAATCTGCTCAAGTGTAAGCCCTCCTTCCTCTCGTCCTCCACTTGCAACGGGAGGGCTACTTAACGGATTTGCCTCCCTGCTTTCTGTCTGTACGCGGCCACGTTCTTTGGACAGCTCGTCCACCCGTATGGTGAGGTTACTGAGTTGAGAACGCAACTCTGCGTTCTCCCGCTCCAACCTCTCCACATTGGCCGAACCTAACGTCCTCCTTTCCAGCTCTGACGTTGCGGCCCGCAAGGTGCGAGTGGCGATTCGTGGGCTGCGTACGTAATTGCCTTTCAGGTTACCGGAAGTACTTGCTACCTTTTTGACTTCCTCAAGCTGCTCGGCAACTCGAAAGGCCAGCTCTGTAGTCTGCAGTTCCTCCATAGAGCTTGCCAGGTCCTCCGGTCTTGGGAGGGTTCGCATGGCGCAGGTTTCCACCTTCGTGACTAAAGGGACGACAAACCCAACCTCCTCGCATGGCAGCTTTTGCTTTTTCTTCCCACGCTTTTCTCCTGGAGGCTTTTCCCCTTTCCTTTTTCGTGAAAGGTCCGACTCCGTCGACATATACGACGACAAAGATACCAATGACCTCACGCTATCTCCACTGTCACTGTCCCTATCTTCAGTTTGGCGGTTCTTGCCCCCCCCAGAGTACGAGGGGCTGCCCGAGCTATGCTCGGGGAGAGATTCTCCGGCTAGGCCGGTACCCTCCTGGGGTAGTTTGTTTTGAGAATTCGCCTTCATGAGTGATTTTATCGAAAATTCTATCGCCTTTTCTGAAAGGGGGTCGGTCCCCCTTACCGCTTGGGACTGAAATCCTTCCAGCCATTCATCCCATCGGCACGGGACACCTTGGGATTAGGGTAATTTTTATAGAGGTTTTCTTCCTCGCGGCTCGAAGGCCTCCATTCCCACCTGTGTGGGCTTACGGATTGTCCGACGGTGGCCAAAGCCCGCGCCTGCCAGTTGTGATACTGGGCAAGCCCGCCGCACTCAGTCACATCTCCTACTTCCTCTGCTGAACAGAGGAGCGTGGAGAGCGACTCCCCACCCTGCTGGTTTTGGTCCGCGCCGGATAAACCGGTGCCCCCCATATCTGGGAGGCTTTCCCCTATCCGCCACCTGGGGACGCGCCCGATAGAAGACCAGCAACTCCCACGGGAACCTAACCTAACCTAACCTAACCTAACCTAACCTAACCTAACCTAACCTAACCTAACCTAACCTAACCTAACCTAACCTAACCTAACCTAACCTAACCTAACCTAACCTAACCTAACCTAACCTACTCCCCTTGCCAACGCACGCAGGTGGACACCGTCCCTTGGTTAAGTAGGTGGATGTCGAGCCCCGCAGCCCATTCTAGCAACGTGTCTCCCTTAGCGTCATCCCAGGGGTTCCCCCACGCTCTGGAGTGAGCGTTGAAGTCCCCCAAGACAAGCACTGGACGATTGAGGTATCCGCGAATGCAGACCGTCAGCCCATCCAGAAATCCCTCGTAGTCGGCGAGGGAAATATTAGGGGAGACATAAATCCCAACCACCACCATCTGGCCCCACTCGACCGCGACGAAACCCTGTCCCTTGTCCAGAATTCTGCAGGGAGGGTCTCCTTCCCTGCCTCTCCAGTACACAGCGACCGAGGCGGCTCCATCGCAAATCCAACGGGGGTCTTTCGGAACCCTGTATGGTTCTGAAATTACTGCCAGTGCAATCGAATACTCCACAATGGTTTGCAGCAGCAGGTCCTGCGCACCACGACAGTGATTCAGATTGCACTGAAGGACATTTACTACAAGGCCTGTACCGTGTCCATTTCCTCCGTTGGTGGTGGCTGGGTGCTAGGAGCCGCTGCTACTACGGGCGCTGTTGGGCCAGGAGCAGGAGGAGCCTGCTTACTCCTCCTGTTTCTCGGGGCACACAATTTTGCTCCCAGCCTGTGATTGGCTGGGCGACCGAGATCCGAACACAGGGGGCTTTTTAGCACCTTTGAAGTGCAATGCCTCGCACTGTGACCTGATTCGCCGCATGCATAGCACCGGCCACTTCTGTCCTCTTTGTTGGGACACTTGAGTCGGACGTGTCCCAATTCGAGGCAGCGGAAGCATTGTAGGGGCCTAGCTTCCAGTACCTCCACAGATACTGCGCTCCATCCAACGCGGAGATGCTTAGCCACTGCCATCTTTTGAACCGCTGTGGCTGGACATCTCACCCACACCGATCCGAGGGTAGAGGCCGTGCGACGAATTTCCCCCACCTTTACGTCCGCCTCGAGACAGTTTCCGGCCTCAGCCACAGCAGCCGCAACCTCTTGCGAAGTGATGGCATCGTCTAGCCCCCTCACACGCACTTCACCCATCTTTACCGGTCGGGAAACACGCACGTCCATCTCGGCCAGTACTCCTTGCATTCGACAGGCCAGGCTGTCAGCCTTAGAAGAGCATTCCGGGCCAGAAATCTCCAGAACCAAGCCTCCTGTGATGGCCTGCTTTTGCTTGACCGTCTCTATACCGAGTTCGGCCAACTTGATTCGGTTCTTTGCCGCGGCCATCACTTCGGCATAAGTGGTGGACGACCCCTCCGGTACCGTCACGGTGATGGCGGCAGATGTTGGGGCCCGAGGCGGCCTCACCACTTTCTTGGCCGGCATTTTTGTTTTCTTCACCGGTATTTCCTGCTTTGTTGCAGCCGCAGGCTTTGCTTTTCTACGAGTCACGGCCACCCAGGATTCGCTCTCAACTCGTGGAGTCTGCTCTGACTGCGGTGCAGGCTGGCTGAGGGGAGCCACCGACACTCCGGGCTTGGACGGCCGACTAGCCTTCTTTTTTTTGGTCTTATTAGGAGTGCTTGTTTCAACAGCAGCTACCATCACACCCGATGCCGCCCCTCTCAACGGGGGCCTGAGGACCCGGTCAGGAAATAGCTCCGACCTAAACTGGCTCAATTTGGCCTCAATAAGTGAGCCAATCTGCTCAAGTGTAAGCCCTCCTTCCTCTCGTCCTCCACTTGCAACGGGAGGGCTGCTTAACGGATTTGCCTCCCTGCTTTCTGTCTGTACGCGGCCACGTTCTTTGGACTCTGCGTTCTCCCGCTCCAACCTCTCCACATTGGCCGAACCTAACGTCCTCCTTTCCAGTTCTGACGTTGCGGCCCGCAAGGTGCGAGTGGCGATTCGTAGGCTGCGTACGTAATTGCCTTTCAGGTTACCGGAAGTACTTGCTACCTTTTCGACTTCCTCAAGCTGCTCGGCAACTCGAAAGGCCAGCTCTGTAGTCTGCAGTTCCTCCATAGAGCTTGCCAGGTCCTCCGGTCTTGGGAGGGTTCGCATGGCGCGGGTTTCCACCTTCGTGACTAAAGGGACGACAAACCCAACCTCCTCGCATGGCAGCTTTTGCTTTTTCTTCCCACGCTTTCCTCCTGGAGGCTTTTCCCCTTTCCTTTTTCGTGAAAGGTCCGACTCCGTCGACATATACGACGACAAAGATACCAATGACCTCACGCTATCTCCACTGTCACTGTCCCTATCTTCAGTTTGGCGGTTCTTGCCCCCCCCCAGAGTACGAGGGGCTGCCCGAGCTATGCTCGGGGAGGGATTCTCCGGCTAGGCCGGTACCCTCCTGGGGTAGTTTGTTTTGAGAATTCGCCTTCATGAGTGATTTTATCGAAAATTCTATCGCCTTTTCTGAAAGGGGGTCGGTCCCCCTTACCGCTTGGGACTGAAATCCTTCCAGCCATTCATCCCATCGGCACGGGACACCTTGGGATTAGGGTAATTTTTATAGAGGTTTTCTTCCTCGCGGCTCGAAGGCCTCCATTCCCACCTGTGTGGGCTTACGGATTGTCCGACGGTGGCCGAAGCCCGCGCCTGCCAGTTGTGATACTGGGCAAGCCCGCCGCACTCAGTCACATCTCCCACTTCCTCTGCTGAACAGAGGAGCGTGGAGAGCGACTCCCCACCCTGCTGGTTTTGGTCCCCGCCGGATAAACCGGTGCCCCCCATATTTGGGAGGCTTTCCCCTATCCGCCACCTGGGGACGCGCCCGATAGAAGACCAGCAACTCCCACGGGAACCTAACCTAACCTAACCTAACCTAACCTAACCTAACCTAACCTAAAGACCCTGCAGGAAACGAAACCTTTGCAAACTGGGAAGTTCCACACTTCACGTGGGTTAACGGAGTACCTGGCTGTGGAAAAACAACTTGGATTTTGTCTCAGTGCGACATAACTCAGGATGTGATAGTCACCCAGACTATTGAAGCGGCTAAAGATCTTAGAGACAAGCTGGTGACCAACTCAAAGTCCCACCTACGCACAAGAGTGCACCCTGGCTTCTGTATTGGTGAACGGCGTGGGTGCTTCGGGAAAGAAGAAAGAATCGTGCAAACGCATCTTCTTTGATGAAGCTCCCATGAGTCACTTCGGCGCCATAGTTATGGCGACACAGATGTCGGGGGCCGGAGAAATACTCTTGGTAGGCGACGTAAACCAGCTTCCCTACATAGACCGACAGTGTCATTTTGATATGTATTACAACCGCCCAAATCTGGTAACGAGCATCAGTCCTGAGCTATTGTGCACACAAAGGAACCCGATGGATGTGTCATACGCCCTAAGCGAGGTGTACAATGGCACATATTCATCCAAAACGCAGGTGCGCTCCCTGAAGCTGGGAAAGTATACGAATGCGCAAATACCCAGCACACTATTCCTCGTGCACACCCAGGCCGAAAAGGAGTCCCTTGGAGGCCAAGGCTATGGGAAAGGGAAAGGGTCACGCATTCTTACTATCCACGAAGCACAGGGACTTACTTACGCTAAGGTGATTATCGTGCGCACAACCGCCCGCAGATCGCACTTACACAACAGCATACCGCATGCAGTGGTGGCATTATCGCGTCATACAGAAAGCTGCATCTACTATTCAGATGACAGTGGGGACGCGATTGCCGCCTTTGTAAAGCGAGCAGAAGGTGTGACAGATGCCCAGATCAGCGAGTACAACTTCAAAATGGCAGTGCAAGACCGGAATACCGCGGTGACGAACCAGCCGATATAACAACCAAGATAGCGAAAAATGGACCGATTTTGACGGCTTCTGAAGTGGGAATATTGATTTAAATGTAGAGTAATAAATCTGATATATGAACAGTGTTAAGAAATTTGAAAATTGTAAAAATAAGGAAATTAAATTAAATTTAATTGTGTACTAACCCTCGAAACAGCTCTCTCGTCTAGAATAAAAATAACATAGATACATATAAGGATATGGCATGTTTGTAATTAAGTAATTAAAAATATGAAAATTTGTTGTGTATTAATTCTGTATTTTGCATGTATAAAAAAAAAAAAAAAAAAAATTAAATAAAAAAAAAAAACGATTCATAAAAACGAAAAAGCATGAGAAAAAAAAAAGAAATAAAAATAAAATAAAAATGTAATGATATAAATAATAACAAAAAAAAAATTAAAAATTAAAAGAAAGAATTATATTATAAAAATAAAGAACTGCATAAATTAACAAAGTAGTATTATTAATATGTTTAGATGATAAGAAACGATAAAAGATAAAAATAAAGTGAAAGAGAGAGTTGTTTCGAAACCCCCATCCCCTATCCCGGAAAATAAAACGGGAAAGCGATTAAATTTTTCAAAGCGAAAAATAAAATTATAAAAGCAAACAAAGGCATTTAAAAAAAAAAAAAAAAAAAAAAAAAACCTAACCTAACCTAACCTAACCTAAACTAACCTAGCCTAATAATGAATGCCCTGGCAGCCGAGACCGGTAACATAAAGGAATATAACATCAAGATGGCGTGGAGAAACCGGGACATGTCAGTTGTGGACGCAATGCTGAGGGGTGGCACAGGCGGTACTTCACTCGTCTGAGTCATGGATGGCTTAGCGTCCATTAATAAAATTAATATTTTTTTATTTATTTCAAATGTCTCTCAGATTAAATGTATATTAATGAATAATTAAATCTTAATTGTGTGAAAAATTTGTAGTATATATTTGTTTTTTATACATTGCATGTAGTAAATAAGAATATTATATAAAAAAAAAAAAAAACCACAGCATTATAATGGGTAAATAAAAAAACAAAACAAAAAAAAAAAAAAAACAAAAAAAAAAAAACAAAAAAAAAAAAAACAAAAAAAAAGCATGTATAGCCATAAGCCATGTATAACTAGATATATATAATTATTAAGTATATGTATAGTATAAGAGTCTTCCTACTAAAGATGAATTTAAATTTGTTTTTAAGGAGCGATAAAGAAAAATGGTACTAATGAAACTTCAATAAATTAAACTTACTTAAAAAAAAGTACGGACGATTTATATTTGTCCGTAGAACATCTTTCATTTAAAAAAAAAAAAAAAAAAAAAAACCTAACCTAACCTAACCTTTTTTTTTTTTTTTTTTTTTTACATGGGGAAACCCATCATGGATACCTTCCGGCTCGGGGGAGCGCGAACGGTTATGCCGGACTCCTACCGGCTAAAACCCCATGGTGGCCATCCTCCACGCCAATGAGGGGACTCCGGGATCTCCAGTGGAACGCACCGGTGCCCCCCTGACGCAACGCCGCGCCTGCGGCTCACCTCGGGGAAGCTTAACATTGCTTCCCCCTTGCACCCTCACGGTGCCAAGGCAGCACGAGACCACAGCGTGCTGCCCTCCTCCCGGGGCTGTTGAATGGTTACGCAGGGCCCCCGCCCCGCGCATCCACAGCCCGGGATCCCCTTTTAGTCGCCTTTTACGACAGGCAGGGGATACCGTAGTCTTATTCTATGCCCGGACTACTGGGCCCTGTCGAGGCGGTTACCCCTTCCGCCTCGACACCTCCGCCTTCGAGCGGGATCGGCTCTCTCCCTTTTCCGCTCCGCCTCCTCCTTCCGCACCATTACGCTTTCGCAGAACCTGGTAACGGCTTCCCAATAGCTCTCCCCTCGCAGCATAGAACGAACTAATACCGGAGGGGAGAGGTCCCGCCCAACCTGACTTACCAGGCTCTGCCGCTCGGAGTCCCAGGCAGGGCACTCCGCGAGCGTGTGCTGCGCCGAGTCCAGGTCACCATCGCAATGGTGACACTGGGCCGTCTCTTCACGTCCAATTCGACACAGGTACTCACCGAAGCAGCCATGCCCAGTGAGAACCAGCGTCATCCGGTACGTGACCCGTCCAAAGCCTCGCTGTACCCACGTCCAGAAGTTGGGCAGTATAGCCCCCACCACGCGCTGGCGGGCACTTTGCGGCTCCTGTAGCCTTTCATGCCAACTCTCCAGCGCGGCACGGTGTTCCCGCTGCCTCACCCTCTCAACCTAACCTAACCTAACCTAACCTAACCTAACCGGTCTAGACCGGTAACATAAAGGAATATAACATCAAGATGGCGTGGAGAAACCGGGACATGTCAGTTGTGGACGCAATGCTGAGGGGTGGCACAGGCGGTACTTCACTCGTCTGAGTCATGGATGGCTTAGCGTCCATTAATAAAATTAATATTTTTTTATTTATTTCAAATGTCTCTCAGATTAAATGTATATTAATGAATAATTAAATCTTAATTGTGTGAAAAATTTGTAGTATATATTTGTTTTTTATACATTGCATATAGTAAACAAGAATATTATATAAAAAAAAAATAAAAAAAAAAAACCACAGCTTTATAATGGATAAATAAAAAAGCAAATAAATTAAAAAAAGCAAAACAACAAAAAAAAAATAATAATAAAATAAACGAAAAAAAAAAAAAAAGCATGTATAGCCATAAGCCATGTATAACTAGATATATATAATTATTAAGTATATGTATACTATAAGAGTCTTCCTACTAAAGATGAATTTAAATTTGTTTTTAAGGAGCGATAAAGAAAAATGGTACTAATAATAATAATAATAATAATAAAATCATTTATTTCGGACAGGATCCATAAAGTGTTAGTAATACAATATAACTTATAAACTAGTGTTAGTAAGAGATCAGGCGAGTAAAAGTTGAATTAGAATTAAATTGACTTGTGGAGCTCTATCCACTTTTTAAGAAGGGGCGAGTCCCACCTGTCAGATAATACCTTCAGGACACTATTGGGGCTGGCCCGAGTTCGACTGAGCAACGACGCACAGCGCTTTCGCATGATTGCCGCGAAACCATCTGTGTGTGCTTCCGCGAACATGACAGAGGCGCTGCAATATCGCGGTAACCCCAAAAGCATCCTGAAAGCATTATTATACTGGACACGCAGGTCGCTGTATGCCCGCTGCGTGTAGTCCACCCAAAGACTGCACGTGTAAAAGGACTGGCAATATGCTTTGAAGAGCGTCACCTTTACCTGATTCGTACACCGTGCAAATCTGCGGGCAAGCATATTACATCGGACAGCCAGCGACCTGCGCTCCCTCTCTATATCCATACAATCACTGAGGTCCTCTCGAACCCAGTGCCCCAAGTATTTGAAGTGCTTGACCCTGGACAACGAGGTACCGCTGAGTTTGACTTCAGGCACAATAGGATAAGTTTTAGACCCTGCCTTGAATACTAAAAACTCGCTCTTTTTTGCGTTGTACTTAAGGCCATGCGCCTCAACATACGATTGGCATATGGAAAGAAGCCTCCTCAACGCGCCTACCGATGGACTCAGCAGCACCATATCGTCAGCGTAGCTTATGTTATTGACGCTGACTCCGTCTACATGACAGCCGACGTTGGTGCCACTGAGCTCATCGAGTAGCTTATTGATATACAGGTTAAAAAGACGGGGAGAGGATAACCCACCCTGCCTGACCCCGCATTCCAACCCATATTCATCCGAGAAGGCTCCTCCCCACATAACTTTGTTTTTCTGGTTGTTATACCAATGTTTAAACAGACATATTATCTCGTCTGGTACAGTGGTCTCTCTTCTTAGTTTGTCCCATAACACATCATACGATACAAGATCAAATGCTTTAGAGAGATCTAAAAAGCATGCAAACACGGGGGTATTCCTGGCTGTATAGTACTCGACAGTCCGCTTGAGACAAAAGATAGCATTCTCCGTGGAGAGACCTGAACGAAATCCGAACTGCGCATCATTAAGAAAAATATGCTTATTCAAATGTCTATCAAGCAGACTGTCCAGAACCTTAGCGATTACAGAAGCTAGAGATATTGGTCTATAGTTGGCCAAGTCAGAAGTGTCTCCCGTTTTGTTTTTAATAATTGGGACTACCACTGTACGCATTAACTTTTCAGGTAGGTATGAATGGCCAAGACACAGCGTATAAAACATGGCAAGCACTCTGGGTAGATGAACTCCTGCGTACTTCAAGTGCTCAATGCTGAGGCTGTCGTGACCAGGACTCTTCCCTCTGACCATGCCTTTGATGACAGTTTCTACATCTTTTGCACTGATAGTGACGCTACGTTCCCTCACAACAGCCTCATCATGAGTCCCCAGAGACGAAGGCCCCAGTGAAGATCGAACTCTAAAATGCTCTTTAAACAGGTTAGCAATGTCAGTGGGCTCGTGTACTCCGGCTACACTCACAGGGAGGGCAGGTCTCTGAATCAGCTTGTTTGTATTTTTCCAGAATTTACTAAAATTTTTATTATGATGGTGCTCAGCAATGATGTCCATTTTTATCTGCCGTTCGTTATTTTGGCACCACTTTAGTTTGGATTTAAAGACTTTTCTTGTTTCGCACATGCGGTCGTAAAACAAGCCATTTTTTGGTTTGCCGTACCACAACCAAGTCTGAAAACATAGACGAGCCTCACCGTGAGCGCTACGGACATGTTTATTCCAACCGGTTACATGATTGCGTTTCCTTACAGATTTATCAACATAAGAAGACACAGCCGCTTCAGAAAGAATAGATATTATGTTGTCATACATATTGTTCAATAAAATTCGATGATCCAAGTTATTACACATTATATCACAACATGAGTTAAATGTTTGATCGAAGTCAATTGACCTTAACCTAGAGTTACACAGTTCTAACTAATACACTAATGATAATAATTTACACTAATGAAACTTCAATAAATTAAACTTACTTAAAAAAAAGTACGGACGATTTATATTTGTCCGTAGAACATCTTTCATTTAAAAAAAAAAAAATAAAAAAATAAAAAAACCTAACCTAACCTAACCTAACCTTTTTTTTTTTTTTTACATGGGGAAATCCATCATGGATACCTTCCGGCTCGGGGGAGCGCGAACGGTTATGCCGGACTCTTACCGGCTAAAACCCCATGGTGGCCATCCTCCACGCCAATCAGGGGACTCCGGGATCTCCAATGGAACGCACCGGTGCCCCCCTGTCGCAACGCCGCGCCTGCGGCCCACCTCGGGGAAGCATAGCATTGCTTCCCTCTTGCACCCTCACGGTGGCAAGGCAGCACGAGACCACTGCGTGCTGCCCTCCTCCCGGGGCTGTTGAATGGTTACGCAGGGCCCCCGCCCCGCGCATCCACAGCCCGGGATCCCCTTTTAGTCGCCTTTTACGACAGGCAGGGGATACCGTAGTCTTATTCTATGCCCAGACTACTGGGCCCTGTCGAGGCGGTTACCCCTTCCGCCTCGACGCCTGCGCCTTCGAGCGGGATCAGCCCTCTCCCTCTCCCGCTCAGCCTCCTCCTTCCGCACCATTACGCTTTCGCAGAACCTGGTAACGGCTTCCCAATAGCTCTCCCCTCGCAGCATAGAACGAACTAATACCGGAGGGGAGAGGTCCTGCCCAACCTGACTTACCAGGTTCTGCCGCTCGGAGTCCCAGGCAGGGCACTCCGCGAGCGTGTGCTGCGCCGAGTCCAGGTCTCCATCGCAATGGTGACACTGGGCCGTCTCTTCACGTCCGATTCGACACAGGTACTCTCCGAAGCAGCCATGCCCGGTGAAAACCTGTGTCATCCGGTACGTGACCCGTCCGAAGCTTCGCTGTACCCAGGTCCAGAAGTTAGGCAGTATAGCCCCCGCCACGCGCTGGCGGGCACTTTGCGGCTCCTGTAGCCTTTCATGCCAACTCTCCAGCGCGGCACGGTGTTCCCGCTGCCTCACCCTCTCTGGTGCCTCCGGGGGCGCGTTTCCTCCACTATGGCTGGTGCCACAAGTCAAGGCAAACACCCTCTCATCCATGTCTGCCAAGATGTCCAGCGGTGGAAAACGTGCAAGGAGCGTCGCCGCCTGAAACGATATCGTGCGATATCCACGGGCGATCCGCATTGCCATCCTGCGCTGCACGCTATAGAACATAGTTCTGCAGCGCCGGATCCTCAGTCTTGCAGACCATACAGGAGCTCCGTAGAGGGCAATGGATCGCACCACCATCGCGTACAGACGACGGACTTCTTCCCTAGGCCCCCCGAGATTAGGCAGCAGTCGGTGAAGTGCACCGGCTACCTTCTGAATCCGGAGGACTTGGCGGTTGAAGTGCTCCTCAAACCCCCAACGGCTGTCGAGGATGAGGCCGAGGTACTTCATGTTCCTTCCAATCTGGACCTGGGTCGTGCCGACACGGACCGAAAGGTTTGGAGGTTCCTTGCTTCGGGGAAGCTTGTGGAACCATATAGCCTCGGTATTCTGGGGTGCCACTCGTAGCCCAAGTTCGTGGATTTTGTCCACGATACAGGCCACCCCATGTTCGGCGCTTCGGACGGTATTCTCGAAGGTGTCCCCCTCGGTAAGAACGAGGGTGTCGTCCGCGTAGCAGACGACTGAGACACCCTCGGGGAGAACAACACACAGCACCGCATCGTATGCGATGTTCCACAGCAGGGGGCCCAGCACCGACCCCTGGGGAACACCGCAGTTTACCTCCCTGCTGTGTGCTGACCCGTACCGACCCGTGTACCTAATGTGCCTATCGCTCAAGTAGGCCCCGACGACTTGCTGCAGATATGGAGGGACATTGTGGCGAATCAGCGCCCTCCTAATGGCACTCCAGGGCAAGGAGTTGAAGGCGTTCACAATGTCCAAGCTGACCGCCAACACCACCCCGCCCTGAGACACCACCTGGTCCGACAATTGTCGGACACACAGAATCGCGTCCATCGTCGATCGGCCCTGCCGAAAGCCGAACTGACTGTCAGACAGGTCGGGGCCCTCTCTCGCCAGGTGCGAATTTAGGCGGTAGGCAACTATTCTTTCGAATAGTTTGCCCACTTCATCCAAAAGGCACACGGGTCGGTACCCGGATGGAGAGTCCGGAGCCCTGCCCTCTTTGGCTAGCAGCACTAGCCTGGCTTCCTTCCAGATGGACGGAAACTGGCCAGAACGGAGACAGTTGGTAAATAGCCGCCTAAGCCTGTCTCCTAGTTCCACCATGGCGAGCACCCATGCCCGACCCGGGATGCCATCCGGGCCAGGGGCGGTGTTGCGCACTGCTAGGCGTCTGACGGCGCAGGTCAACTCCGGTCCCGATACCTCCAGATTGTCGCACCAAATGGGCAATTCCACTGGGGTCACCGGCATAGAATCGTCCTGGGTTCTAGGGAAAAGGGTATTGACCACTGTGTTCACCAGATTCGGATCCAGTGTTTCCGTTAAAGGTGGAACCCAGGGTCGTAGCTTCCCCATTACCATCTTATATGGTCGGCCCCATGGATCCCTGTCCAGGTCCTGCAGCAGCTCGTCCCAAGACCGGGCCTTCGCCTCGGTGATGACGATCTGGAGATGCTTCTTGGCACTCCGGTATTCGTCGTAGGCCGCAGCCTTCTCGTCTGCCGTGGCAAGTCTCCTTCTCCTGGTTCTGAGGCACTGGCGTCGGCGTCGCAGGTATACCTCACGCAATTCTGCAATTTCTACCGACCACCAGTACATTGACCTCTTCTGAACTGGCGTGGCTCGGGGCATGGCAGCATCGCAAACCATCGTCATGGCATCCCGGAACCATGCCGCCTCATCCTCCGAGTTTAGGTCGATTCCATTGCCAGGAAATTCCGGCCAGGCTGCCACAGCAGCGGCAGCTTTGAGCCTATCTCGGTCCAATTTTCTCAGGGACCATCTCCTTGGAGGGCTGCGGCTCCTGGAAACAAGACCGGGAAATCGGAGTGCAACCTTGAAGACTATGTGGCGATGGTCAGAGAGTGTGACCATCTCCTCCGCGACTCTCCATCTCGACACCATGCGTCCAGCAGTAGAAGTTGCCCACGACAAGTCGACAATCGACTCCCCTTGCCAACGCAAGCAAGTGGACACCGTCCCCTGGTTAACCTAACCTTTTTTTTTTTTTTTTTTTTACATGGGGAAATCCATCATGGATACCTTCCGGCTCGGGGGAGCGCGAACGGTTATGCAGGACTCTTACCGGCTAAAACCCCATGGTGGCTATCCTCCACGCCAATCAGGGGACTGCGGGATCTCCAATGGAACGCACCGGTGCCCCCCTGTCGCAACGCCGCGCCTGCGGCCCACCTCGGGGAAGTATAGCATTGCTTCCCTCTTGCACCCTCACGGTGGCAAGGCAGCACGAGACCACTGCGTGCTGCCCTCCTCCCGGGGCTGTTGAATGGTTATGCAGGGCCCCCGCCCCGCGCATCCACAGCCCGGGATCCCCTTTTAGTCGCCTTTTACGACAGGCAGGGGATACCGTAGTCTTATTCTATGCCCGGACTACTGGGCCCTGTCGAGGCGGTTACCCCTTCCGCCTCGACGCCTGCGCCTTCGAGCGGGATCAGCCCTCTCCCTCTCCCGCTCAGCCTCCTCCTTCCGCACCATTACGCTTTCGCAGAACCTGGTAACGGCTTCCCAATAGCTCTCCCCTCGCAGCATAGAACGAACTAATACTGGAGGGGAGAGGTCCTGCCCAACCTGACTTACCAGGTTCTGCCGCTCGGAGTCCCAGGCAGGGCACTCCGCGAGCGTGTGCTGCGCCGAGTCCAGGTCACCATCGCAATGGTGACACTGGGCCGTCTCTTCACGTCCGATTCGACACAGGTACTCTCCGAAGCAGCCATGCCCGGTGAAAACCTGTGTCATCCGGTACGTGACCCGTCCGAAGCTTCGCTGTACCCAGGTCCAGAAGTTAGGCAGTATAGCCCCCACCACGCGCTGGCGGGCACTTTGCGGCTCCTGTAGCCTTTCATGCCAACTCTCCAGTGCGGCACGGTGTTCCCGCTGCCTCACCCTCTCTGGCGCCTCCGGGGGCGCGTTTCCTCCACTATGGCTGGTGCCACGAGTCAAGGCAAACACCCTCTCATCCATGTCTGCCAAGATGTCCAGCGGTGGAAAACGTGCAAGGAGCGTCGCCGCCTGAAACGATATCGTGCGATATCCACGGGCGATCCGCATTGCCATCTTGCGCTGCACGCTATAGAACATAGTTCTGCAGCGCCGGATCCTCAGTCTTGCAGACCATACAGGAGCTCCGTAGAGGGCAATGGATCGCACCACCATCGCGTACAGATGACGGACTTCTTCCCTAGGCCCCCCGAGATTAGGCAGCAGTCGGTGAAGTGCACCGGCTACCTTCTGAATCCGGAGGACCTGGCGGTTGAAGTGCTCCTCAAACCCCCAACGGCTGTCGAGGATGAGGCCGAGGTACTTCATGTTCCTTCCAATCTGGACCTGGGTCGTGCCGACACGGACCGAAAGGCTTGGAGGTTCCTTGCTTCGGGGAAGCTTGTGGAACCATATAGCCTCGGTCTTCTGGGGTGCCACTCGTAGCCCAAGTTCGTGGATTTTGTCCACGATACAGGCCACCCCATGTTCGGCGCTTCGGACGGTATTCTCGAAGGTGTCCCCCTCGGTAAGAACGAGGGTGTCGTCCGCGTAGCAGACGACTGAGACACCCTCGGGAAGAACAACGCACAGCACCGCATCGTATGCGATGTTCCACAGCAGGGGGCCCAGCACCGACCCCTAGGGAACACCGCAGTTTACCTCCCTGCTGTGTGCTGACCCGTGCCGACCCGTGTACCTAATTTGCCTATCGCTCAAGTAGGCCCCGACGACTTGCTGCAGATATGGAGGGACATTGTGGTGAATCAGCGCCCTCCTAATGGCACTCCAGGGCAAGGAGTTGAAGGCGTTCACAATGTCCAAGCTGACCGCCAACACCACCCCGCCCTGAGACACCACCCGGTCCGACAATTGTCGGACATGCAGAATCGCGTCCATCGTCGATCGGCCCTGCCGAAAGCCGAACTGACTGTCAGACAGGTTGGGGCCCTCTCTCACCAGGTGTGAATTTAGGTGGTAGGCAATTATTCTTTCGAATAGTTTGCCCACTTCATCCAAAAGGCATACGGGTCGGTACCCGGATGGAGAGTCCGGAGCCCTGCCCTCTTTGGCTAGCAGCACTAGCCTGGCTTCCTTCCAGATGGACGGAAACTGGCCAGAACGGAGACAGTTGGTAAATAGCCGCCTAAGCCTGTCTCCTAGTTCCGCCATGGCGAGCACCCATGCCCGACCCGGGATGCCGTCCGGGCCAGGGGCGGTTTTTCGCACTGCTAGGCGTCTGACGGCGCAGGTCAACTCCGGTCCCGATACCTCCAGATTGTCGCACCAAATGGGCAATTCCACTGGGGTCACCGGCATAGAATCGTCCTGGGTTCTAGGGAAAAGGGTATTGACCACTGTGTTCACCAGATTCGGATCCAGTGTTTCCGTTAAAGGTGGAACCCAGGGTCGTAGCTTCCCCATTATCATCTTATATGGTCGGCCCCATGGATCCCTGTCCAGGTCCTGCAGCAGCTCGTCCCAAGACCGGGCCTTCGCCTCGGTGATGGCGATCTGGAGTTGCTTCTTGGCACTCCGGTATTCGTCGTAGGCCGCAGCCTTCTCGTCTGCCGTGGCAAGTCTCCTTCTCCTGGTTCTGAGGCACTGGCGTCGGCGTCGCAGGCATACCTCACGCAATTCTGCAATTTCTACCGACCACCAGTACATTGACCTCTTCTGAACTGGCGTGGCTCGGGGCATGGCAGCATCGCAAACCATCGTCATGGCATCCCGGAACCATGCCGCCTCATCCTCCGAGTTTAGGTCGATTCCATTGCCAGGAAATTCCGGCCAGGCTGCCACAGCAGCGGCAGCTTTGAGCCTATCTCGGTCCAATTTTCTCAGGGACCACCTCCTTGGAGGGCTGCGGCTCCCGGAAACAGGACCGGGAAATCGGAGTGCAACCTTGAAGACTATGTGGCGATGGTCAGAGAGTGTGACCATCTCCTCCGCGACTCTCCATCTCGACACCATGCGTCCAGCAGTAGAAGTTGCCCACGACAAGTCGACAATCGACTCCCCTTGCCAACGCACGCAGGTGGACACCGTCCCCTGGTTAAGTAGGTGGATGTCGAGCCCCGCAGCCCATTCTAGCAACGTGTCTCCCTTAGCGTCATCCCAGGGGTTCCCCCACGCTCTGGAGTGAGCGTTGAAGTCCCCCAAGACAAGCACTGGACGATTGAGGTATCCGCGAATGCAGACCGTCAGCCCATCCAGAAATCCCTCGTAGTCGGCGAGGGAAATATTAGGGGAGACATAAATCCCAACCACCACCATCTGGCCCCACTCGACCGCGACGAAACCCTGTCCCTTGTCCAGAATTCTGCAGGGAGGGTCTCCTTCCCTGCCTCTCCAGTACACAGCGACCGAGGCGGCTCCATCGCAAATCCAACGGGAGTCTTTCGGAACCCTGTATGGTTCTGAAATTACTGCCAGTGCAATCGAATACTCTACAATGGTTTGCAGCAGCAGGTCCTGCGCACCACGACAGTGATTCAGATTGCACTGAAGGACATTTACTGCAAGGCCTGTACCGTGTCCATTTCCTCCGTTGGTGGCGGCTGGGTGCTAGGAGCCGCTGTTACTATGGGCGCTGTTGGGCCAGGAGCAGGAGGAACCTGCTTACTCCTCCTGTTTCTCGGGGCACACAATTTTGCTCCCAGCCTGTGATTGGCTGGGCGACCGAGATCCGAACACAGGGGGCACTTTAGCACCTTTGAAGTGCAATGCCTCGCCCTGTGACCTGATTCGCCGCATGCATAGCACCGGCCACTTCTGTCCTCTTTGTTGGGACACTTGAGTCGGACGTGTCCCAATTCGAGGCAGCGGAAGCATTGTAGGGGCCTAGCTTCCAGTACCTCCACAGGTACTGCGCTCCATCCAACGCGGAGATGCTTAGCCACTGCCATCTTTTGAACCGCTGTGGCTGGACATCTCACCCACACCAATCCGAGGGTAGAGGCCGTGCGACGAATTTCCCCCACCTTTACGTCCGCCTCGAGACAGTTTCCGGCCTCAGCCACAGCAGCCGCAACCTCCTGCGAAGTGATGGCATCGTCTAGCCCCCTCACACGCACTTCACCCATCTTTACCGGTCGGGAAACACGCACGTCCATCTCGGCCAGTACTCCTTGCATTCGACAGGCCAGGCTGTCAGCCTTAGAAGAGCATTCCGGGCCAGAAATCTCCAGAACCAAGCCTCCTGTGATGGCCCGCTTTTGCTTGACCGTCTCAATACCGAGTTCGGCCAACTTCATTCGGTTCTTTGCCGCGGCCATCACTTCGGCATAAGTGGTGGACGACCCCTCCGGTACCGTCACGGTGATGGCGGCAGATGTTGGGGCCCGAGGCGGCCTCACCACTTTCTTGGCCGGCATTTTTGTTTTCTTCCCCGGTATTTCCTGCTTTGTTGCAGCCGCAGGCTTTGCTTTTCTACGAGTCACGGCCACCCAAGATTCGCTCTCAACTCGTGGAGTCTGCTCTGACTGCGGTGCAGGCTGGCTGAGGGGAGCCACCGACACTCCGGGCTTGGACGGCCGACTAGCCTTCTTTTTTTTGGTCTTATTAGGAGTGCTTGTTTCAACAGCAGCTACCATCACACCCGATGCCGCCCCTCTCAACGGGGGCCTGAGGACCCGGTCAGGAAATAGCTCCGACCTAAACTGGCTCAATTTGGCCTCAATAAGTGAGCCAATCTGCTCAAGTGTAAGCCCTCCTTCCTCTCGTCCTCCACTTGCAACGGGAGGGCTACTTAACGGATTTGCCTCCCTGCTTTCTGTCTGTACGCGGCCACGTTCTTTGGACAGCTCGTCCACCCGTATGGTGAGGTTACTGAGTTGAGAACGCAACTCTGCGTTCTCCCGCTCCAACCTCTCCACATTGGCCGAACCTAACGTCCTCCTTTCCAGCTCTGACGTTGCGGCCCGCAAGGTGCGAGTGGCGATTCGTAGGCTGCGTACGTAATTGCCTTTCAGGTTATCGGAAGTACTTGCTACCTTTTCGACTTCCTCAAGCTGCTCGGCAACTCGAAAGGCCAGCTCTGTAGTCTGCAGTTCCTCCATAGAGCTTGCCAGGTCCTCCGGTCTTGGGAGGGTTCGCATGGCGCGGGTTTCCACCTTCGTGACTAAAAGGACGACAAACCCATCCTCCTCGAATGGCAGCTTTTGCTTTTTCTTCCCACGCTTTCCTCCTGGAGGCTTTTCCCCTTTCCTTTTTCGTGAAAGGTCCGACTCCGTCGACATATACGACGACAAAGATACCAATGACCTCACGCTATCTCCACTGTCACTGTCCCTATCTTCAGTTTGGCGGTTCTTGCCCCCCCCAGAGTACGAGGGGCTGCCCGAGCTATGCTCGGGGAGGGATTCTCCGGCTAGGCCGGTACCCTCCTGGGGTAGTTTGTTTTGAGAATTCGCCTTCATGAGTGATTTTATCGAAAATTCTATCGCCTTTTCTGAAAGGGGGTCGGTCCCCCTTACCGCTTGGGACTGAAATCCTTCCAGCCATTCATCCCATCGGCACGGGACACCTTGGGATTAGGGTAATTTTTATAGAGGTTTTCTTCCTCGCGGCTCGAAGGCCTCCATTCCCACCTGTGTGGGCTTACGGATTGTCCGACGGTGGCCGAAGCCCGCGCCTGCCAGTTGTGATACTGGGCAAGCCCGCCGCACTCAGTCACATCTCCTACTTCCTCTGCTGAACAGAGGAGCGTGGAGAGCGACTCCCCACCCTGCTGGTTTTGGTCCGCGCCGGATAAACCGGTGCCCCCCATATCTGGGAGGCTTTCCCCTATCCGCCACCTGGGGACGCGCCCGATAGAACTAGATAGAACCAGCAACTCCCACGGGAGAAGACCAGCAACTCCCACGGGTGGTTAACCTAACCTAACCTAACCTAACCTAACCTAACCTAACCTAACCTAACGGCTGTCGAGGATGAGGCCGAGGTACTTCATGTTCCTTTCAATCTGGACCTGGGTCGTGCCGACACGGACCGAAAGGCTTGGAGGTTCCTTGCTTCGGGGAAGCTTGTGGAACCATATAGCCTCGGTCTTCTGGGGTGCCACTCGTAGCCCAAGTTCGTGGATTTTGTCCACGATACAGGCCACCCCATGTTCGGCGCTTCGGACGGTATTCTCGAAGGTGTCCCCCTCGGTAAGAACGAGGGTGTCGTCCGCGTAGCAGACGACTGAGACACCCTCGGGAAGAACAACGCACAGCACCGCATCGTATGCGATGTTCCACAGCAGGGGGCCCAGCACCGACCCCTAGGGAACACCGCAGTTTACCTCCCTGCTGTGTGCTGACCCGTACCGACCCGTGTACCTAATTTGCCTATCGCTCAAGTAGACCCCGACGACTTGCTGCAGATATGGAGGGACATTGTGGCGAATCAGCGCCCTCCTAATGGCACTCCAGGGCAAGGAGTTGAAGGCGTTCACAATGTCCAAGCTGACCGCCAACACCACCCCGCCCTGAGACACCACCCGGTCCGACAATTGTCGGACATGCAGAATCGCGTCCATCGTCGATCGGCCCTGCCGAAAGCCGAACTGACTGTCAGACAGGTTGGGGCCCTCTCTCGCTAGGTGCGAATTTAGGCGGTAGGCAATTATTCTTTCGAATAGTTTGCCCACTTCATTCAAAAGGCATACGGGTCGGTACCCGGATGGAGAGTCCGGAGCCCTGCCCTCTTTGGCTAGCAGCACTAGCCTGGCTTCCTTCCAGATGGACGGAACATGGCCAGAACGGAGACAGTTGGTAAATAGCCGCCTAAGCCTGTCTCCTAGTTCCGCCATGGCGAGCACCCATGCCCGACCCGGGATGCCGTCCGGGCCAGGGGCGGTGTTGCGAACTGCTAGGCATCTGACGGCGCAGGTCAACTCCAGTCCCGATACCTCCAGATTGTCGCACCAAATGGGCAATTCCACTGGGGTCACCGGCATAGAATCGTCCTGGGTTCTAGGGAAAAGGGTATTGACCACTGTGTTCACCAGATTCGGATCCAGTGTTTCCGTTAAAGGTGGAACCCAGGGTCGTAGCTTCCCCATTACCATCTTATATGGTCGGCCCCATGGATCCCTGTCCAGGTCCTGCAGCAGCTAGTCCCAAGACCGGGCCTTCGCCTTGGTGATGGCGATCTGGAGATGCTTCTTGGCACTCCGGTATTCGTCGTAGGCCACAGCCTTCTCGTCTGCCGTGGCAAGTCTCCTTCTCCTGGTTCTGAGGCACTGGCGTCGGCGTCGCAGGCATACCTTACGCAATTCTGCAATTTCTACCGACCACCAGTACATTGACCTCTTCTGAACTGGCGTGGCTCGGGGCATGGCAGCATCGCAAACCATCGTCATGGCATCCCGGAACCATGCCGCCTCATCCTCCGAGTTTAGGTCGATTCCATTGCCAGGAAATTCCGGCCAGGCTGCCACAGCAGCGGCAGCTTTGAGCCTATCTCGGTCCAATTTTCTCAGGGACCACCTCCTTGGAGGGCTGCGGCTCCTGGAAACAGGACCGGGAAATCGGAGTGCAACCTTGAAGACTATGTGGCGATGGTCAGAGAGTGTGACCATCTCCTCCGCGACTCTCCATCTCGACACCATGCGTCCAGCAGTAGAAGTTGCCCACGACAAGTCGACAATCGACTCCCCTTGCCAACGCACGCAGGTGGACACCGTCCCTTGGTTAAGTAGGTGGATGTCGAGCCCCGCAGCCCATTCTAGCAACGTGTCTCCCTTAGCGTCATCCCAGAGGTTCCCCCACGCTCTGGAGTGAGCGTTGAAGTCCCCCAAGACAAGCACTGGACGATTGAGGTATCCGCGAATGCAGACCGTCAGCCCATCCAGAAATCCCTCGTAGTCGGCGAGGGAAATATTAGGGGAGACATAAATCCCAACCACCACCATCTGGCCCCACACGACCGCGACGAAACCCTGTCCCTTGTCCAGAGTTCTGCAGGGAGGGTCTCCTTCCCTGCCTCTCCAGTACACAGCGACCGAGGCGGCTCCATCGCAAATCCAACGGGGGTCTTTCGGAACCCTGTATGGTTCTGAAATTACTGCCAGTGCAATCGAATACTCTACAATGGTTTGCAGCAGCAGGTCCTGCGCACCACGACAGTGATTCAGATTGCACTGAAGGACATTTACTGCAAGGCCTGTACCGTGTCCATTTCCTCCGTTGGTGGCGGCTGGGTGCTAGGAGCCGCTGCTACTACGGGCGCTGTTGGGCCAGGAGCAGGAGGAGCCTGCTTACTCCTCCTGTTTCTCGGGGCACACAATTTTGCTCCCAGCCTGTGATTGGCTGGGCGACCGAGATCGGAACACAGGGGGCACTTTAGCACCTTTGAAGTGCAATGCCTCGGCCTGTGACCTGATTCAACGCATGCATAGCACCGGCCACTTCTGTCCTCTTTGTTGGGACACTTGAGTCGGACGTGTCCCAATTCGAGGCAGCGGAAGCATTGTAGGGGCCTAGCTTCCAGTACCTCCACAGGTACTGCGCTCCATCCAACGCGGAGATGCTTAGCCACTGCCATCTTTTGAACCGCTGTGGCTGGACATCTCACCCACACCGATCCGAGGGTAGAGGCCGTGCGACGAATTTCCCCCACCTTTACGTCCGCCTCGAGACAGTTTCCGGCCTCAGCCACAGCAGCCGCAACCTCCTGCGAAGTGATGGCATCGTCTAGCCCCCTCACACGCACTTCACCCATCTTTACCGGTCGGGAAACACGCACGTCCATCTCGGCCAGTACTCCTTGCATTCGACAGGCCAGGCTGTCAGCCTTAGAAGAGCATTCCGGGCCAGAAATCTCCAGAACCAAGCCTCCTGTGATGGCCCGCTTTTGCTTGACCGTCTCAATACCGAGTTTGGCCAACTTCATTCGGTTCTTTGCCGCGGCCATCACTTCGGCATAAGTGGTGGACGACCCCTCCGGTACCGTCACGGTGATGGCGGCAGATTTTGGGGCCCGAGGCGGCCTCACCACTTTCTTGGCCGGCATTTTTGTTTTCTTGCCCGGTATTTCCTGCTTTGTTGCAGCCGCAGGCTTTGCTTTTCTACGAGTCACGGCCACCCAAGATTCGCTCTCAACTCGTGGAGTCTGCTCTGACTGCGGTGAAGGCTGGCTGAGGGGAGCCACCGACACTCCGGGCTTGGACGGCCGACTAGCCTTCTTTTTTTTGGTCTTATTAGGAGTGCTTGTTTCAACAGCAGCTACCATCACACCCGATGCCGCCCCTCTCAACGGGGGCCTGAAGACCCGGTCAGGAAATAGCTCCGACCTAAACTGGCTCAATTTGGCCTCAATAAGTGAGCCAATCTGCTCAAGTGTAAGCCCTCCTTCCTCTCGTCCTCCACTTGCAACGGGAGGGCTACTTAACGGATTTGCCTCCCTGCTTTCTGTCTGTACGCGGCCACGTTCTTTGGACAGCTCGTCCACCCGTATGGTGAGGTTACTGAGTTAAGAACGCAACTCTGCGTTCTCCCGCTCCAACCTCTCCACATTGGCCGAACCTAACGTCCTCCTTTCCAGTTCTGACGTTGTGGCCCGCAAGGTGCGAGTGGCGATTCGTAGGCTGCGTACGTAATTGCCTTTCAGGTTACCGGAAGTACTTGCTACCTTTTCGACTTCCGCAAGCTGCTCGGCAACTCGAAAGGCCAGCTCTGTAGTCTGCAGTTCCTCCATAGAGCTTGCCAGGTCCTCCGGTCTTGGGAGGGTTCGCATGGCGCGGGTTTCCACCTTCGTGACTAAAGGGACGACAAACCCATCCTCCTCGCATGGCAGCTTTTGCTTTTTCTTCCCACGCTTTCCTCCTGGAGGCTTTTCCCCTTTCCCTTTTCGTGAAAGGTCCGACTCCGTCGACATATACGACGACAAAGATACCAATGACCTCATGCTATCTCCACTGTCACTGTCCCTATCTTCAGTTTGGCGGTTCTTGCCCCCCCCAGAGTACGAGGGGCTGCCCGAGCTATGCTCGGGGAGGGATTCTCCGGCTAGGCCGGTACCCTCCTGGGGTAGTTTGTTTTGAGAATTCGCCTTCATGAGTGATTTTATCGAAAATTCTATCGCCTTTTCTGAAAGGGGGTCGGTCCCCCTTACCGCTTGGGACTGAAATCCTTCCAGCCATTCATCCCATCGGCACGGGACACCTTGGGATTAGGGTAATTTTTATAGAGGTTTTCTTCCTCGCGGCTCGAAGGCCTCCATTCCCACCTGTGTGGGCTTACGGATTGTCCGACGGTGGCCGAAGCCCGCGCCTGCCAGTTGTGATACTGGGCAAGCCCGCCGCACTCAGTCACATCTCCCACTTCCTCTGCTGAACAGAGGAGCGTGGAGAGCGACTCCCCACCCTGCTGGTTTTGGTCCGCGCCGAATAAACCTGTGCCCCCCATATCTGGGAGGCTTTCCCCTATCCGCCACCTGGGGATGCGCCCGATAGAAGACCAGCAACTCCCACGGGAACCTAACCTAACCTAACCTAACCTTAGGTTTTTTTTTTTAAATATTATATCTCTGGTTTTCCATAGGCTGAGCCAAATGCTTTTGTTTGCTTTTATAATTTTATTTTTTGCTTTGAAAAGTTTAATCGCTTTCCTGTTTTATTTTCCGGGATAGGGGATGGGGGTTTCGAAACAACTCTCTCTTTAACTTTATTTTTATCTTTTATCGTTTCTTATGATCTAAACATATTAATAATACTACTTTGTTAATTTATGCACTTCTTTATTTTTATAAATATAATTCTTTCTTTTTTTTTGTTATTATTCATATTATCACAATTTTTTTTTTATCAAGCTTTTTCGTTTTTTATGAAGTTTTTTTTATTTTTTTTATTTATACATGCAAAATACAGAATTAATACACAACAAATTTTCATATTTTAAATTACTTAATTACAAACATGCCATATCCTTATATGTATCTATGTTATTTTTATTCTAGACGATAGAGCTGTTTCGAGGGTTAGTACACAATTTAATTTAATTTATTTTCCTTTAATTAACAATTTTCAAATTTCGTAACACTGTTCTTAGTGTCACTGCACTTAACTTTGCATCAGCAATTATTACTCTACATTTAAAACAATATTCCCACTTTAGAAGTCGTCAAAATCGGTCCATTTTTCGCTATCTTGGTTGTTATATCGGCTGGTTCGTCACCGCGGTATTCCGGTCTTGCACTGCCATTTTGAAGTTGTACTCGCTGATCTGGGCATCTGTCACACCTTCTGCTCGCTTTACAAAGGCGGCAATCGCGTCCCCACTGTCATCTGAATAGTAGATGCAGCTTTCTGTATGACGCGATAATGCCACCACTGCATGCGGTATGCTGTTGTGTAAGTGCGATCTGCGGGCCGTTGTGCGCACGATAATCACCTTAGCGTAAGTAAGTCCCTGTGCTTCGTGGATAGTAAGAATGCGTGACCCTTTCCCTTTCCCATAGCCTTGGCCTCCAAGGGACTCCTTTTCCCAATAGCTCTCCCCTCGCAGCATAGAACGAACTAATACCGGAGGGGAGAGGTCCCGCCCAACCTGACTTACCAGGTCCTGCCGCTCGGAGTCCCAGGCCGGGCACTCCGAGAGCGTGTGCTGCGCCGAGTCCAGGTCACCATCGCAATGGTGACACTGGGCCGTCTCTTCACGTCCGATTCGACACAGGTACTCTTTGAAGCAGCCATGCCCGGTGAAAACCTGTGTCATCCGGTACGTGATCCGTCCGAAGCTTCGCTGTACCCAGGTCCAGAAGTTAATCTAACCTAACCTAACCTAACCTAACAAACAAACATGGACGCAACCACGTAGCGTGCAACGAAAGACTTATTCAATATACCACCAAACTGGTAGTTTTTCTGCTTTTCTAATTTAATAATATAATATAATGAAAAAAAAGACATAACCTTTGTCTTGGTGTATCCCGCTTCTGAAGTATAATGAAACTTCAATCCTTGATTTCATCGTTATATTTATCGCACCGATATCTCTCAATACTTAGTTACATTTGCAATTTAACAATAGAGACAACCTCTCAATACTCATGTCATCGCAACCGACCGACGCAACAAAACGAATGAGCTCTCAGCGCGCAGCGCTATCAAACTGTCAAGTCCCCCCCCACTACTCTTTAGAGAAGGGGTTTGTTCCGGAAGGAAATACAACATCAGTGTTCTCATATCAAAAGTACTTATTTTAAACAGGAATTCTAATAAAAATCATGACATGACTAGTTCTAACTTGGTTCCAACCAGATATCGCACTAAATTATTAACTGTTAACCAGATTAGGGTTTAAGACAAAGAACAAATTTACATCGTCTTGACTTTTCACTATAAAAAATTGTCATGTATCATCTGCGAATATTACTATGTCAGTTAAGAAAACTATACCTGCTCGTCATCTTGAACGTGGATTGACTCGGCTGTCTACCGAACTTTATTGTGAGATATCAGCTGTAGATTTAACTGTTGTTGATTTCTACAGAACGAACGTTAATGTGACATGTAAGCGGTTTCTGATACACTTAGAACCTCTGCTCGCGAACATCAACGAATTAGGTCTGGAATGCGTGTTAGTTGGAGATGCAAATGTTGACGTACTAATTGACTCACCTGACAAGAAACGTTTGTGTGATTTGTTGTCTAGCCATGGTTTGGGTAATTTTGTCGACTTTCCAACTCGAGTAAAGCCCCCATCTATAACTAGTCTCGACCACCTCTATTCTAACTTGCCAGTCGACTGCGTGAGCGCGTCTCCGGTAATAACCAACGTGAGCGATCACTACGCTGTTCACGGGAAAATAGTCCGACATCGTCCGACCGCGGCTCCCGTGACTCGACTGATAAGAGACAATAGCCACATGAACCGAGTGAACTTCGCCGCCTCGATCCTAAGTGTCGACTGGGAGGATGTATGGGCGCGAAAGGATTCGTCACTCGAGGATTTAGCAACATCCGTAATTAATATTATAAGGAATAAATATGACATTTGCTTTCCTTATAAGAAAAAAACTATTAAAAGGGATGACTCATGGATTTCTTTAGGCACATTTATTAAAAGTGCCTCTTATTTGAAGGTCTCCAAGGTGATGGAGAACGGAATCAGCTGTATTGGCAGTATGCGTACCGCGCGGGTCGGTCCACGACTGCGCTTGCGCGCGAGGTTGTCCGTCGCGTGCTCGACGCTCGGGAACACAAGCAGCACGTTGCGGTGCTGTGCTGTGATCTTTCCAAAGCCTTCGATGTCGCCGATCACCGGATATTATCTGATAAAATTCGGCACTACGGCATCGAAGACAAGTCCCACGACCTGCTCACCGATTTCCTGCGAAATAGATCACAAGTGGTAGTAGGTGGTGGTGGTAAGATAAGATCGCAGCCGTTGACGACGTTTATGGGCGTGGCACAGGGCTCGTCTGTATCCAATATTCTCTTCACACTCATACTGAATGATTTACCGGAAGCCATACAGACTAGCCATATATTGATGTATGCAGACGATGTCGCTGGAGTCGTACGAGCCCCAAACGTAATACTTGTCCTTGTCCTTAATCTCAAAAAAACCAACTTCCTTCATTTCGACCTATCAGGACATCCCCCAAAGGATCTTAACGTCTTTGTTGACGGCGTTAAAATTGAGCAAGTGAGGACAACGGCCTTTCTAGTCTTTGAGCTAGACCGCAGCCTCACATGGGCATCGCACATTAACAAGCTGTGTGCGCGGCTGGGCAGCGCGTGTTTCGCTCTGCGGCGGCTGTCTTATACAGTACCACGCGACGCGGTTCGGACGTGTTACTTTGCGACCGTACACTCACTCCTTCAATACGGCACCGAGCTATATGGGGACGCGCCGCAGACTGGGAGCGCGTCTTCCGTATGCAAAAACAGGCCGTCCGAGCGATCGTGCAGGTGTCGCAACGTCAACGGTGACGGCCAAGCCCTACTTTATAGAGCAGAATATTATGACGCTGCCCTCAATTGTGATTTTCCAGATTGCGGTCTATGCGCGTGCGAACCTACACTTGTTTAAAAAACATAGTGATATCCACAGGTACCGCACGCGCAACGCGGACAACCTCGCTAACCTCAAGCGCAGACTCGAAAAGTCCTCACGATCAATTCATATCATGGCTCCGTCAGTGTACAACAAACTCCCGGCTGAAGTTACAGCCGCAACCACTTTGCAGTCGTTTAAATCCAGGCTGAAACATTGGCTTCTTGGGCAGACGTTTTACAGTGTAGACGAGCTGCAGAAAGATTAATTATATTAGCACTCGGGAGGTACGATTAAATAAAAGTGAGATTTCCATATTTTAACAGAGTTTCAACACTGACAATCGTAGTAAGACTGACTTCACTGTACAGCGGAGCTGTATTTATATCTGTCCAAAGTGACTTTATTCCTGGCTACCCACAAAACCAATGTCACTACTAACAAAATATTCTTAATGACTCTAAACACTCTTCAAGCAGAATAATGACTGTACAAAAAGATATCTTAGCATCTAGATCGTGAATATAATAACTAAAACCTTACAATTATACCTATTATTAGAATAAAACATTTTACTTTCCGACTTAGATATTGTAATCAATGAATGTAATTAATATTGTAATTATTTGACATGTTTTAATTTTTTGACATTTTAATTTTATTTAATTTATCATTAAGATAACTGTACTTATTATTATTTAGGTTCGCAACTTAATTCCCTGTCAGACGGAGAAATCAATACGACGAGTCATGCGAGTGAGTGAGACGCACGCACCCGGGGTCACCATCACCAGCAGTAATCAGTGTAAACTATCATACCTCCGCTGATTTTAGCGCCAGCGCGGCGTACTTGTAAAAAGACAAATATGATGTTAGCTTCAGAAAAATCTACTCTGAATATAAAAACAAAATTTAAAAAATTGCGGCTGTGGGATTTGAGCCCGCAACGATGTGATTACAGTCGAAATACGCAACGGCGCACGCACCCTCCACATGGTTTACTAAATCTCTTATTGTGTTGCTTCCTTAGGTACTAGCGTGTTATTACATAGTCTAACAACTTCCCAAAGAAATGCTCTATCTTACAGTGAACACTGCATCAAATCCATTGAGTGGTCCCAAGTTAAAAGCGAACAAACATACGTTACAGACATGCATGCAAACAGACGTGGCACATTTGTATAGAGAAACAATGTCCTAAACAAAAGATCTGGTGGTGCTGAGAGCACTTGCGGTGGCGCTGACGACGACGTATGCCGCGCCGCCCGCTGCCGCCACCGCTGTCCCGCCGCGCGGCCGCCCGCCCGCCCCCGCGCTGCACTATGTCGCCACGCCGCGCCGGTCTCGGACGCGCGCCCAAACCAACAACTTTCGCGCTGAGTTACGATGTCGAGAAACTTTTCTGTTCACATCTGAAGCTCGGATCTTGTCAACGAGACTACACAATACATACTCGCGAATGTTTTTAGTGATAAGTGTGAATAGCTAAACTTCCGAAGCATTGCTTAGAAGTTATTTTGAAAACTTTTGTATATAAATTATAGTTTATTAGGCGTTTGTCGATATGCACATGGTATTGTTGTACAGAGTGTATCAGTGAAGTGCAGTGTTGAGTGTCCGGCACACAGTGATGAGAGCCAGTGTACGACAGTGGCAGCCCGACATCTCTGGAACAAAATAACAACGATCACTGTAAGTTTATAATCATTTCAGACAAAGGAACTAAGGCCAGTACGACTTAGAAAAACTATAAATAATTTAATTACTGAAGACTCAGTAAGTGTTCTGTAACAAGGTTCGATGACCCTTTTTGTGAAATTCGTAAATAATTCTTTTTGTGTTCCTTACAAACGCAAGTCCAGCCCCGAGTCAATTACTATGGGAAGTCATGATTTAATTTTGCGAAATTACGAGTAGCAAAAAGTGTTACTGATCTCTTACCAAGCCTCCAGTATGAGTAGCCACGCAGTCTTCGTTTGGCAGTTCTATAACAGGGTCGGGGTCACAATCTGCACGATTGGTCAAAGACGAGGTATTATCAGTACTATCACGGCATCTACTCAAACGAAATAAAATAAAATAAAGTTAAATGGGTCAAATAAATTTATTTATGTAATAATAATAACAACTGAGAAGATCCATTCGTTATAAATAACAGACCAGACATAACTTTATTAGACAACAATAAGAAGAGTGTTTACTTCATTAACATGACTATCCCGAACACTCACTCTGAACAGATAGCTAAATACATGGACACAAGTGGACAACCACGGAACTGAAAACTCAATGGCACTTCAACATTGTTGAAACTTTACCCATCATCATTCCCACAGAAGATTTCATATTCTGTTCGGTCACAGTATCATTCCTTCAACGGGTGTCATTCTCAGAACATTACATTATTAGACATCCATTCATCAAGCTTCATAGTTCTCCAAAAACTATTAGATACTTGCAGGATTGTACGCAAATTCTTAGGACACGAATAAATAAATGTACACAACGCAATTTGCTTGGGCCAGTGCCATTTCAACACCTTTAGAAACATCTAAGAAAAAAAACTAATAATAAAACATTTTTATTTTGGATAATTAAAGTCTATAGTTTTAAAATAAATGAGGTTTTCTCAATATATAAAATTAAGCTTAACTTCTAACACACATTCAAAGCAATAATTAATTTTAAGTTTTTAGCATGTACAGAAAGCGTTATTCAACTTCCTCAGTACATCTGCAAGCCAGCATGTTCGCCCTGGCCGCCGCCAGTGCGTGCGGCGTGCGGCGTGCGGCGTGCGCTTCAATGACCATTGTGGTCTAGTGCTCGTGGAGCCACCGTGACCATGTCAAATGGCTCAATCGCTCTATATCTAATCGTAATATAGGTACTTAACACATATGCAAAAACAATAACAAAATTGTAAATGTAATGCAGTAAAAACAACAAAGATGCTAAATAAATAAAATGTATAATAAATACTACTAATACGTTAAATAAATAAACCGCCCGTTCCATTAGTCTTGCTAAGAAACGTAAGAAACTTAACAAGATCCAGTGTTCTCTTTTTCTAATATATTTTGCCTTTACAACTACAAATGTGTAATTAAATTAAGTAGAGGGATAAAATACAAGAAACGAGGATATTATACTTTCCTATGAGGCAAATTATCTTTATTTACTTACCTCCTATAGCGTATCACCTTTAGTTTATTTATTAACTAACGTTAAGCCTACAGAGGAATCATTAATTATGTACTAATAATACTAAAACAACGAGACAACGCCAACGGTTCGCGACCAAATCCAACATTGGTCAATAATAAAAACCGGTCAAGTGCAAATAGCTCTCGCGTTCTGAGAGTTCCGTAGCGTTCTAATAAATTAATAAACTTAAGTACCATATAAGCAAAAGTTACAAACTTAATTTTTGCGGTTCGTTTCGTACATTTCATACATTTACCTAAAATAGTTCTACTAAAATTTTATTTCTTATTCTTATTCTTTATTGTACACAAAAACATTAATACAAACAGTAACAGTAAAAAGGTATGTACCTATACATATGGGTAAGCTTATCTCTAATAAGAGATTTCTTACAGCAAACCATTATAGTATCTTTCATTTAAGAAGTCCCGGCTAACACTTCTCAGAACTGAGCTTTAGTGAAGAGACACTTTGAATCGACACTATATTCTATCGATTTTCGATTATTATTATAAACAGATTAGAATCTAATCAAAACATCAAATATTTGAAACTATTGAGATATGGAGTTCAAAGATCTTATCACGCTAACAGTGACTCACAAAGAACACAGCGTACTCGTATGTCTTAAAAATTACATAATTAGGTGGTGTGTGGCAACGTCATCTAAAAAGAATATTGTCACTTTAAATCTTCTCATGGATGTCGTAAAAGGCGATAAGTTTTCTTGGATTTGAAAGCAAGACGGCAGTTGGGAACAAATCCCTTCGATGAACCCGCGTGACAAATAATCAACCTTTCCCCTTTACAACTGGGTACTTTAGAGTGTGGAGTGTCATCTGTCCATATTTCACCAACAGTGTGATTCACGTTTAGCCAGGTCTCATCTAAAAATATGACATTACCCCAATCATTGATGGACTTTGCTGCGCGTAGGAAATTGCATCTAGCTAGTGCTATGTCTCTTCGTTCCATCAAAATCTTTCTTTTATCACATTTTTTGTAATTAAAGCCAATTTTTCTCAATACTCTCCACAAGGAAGTCGTGCTGCCATGAAATAATCCGGTTTCTCGTAAAGTATGCATTAATTTAGGGAGAGTTGGAAGTTGGTTCCTGCTGTAGTAACCATAAATATGGTTTTTAATGGCATTAGCATCGAAACTGTCCACTTGTGTAACGATTGGCCTCTTAACCCTCTTCTTTGACGGCGATTTTAATATGTTCTTCTCAGTCGTTTATTTTCCAAATTTTTCCTTGCTAATACGGGAGACCGTTTTTCGGCTGAGACCAAGAGCAGCAGATACTCGTTCACACACTTGAGATAGTGGCAACAACGGTCCGTTATTTAGCCATTCCCGTTCGATATAGTCTCGTAAACGCACAACAAACTCACGCGCTTGTCTATGCAGTAAACCCTTTTTAGTGGTATTTACCATTTAAATAACAAAATAAATACCTACAATAAATAACGATTTCACTCAAATAATTTCAAAATACAAGTCAGGCTCACAGCTTTCGACCTATTTCAAAATTGAAAACTATAATGATTCAAAGTTCTTTACCATGAATAATTTCCACAGATTAAGGCCTTTTGGTATTTATTCATTGATACATTAAGTACTTTTACAGAAGCGTTCTTTTGTGAAAATAAATACTCTGTTATGTTGCAGGTTTAACGAGTCAGGTGTCAACATCACAATCATACCATAAATATTTTCATGAAAGAAAGAATGCGGCCTGCATATCTATCTATCTCAATACATACTAAAAACTGGGTAAATGTGCTAATTTTAGTGATAGACGGAAGGATAAAGACAGTCGGCTTAGTAAAAGGGTATCATCGGCTCCGTTTGGGTACGGAACACTATAAATGAAATGGCTGAAATGAGTCTCGTTACTTATGCGTCGTTTTGTCATAAACGTTTACTCGCCATATCGTTTGATCGGCTGCTTACCGATTAATTGAACGATTCTTCGTCTCGTCATAACGGTGAAATAAAATGATGTATCAATATTTTATTTAAAAACCTAAGGATTAGTGAACACAATAAATTGGTTGTAATTTGATTATAATAATAAAACAATTTTGAAATGTTGTGTATTGGATTAAGACTTTAGAAGTATTATTTGGAACTGAAAAACCATACTCGTAGTTGTATCATGCATGTCGGTAATTTACAATGAACATACACCCTTACTTTCTTTAGATGTGTCAGCCGGGACTTCTTAGCTGAAAGATACTATAAGGAATGAGTAAAAAAATATAACAAAAGAGTAATCATACACGTGTACAAAAAAAAACAGTTATTCATAAAAATTTCCTAACATACAAAAAGGTTAAACTAAACATAAAATAATAAAATATCAATACTTACTATTACATCTATATAATATCATTAATATACAAACTATATAATAAAGTACATAAATATACATATATATAATAATTTTTAATCTGAAAGCGAGAGGTAGTGATCTTTCAGCATTTTCTTAAAAGAACTGATAGTACGACAGTCGCGAATACAATGAGGAAGAGCATTCCAAAGTCTGACTGCATGGACATTAAAGGAATTACTATAAGCACCAGTATTGTGTGTTGGAGTTTTAAGGAGAGACGTAGTTCCAGTACGTAGGGGTCTGACTCTAGGGATCAAAAATTCAAAACGCTCACGAAGGTGGATTCTTGACTATGTCAAAGAAATAGCACAAAATATGAAAATTTCGGCGAAGACGGATTGGCAACCATTTTAACTCCTTACGAAAATGAGAGATGTGATCAAATTTAAGAAGACCAAAGATAAATCGGATATCTAAATTCTGAAGACGTTCAAGTTTATTTAACAATTCCTCACTGAGGTCAAGAAGACAAACATCACCATAGTCAATAATTGGAAGAAGAAGCGACTGAGCAAGCATGATTTTGGTTTTAAATGGTAGAAAATTATTGAGTAGCTTTAGGGAGTGGAAGGCACCGTGAACTCTTCTGCTGGTCTCATTCACATGCGGCGCCCAGGACAGATTGCTATCGATTATAATACCCAATTTTTTGCTTTGTCTGAGAAGTCAATTGGCATCCCATTGTAAATTACCGAGGGAATTATAACATTGCTAAGAACCCCCAGCCAGTATCTACTACCTATCAACATGGCCTGTGATTTCTTCGGATTTACAAGGAAACCAAATGACTTAGCCCATTCAGAAATGTAATTAAGGGGGAACGTTTCGAGCTCGGTGCAAAATGCACAACTTATGATTGTTTTACTTACTATTGCATAAAAAGTACTAAGTAAATGTGATATATGGCATTTCGCGACCATTATTTGGTGTCAATTAGGCTTTTCTACCAAAATTTTGTAATTTTATGTATCACGTTGTGAATGAATGGGCATACAAATGTAAAACACGCTTTTAAGTTTGTATACCCATTCATTTACAACGTAATGCATAAAATGACGCAATTCTGCTAAAAACCCCTGGTAAAAATCCAACAATAGTCGCAAAATAAGATGAAACTATTTTATTTCATACGTTTTATTTTAAAATAAGGTAAACAAACTTATGTTATGCACTTTGCACTGAGCTCGAAACGTTACCCCTTAAGGTCATGATTCATCCCTTGAATGGCCGCGTGTACATCCTTTACATGAAAATGGCGATAGAGTTGCAAATCGTCTGCATAGAGATGGCAAGGAGAAGATAATATTTCGGTGATAGAATTAATAAAAATTGAAAATAGGAGAGGTGAAAGGGCGCCACCTTATGGAACACCAGCAGTAAGTACGCACCACCCTGATCTT
Source organism: Ypsolopha scabrella (assembly GCA_910592155.1). Classification (NCBI taxonomy): domain Eukaryota; kingdom Metazoa; phylum Arthropoda; class Insecta; order Lepidoptera; family Ypsolophidae; genus Ypsolopha; species Ypsolopha scabrella. The sequence goes on along the minus strand of OU342962.1, from coordinate 32,792,388 downwards.
ACATCATCAGAGCGAATGCACTGCTGGCGACAACGTAAGTATGAATCAAACCCGTCTGTTACCCGAGGAGATACATTAAGAGAGCCAAGGACCCCCAGGAGAATGTCAAAGTCAACACAGTTGAAGACACTACTGAAGTCCAATAATGTAATCACCGTTACTTGTTTGTTGTCAATGGCAAACCTTACGTCATCAGTTACTTTCAGTAGTGCAGAAATAGTACTGTGTCCAGGACGAAACCCAGATTGGAAAGGGTTTAAGAGGTTATTTGTGGAGAGGAAGGTAAATAATTGATTATGAACAATGGAGTTGATGCTCGTGATTGTTGGCACTTGGTGGAACTTTTGAAACATTTTATGTTTGATAAACACTTGTACTTGTCCACTTGTTTATATTAATTTCCCTTACCGGTTTCGCTGTTAAAGCATTATCAAAGGTTAATTATAAAACAACCAAACAAACCTTTGATAATGCTTTAACAGCGAAACCGGTAAGGGAAATTAATATAAATAAGTGGACAAGTACAAGTGTTTATCAAACAAAAAATATGAACAATGGATTCAAGGACCTTGGATAGGATGGGAAGAATGGAAATTGGTCGGTACTCAGTAAAAGAACTAGGATTGGAAGTTTTGGGCAATGGAATGACATGAGCACGTTTCCATGCCGTAGGAAAGGAACTTGTCACTAGTGAGTGATTTAATAAGTGAGCAATTGTGGGGACAAGTTCATCGAGGATTGAAAGGAGCATTTGTGAGCAGATTTGGTCATCACCAACAGCTTTGGAGGAAATGGAAAGGATGGCCTTTTTAACATCATTCGATGTAACAGTATTAAAGGAGAATGAAACGCATGAGGGCTTTGGTTTATTGGCTAAGTTACGGAGCGTTGTGTCTTTGATGTTGTCTTGTAAAGTGACTGGAATGGAGGAAAAGTGCCTATTTAGTGCATCGAAGTCGATATTGCCATTATGAGATTCTGGAGATTTGCCAATCCCAAGCGTTTTTAAGAATTTCCAAACCTGTGCAGGGTTAAATTTATCAATGGACTCATGAATGTGGCGTCTCTTTGCGTCCCTACACATCCTACTTCAGCGATTGCGTAGCCTTTTAAAGTATTCAAAATTTTCATTGTTTGGAAATTTCTTAAATTTCAACTTTGCTTTGTCACGTTTCCTCATAAAATCACGAATTTCCTGTGTCAGCCATGGTGCAAGAAGGTGCCTAACTTTTATTCTTTTTACTGGAGCATGCTTGTCGAAAAGGTTCTGAAGGATCCTGTTAAAATTAGCAACCTTTTCATCCATAGTGCGACAGGCAATGATAGGAGTCCAGTCAACAGCAGAGGCGTCTGCCCTAAGCTCATCCATATTCATACCCTTAAAACTGCGAAGAAGAAGGTATTTGGGTTTCGGTTTAGGAGGACGCAATTTATACGAAAGAAATATGAGATTATGATAGGAGAAAAGGGCATTAAGTTGACCGTGTGCTGCAACTTTTTGGGACTTGGAAACGATCAAGATCAAGAAGAGAAGGAGTACAATGTGGGGCATGATGTGTGGCAGACAGAGGAAGAATTTGCAGGTTTAAACTAGAGGTAATTGAGTTTAATTTTGAAGAGCGTGAATCATTTTTAAGGAGATCTATGTTCAAATCGCTTAATAACAGGGTATCATCGTATGGTGGGCATAGATCACAGAGCAGAGATTCCAAGAAATCGAAATAGTCCACAGTGCGGTCTGGCGGGTAGAAAACGCCAAGAAGAAGTTAGGAATGGTGGAGATATATTTCTATAAAAAGACATTACATTCTAAAAATCTAAACAAAATAATAAAAATTAAAGGTAAATTAAATAAAAGACTTTTTGAGTCGTCGCTGTCTCCGGGCAAGGTATCCAAGACACTGGCCGCTAAATTAATAAATAATTACTTCTTGAACAATTAAATTCCAATAAACAATAGAAAGAATCCCTATTGTTGATACGTATTGTATTGTTATACGTATTATTGTCCGTCTGTCTGTCCTTGTGACAAGCTCTTTAAACTCAGGAACGGCTTGAAGTATCATGTCTAGATGAAAATACCATTAATACTAAGCTCTAAAGTATACTGCTGTATGTACTCGTACATACATACTGCTACATGAGTATATTCAAGTTTAGAGATGCGGATCTGCATTGGTACCAGTATGTTCCAGGTCCGTACTTATAATATATGTAGTAACAAAGACAGATCGGCCTTCAAAGCGTAATTTCAAACTAAACATTCTAATAACTGATTGACCAACGCCTAATTCAGTTAATAAAATAAATATTCTCTTGGCATACAACATTTTATATATATATAAAATTTATTCCGACTATAAGAGATGATAGGAGTGATAGATTCAAAATGTTTATTTGTAAAATAGATACATAAAGTATACGTTTTACATGTCAAATCTAATCTGTATAGAAACTATTATTATGACTACTGGCATAATGAAAAATATGTTTCATGAACGTCTCTAAAAAAATAAAAAATAAAATTATAGTATAGGTCTCCGAACAACATAATGCTATAAAAACTTTTTCTGAGATTACAGTACATGTGATACTAACTAGGAAGGCAAAGGGAACTTAGCCCATACAGCCATGTCTGAGATTGAATATCAAATACCAATGAGGTTATCATATAATGTTCTCCAAAACATAATACATACAAAACAGTAACGAGGTTACAGTCAACTTTATTTTCGGCCAGGTATTGTCTATGGCTTACGGCGCCTTAGACTCGGTCTGTCAATGGATGAACTGTTTGTTGCCCATAGTTTTCGAGGAAATGTATTTATTACTTACGCTGATTTTATGGGTCAAAATAATTATTTTGCCCTAAAATTACTGACAGCGTGGATTGTGATGAATGATATTTGACTCCACCTGACATTCTGGAAATAACGACGGAAATTACGTACACTTTCGAAACAAGCTTTTACAAGAATAATCAAAAATGGCTGACGACAAATTTACAAAAATTATGAAAACAGGTTAGTAGGCATGAGTTTAGATAAAGTAGTGTATGAAACTATACATAACTAGGTATTAAAACACTCGTGTTCTATTAAAAAAATCGCCTTCGGCTCGTTTTTTAAACTGCCACTCGTGTTTTTAATAACCTTTTTATGTACCAGTTTCATAAACTACTATTATGCAACTGTTAAGTTATGGACGGTCTTTTAATACTAGCGCCATTTTTCAGTACAAGCGCAGCACGTACCCAAATAGGTGGGCACGAGTTATTAAAGACCAATAACGTACAGTTGCATACAAGATTTTATCTACGAAGGAAGAAATAAAACACAGATAAAGAAAAATAAGTATTTTTAACAGAAACTTAACCACACACTGACTATTGTTTATTTATTTTATTATGTAGATTTTGTATTGTACAATTATTAAAATAAACAGGAATTGCAGAATTACAGGCTGAACTTGTAGATGGGCCTAGAGACATGCATTTTGGTACATGAATGTTAACTTCGTTTAATGTATTTTCTATAGAATTAAATATTGTATTTGACACCTTTACTTTATTTTGGATAGTTTCACAACTACAGCCGTGGACTTCACCCTCCATTTCAAACTGGTAATATGACCTCCATCATCTACTAAGATAGTGGCAGAGCTTCGGCGGAAACAATGGCCCGTGTATAAATGGGGATTGGGAAGTTCTAAATACATTGCAATTTCTTTACCCAAACGGCCAAATTTACTAATGCCAACCCGTTGTCGTGAGCATTTTCCACTCACATAGTTAAAAAAAATAGCGATTTTCACAATTTTTAGGCCGAAGTTTCATATATTCCATACAAATTTCTGCATATTTTGTTGTTATAGTAAAAGTTCGCGTAGTTTTTGTTTTCGTATTAGGAGCAGTAACGACAAGAATTGATTCCAACTGTTTCACATTTTGAAATTCCAGCTGATGTAGCTCAGCACACGACAGGCTCCCATCAATCCGACAATGAATGCAAATTAAAACATAGTGTTACCAATGATTTTTTTGGAGAACCATTCTTAAAATCATAAGTTTACAAACTACTTTCCTATCTTCATGAACAGATATTTAGTAGATGCTTCATTCAGGAACATTCTTATGTGGTCTGCTGTGAATATTTGAGATTTTTTCGCTTTAAATCCTTCAGATTTTCTTTACAATAATGATAATACTTTGATATACTTTGAAAGGTCAATTTGATGTTTAATGCTCAATGTTCTTTAACATAGAGTACCGCGTCCAAAGCGAGGATGGTTTAAAGTTTTTTGAGATTTTCTCAAAATATACCAACAAGACGTTTTCAGAAAACGATGTGCTTGGAATATTGTTACGTTCCCGCCATATCACAAAATCTTCATAACATTTCTCATATACATGTCTTGATTTTTCTGGTAGTAAATTATTTGTAGCCGCAACTGCTCTATTTGTTATATCTGGTGGAGTATTTTCAATATCACTTGATGTTGAAGACATCCTACTAATATTATAAATGCGAAAGTTTGTGCGTGTGTGTGTGAATGTTTGTTACTCTTTCACGCTGAAACGGCTAAACGGATTTGGATGAAATTTAGAATGGATATAGCTTATACCTTAACTTAACACAAAGGCTACTTTTTATCCCGTAAAATAGCATGTCGTTAAACCGAATAACATTTGTTCGATTATGATTTATGGTTTCTTTTAGAGAAAACACTTCTTCTTCTACTTTTTCTCTAAGCGCCGTGATAATATTGTGTCCCTAAAATATTCCATATGTATGGCAATGGCGAATTTTCCAATGGTGCAAGTGCGTGTTTTAATCGATAACTGGCCACATCGTTTGAAACATTGTAGACCAATGGAAATCATTTTGAGTGAGCTTCATATTTTTTTATGCTAATATGTTAATGTGTAAATTAACGCTTACTACTGTAATAAATATTTCATGCAATAAACAAACGATGTTTTCTTTGTAACAATGTTTTGGGGAAAGAAGGTATATCGTAGTGTCCACTACCAAGTCCGTTGTTGAACAAATCCGGGCTGAGCGCAGGCGCCGGCGCCGGCCGGCATGCACCACTCGCGCATATTCCGATAATCAGTGCTTTATTTCTGTGTGTTTGAACGTTTTATACTTTGACGTTGCTTTAAAATCCAGAACAAGGATTATTTTGATAGGGACAAATAGGTTGACAGAGAGATAAAAAGATGCAGTTCTCGAAAACTAGTTATTCGCATTTCTTTCGAAAGCCCTAAATAGATAGTTATTTAATTATTTATCGAAAAATTAAATGGCTAAGTTCATGCAGAACGCAGATCAATAGGTATAGGAACTGGGTTTGACTGATGCATTGCTTTACTTATATAGAAATTGTGGCAGTAGCAGCCCAAAATAGACCGAGGCGGCTACATCAATTTGATCTATTTAATTGCCAGTCAATCCATCACGGACACATGGAATTACTTTTTGTATTTATTTGTCATTTTTGGAAAGCATGAAAATCATCATACTTATTAGAAAATTTAAATTATATGGATTATTACACTTAAGGTATAGAATACTACTAATCTACTATTAAACATATAAATGTTTAATTGTTTGCCCTAGAAATATCTATTTTTTTTTTCATAACGCATAAAAAGTATAGTTGTCCAAATCCAGCAGATGAGCTTTTAAAGCCCTTTATCTGACCTCATATCGTAAAATCCTCATTATGAATTCGAAACTACTTGCATAGTGAAAAAAAAATTTTCACGAAAATCTCTAACACAGAAATAGTAGTTTATGAAACTGGTATACATAAAAAGGTTATTAAAAACACGAGTGTTTTAATACCTAGTTATGTATAGTTTCATACATTACCTAATCTAAACTCATGCCTGATTCTTCTTCTTATCGTGTGGGCTGTAAGACTTTATCGGTCTGACAAGCCCTGGTGTCAGAGTTTTTAAACCGCCTTACGGCCTCTGACGTGGTTTATGTAACGACCACTCTACTAGAAAGTGGCCAGGACCAACGGCTTAACGTGCCTTCCGAAGCACGAAATCATCTTACTTATCGGACAATCAGGTGATTCAAGCCTGCAATGTCCTAACCAAACTGAGAACAATTCACAAAGTGACTTTCCACTATGTGAATTCCCCGCGGGAATCGAACCCACGACCTCCGGGTTGAGAGCCCAAGGCTCTCACTACTAGACCACGGAGGCAGTTATCTCATGCCTGCTAACTTGTTTTCATAATTTTTGTAAATTTGCCGTCAGCCATTTTTGGTTATTCTTGTAAAAGCTTGTTCTGAAAGTGTTCGTAATTTCCGTCGTTATTTCCAGAATGTCAGGTGGAGTCAAATATCATTCATCACCATCCCTGCTGTCAGTAATTTTAGGGCAAAATAATTATTTTGAACCATAAAACTACTGTAAGTGATAAATACATTTCCTCGAAAACTATGGCGCAACAAACAGTTCATCCATTGACAGACCGAGTCCAACGCGCCGTAAGCCATAGACAATACCTGGCCGAAAATAAATTAGAATTGTAACCTCGTTACTATTTTGTATGTTTTGGAGAACATTATATAAAAACCTCCTTGGTATTTGATATTAAACCTCAGACATGGCTGTATGGGGTAAGTTTCCTTTGCCTTCCTAGTTAGTATCACATGTACTCACTGATGTATTTATATGGATTTAGGTGTTCAGGGCTTTGACAGGGTACCGACGTGATTTTGACGTTTTCGAGAGTCAACCAAATAATTACAATGAACATTTCTATCTAGAACATACGTAATAGGAGTGCGAGGGGGTAGCGGGGTACAACATGTAATTTTGTCAACTATAGGCTGTCCATGATATGGGTGACAGTTCGTAATTTTCCGTTTCACCTATACTACTCACACCATACTACATACACCCAGGTACAAAAGAAAATAATAGGTTTCAGAAATAATGTAAATAATTTGGTTTGTGGTTTCGTTGCGGTTGCTTTACGTGCTATTTGTTTTGACGTTTGTTACAGTTTTTGTTGATTTTTTGTTTTGTTTTTGGTGAAATTCCGAGAAAAACAAAAAAAAAACTTTGAACTCTCAAGCTCTGGAGTTATTGGTTCGTTTAATTTAACTAATTTAGTAATTAACAAAAAATAATTTGGATAATAAAAGATCAATCAAATAAAAAATCGATTTGAGAGCCCTAGTTAACTTTCTCGATACTAAAAAAAACGATTATTTTTCGTTAGGGTACATCACTGTAACTGTCAACTTTGAACTGCCACCCATATCATGATATCTCGGACAGCCTATAATAGGTGGCTCTTATATATCACCTACGACGGATGTCGCCTTTTTGGTACTTATAGTTTATAAATTTATGATGATGACGTTTAAAGTGATGTCCTATTTCAACCTTAGGTAACGGTAACTATCGATAAAATATAATTCAGAGAAACAAAGTCATACCTTTAAACTAATTTATTATTGTCAGTAATAGTGTTATATTAGTTGTTGTACCTATTTGGTATCGAATGGCGCCACCAAAATTGAAAATATTGCCAAAAGTTTAGAAATAAGAGTTCTTTATTTAGTATTATAACTAGACCCCGTTATCTTGTCGCAATGACGTCACAAAAGTGTAGTAAGAGGACAAAATGTGTCACAAGCCTGCCCCTACGCACGCACTTGCTTTCGGGCTTGTATTGGGTCTTTCAACGGTTTTTGTTTTAATATGCTGAGTGAACTACTTATCTGATCAATGTAAAACTTGGACACGTGTTTTTTCAGTCCTTTGTCTTTCCGTTGTCAAGTCGGTTACCTAATTGGACACATTTCGCTCGATAGATTTTATTTTTGAAAATGATGCCTTTTTAAGTTATTATTTCGTTTTATGTCTAAACGGCTTGAGTTTTATGTCTGAAATTACTGCTATAACAAGAAAACATGGTTTATTTTCCGATGTCAAGTGAAAAAACTCCTACATCAAATATTATTCAATTAATAGACGAAATTAGTTTTCAGACTTACGTCCTTTAGTTTTGAGTCAAAGCACGCTCAAAGGGTGCGCACGATTTGCAACCTTATAAGCGCTAACCGTCGAGATATAATAGCAATGCTCTCCGTCAATAAGCCAGTACCGCCCGTTGCGCCGACACGGAAGGACCTGTGACCTTTTCTCTTCCACGCAAGCGCATCGACACGGGACAGGATAGGACTACCAAACTCATTCACGTAGAAACTAAGTATATACTATATAATAAACTAGTTAGCCTGACGTATCAAAAGTAAACAATGGGAAACAAGGACAATAAAAAACGTGTTTCCAAAAGAAAGAAAGCTAGTAATTTCAAAACTATGAGAGATGGTAAGGGCTAAGTACTTACTGTTTTTCCTTTATAAAAATGTAGTTCCATTTTCAGGGTTCCGCAATAAAAAAAAATTCAAAATTCAAATTTTACCACTTTGTTGTCGGCGTGATTAATGTATGTTGTCAAATTACAGCTTTCTAGTACTTGTAGTCTCTGAGCTAAGCCGCGAACATACGGACATGGCGAAACTTTGTCGGACTACGGAACCCTAAGAACTGAAATTTCATGGTGGGTTGACTTTCTTTGTGTTGACCCATACATACAATCTTCAGAATTTATATGAATAATTAGGTCGTTGGTATGTAGAAAAATTGTGATCAAAATTATAAATGAACGACTTTTTTAGGAACAAAATGAATACGAAACATTGTCCAGAACATACTGAGTCACAAGTCATGGAGTCACCACCTGAACTTTTTAATTTAGTATCTGTGATACAGGAGGAAACGTAAGTGGTTCCTAGATAATTTTTTACCCATTTGTCTAAATATAAATGCTTACTCGTACTTTTATTGTTGGGAATCGATTTTCCATTTACTTAACAACGTTACAAACAAAATGCGTTTTATTTGCAGTTATTCAAGATGGATTTGATATAGGATTGGTTATTTATTTAGCATAAATGTTAATTTAATTAAGGGAACAAATATAATGACCACCAAAATAAACTTTGATACCCTAAACACTCCTACCAAGAAATAATAGTGAAAACCAAAATTAGTAAATGCATACCAAATCTAGCAATGAAAGAAAATCGGAAATCCTCCTGCACAGAAGAGTAGCCACGTAGTTATTTCTTTTTATGACAACGCAGAATAAATTATTGGGGTTAAAATTTCATGTGAATTAACTAATTTTGGTGTTCATTATTTTTTTGGTGTTTTTTTTCTTCTTTATGTTGTGGTCAGTAAAAAACAAACTTTTAATTAATATGAACAATGGTCTTTAAGAACAATAAAAAATCGCGTCATTTTCTTAATTTATAATTTTCATCTAAATTTGAGCCATAAGTTTATTTCTATCACGTTTATTTAATATTATTATTGCTTTTAGTCAACTCTAATCTGATCTATTGATATGAGTACTTTTACAATACTTTATAATGTAAATTTTTGTGATAAATTTATATTTTCAGCGTAAGTATTGAAAACGAAGACACATTACAGCAGGATTTTGATAAAAATAGTGGAATGGAAGAAGATTAAGTCAAGTGTTTAGTGTATATACTTAGCTACGTGATATTGTTTTTTAGTTTTAATTTTTATGGTTTCAGAACATTTGAAGTTAAAGTTCCACAAAAAGTTTACGGAAACAAGAATAAAGTAAAAAAACTGAAAAATCAAAAAAAGACATATCCATATAGAATTGGGTGTGTATATTAAATCTTAATAGCCTATTTCTTAAATTACATTTTTATTAATTGTACATGATTGCGCTGTCATCACTCATCACTTACATTAGGATTTGATATCTATGATCGTGATTAATTCGTTCCTACCAAATTGTGTAAAGAAGCGACTTGAGAAGTATCCCCTTAAATTATTAACTGTTGTATCTCTGACATAATCCACTCCTTTTCTTTTAGTTCCACGCCTAATGAAATCGTAGAAGGAGGCGAAGAAAGACGAATTGTGGATATCTTTCATTTAATAAATAATCTCCAGAATTTGTCAGACCACTCACCTCTTGACTGTAAATTCAGTGATTTGATTATTGAAACGAATCCAGTTGGTTTAAGTTCAAAAATTCATTTGAAATGTAAACTGTGTAATTCTGATTTCACCATTAATGCTTGTGACCCAAAACCAAAGAAGACAGTCAATATTAACGAGGCGGCTGTTATAGTCATGACAGCGTCAGGAATAGGAATGACACAATTTTCGGAATTACTATCAGCCATGAATATACCACCCATGGGCGCCATGGCCTATGAGACGTCTAGGAAAATAATAACTAAGGAATGGGAAAAAAGCGCTCTTATTGCCATGGACGCAGCAGCAAATAGAGAAAGGGAAGCTGCGATTGCAGAAGGTAGGGTAAAAGATGGCATAGCTATAATAGACGTGGTAGCTGATGGATGTTGGTCGAAAAGATCTTATAAGAAAAATTACTGGGCTCTCTCAGGTGCAGCGGCAATAATAGGTCGTAAATTTGGTGAAGTATTGTATTTTGGTGTAAAGAATAAGTACTGCTGTGTCTGCTCTAGAGCCGAAAACCAAGGTGTTGGACCAAAAGAGCATGCGTGCTACAAAAATTACTGCGGCTCGTCGACGGCCATGGAGGCGGATATTATAGCTGAAGGCTTGAAGATTTCAGTCGAAACGCAAAATTTGATTTATGGCAGACTGATAGCTGATGACGACAGCTGCACATATAACAAAATAAAAACTATGAGGCCCTACCCCAACCACTTTGTAGAAAAAATAGAGTGCCGCAATCATTTACTTCGTAATTTGTGTAACAAATTAAATGCTTTGACGAAGGACACAAAATATGTTTTAGGTACACGTAAGCTGTTCACACAATCCATAATCATGGCTATAAGAAAAGCTGTGTGTCTCTCAATCCAGGCAAATAAAAATGGGACAGAAAGTTTATTAGACCGTACAAATTAGTTATATGCCGATATATCAAATAGCCATAACCATGCTTTTGGCAACCACAGCCAGTGCAAAAGTTCGTATTGCAGCAGTGAGAAGAAAAGTGAAGACCTGACATTAACGCTGGTCGGCACCCCCATATGGATCAAAACTCAGTACCATGTTGGTCAATTGGCAGCAAACGCCAAAAGTTTGATTAATGACACCGACAGTAATATTGTTGAAACGTTTAATAGCATCAACACATCAAGCATGAAACGCTATGCAAAAAAACATGGTTGGACAAAGCCCCGAAACAAAATCTAAAAAACTAGAGCAAGCAAAAACCAAAAAAGCTGTGAGTGACACAATGACATTTTTACATTTTTATCTGAGTATAATATACTGAGTAAGCTAATGAATTGATTATTTTTACAGGAACGTGCACGCCTCAGGCCTAAAGTATTGTTTAGACCCACAGCAGCAAGCAAACCCGTAAGTAGGCTCGACTCAAAGGATAAGAATTATGGTGAAGAATGTCAAAAACCAGACGTTGATGCTAAGGAACTAGAGCTACTTAAAAACACGTTCTTGAATAACTTAGTCAAAACACAGGAACATGGGCTAAGAATTGGAAAAGAAACAATTCTTCAGAGAGATTGCAGTGAGTGGCTGGAGTTGCGGCGTTAGTCCACACTCTACTGTATAAACAAGACCTTAGCCATATAAAAGCCATAAGACATGGAGTTGAGAACGAAACTACTGCTCTCAATCAGCTATCAATCCAGCTAGGGGTTGTTATACGCAAGTGCGGATTATTCATTGATGCCGAAATTCCCTACCTTGGTGCTACACCAGATGGTTTCGTCGGAGATGAACAATTAGTGGAAATAAAGTGCCCTTATTCTGTTTTGAATCAGAATTTGGAAGATATCAATGTACGGCTGAAACTGCCTTTTTTCAACAAAAAAGACAATTTAACAGTTGTTTACAAGAAACATGACTGGTTCTTCCAAGTAAGCAATTTTATTGTTTAATTTAGTTGCTGTTCTCACAACACTTAAAACACTTATGACTGTATTTTTTCCTTTTACAGGTTCAAGGCCAACTACATATAGCTGAAAGAAAAAGTTGTATTTTCGGCATATGGTCTTGCGAAAACAACGCGTTACATGTAGAAATAATCGAAAGGGATGATGATTTTTGGAAATTATGCATGGTCGAAAAACTCCATGCATTTTATATGCAACATGTTCTACCTGAGTTGGTAGACCCCAGACACACAAGAAATCTACCACTTCCACCCACCACTTCTACAAAACGAAAGCATCAAAAAACTAAAAACGATACGATCAAGAAGAGCAAGTGCGATGAAAGTATTGATGATGATGAATATGAAAGTCAAAGAGCAGATGACAGTATTATACTTTCTTTTCAACAAATTTAGAAAAGTATAATAAATAAATTTATATTTTTATATAGGCAGGCAAATTCATACTGAAGACTCTGTAAGTGGTCAGGACCAAGGTTGAAGTGCCTTTTTTGTAAAATACGCAAATAAACTTAAAGCTTTTTAGACGACTCGGAGTTGTTCGTAAATTAGTAAAAGGGTACAATATTTTTTTTTGTTTTTCACGAAATGGGTCACCGAATCTTGGCCGTGACCACTTACCGAGTCTCTAATGTGAATTTGGCAACATAAATGAATGTTACCTTGTTTATTCTCGATTAAAACATTCTGTATTTTCGGAATTTTTATTCACCAACGTATTGGTGAAATTATTTTCATTATTTTAAATAGGGTATTGCACATCAAAAATACTATTTGCACACCAAATATTGCTTTCGCGACTGCCATACATAACCCTCGTGGTTATTTTTTTTCAACAACCTAGATATTTTGGTATGCAAGTTAGTATTTTGGTGAACAAGTTAGTATTTGTTTTAATTTGTAGTTTGTATTTGTGTTAGAACAGCGTGGTAATATTTTTTTGGTTTTTCTGTTGTGCGTTTACATTTAAACCTTTTAAATATGTAAACATTTTACGTACATTTTGATCGCCTCTGTGGCGGAGTGGCAGAGGGCTCACCTGCTAACATGTCCATTAAAATTATAGGAATAGTTGATTGTATAAATAAATAAGTTACTTAGATATATAAGGTGACTTTAATTTATACAGCCAAACTCATAATGGAGGCTTGGTAAGTGATCAGTAACACCGATCGATAACACTTTGCTAATTTTGCAAAATAAAATCTTCACGTCCGTCCCATAGTATGACTCGGGGCTGGGCTTGCGTTTGTAAGGAACACGAAAAAAAAAATTTAGAATTTCACAAAAACGGTCATCGAACCTTGTTACTGAACAATTACCGAGTCTTCAGTAAGAATTTCGCTGTATAAATTAAAGTTACCTTATATATTCACTAATTAACTACCCACTAAGATATCTATGTTCGCTTCTACAAAAAAGAGCGCGATTTGTATCGAGCGAGAAGATCGCGCGCGACTCGAGTTCAGAGACGCGATGTGCGCGTTGCGGCTTGCGGGCGGGTGCCGAAGTGAGGGGGAATTCATGATTTCTTGTGGCCCTTGGCAAAGCCTTAACGGCCCTTTCTTCTAGCCCCGGCCCGAACAACGAGACCTCGTCAAATCTGTTCTTCTTAATAATAATATATTATTCGCACAAATTACCTTATTTCTAAGAAATTCTTCTTATCATGCAATCCATCCCGATAATGTAAAATAAGAGCTATTATAGTAGGTAGCCGGCTAACTAAACTAAGTATGGGTCGTAGTTAAAATGTATTTTATAATACATTATTACTTTATTAACTTTGTATTGGGGTCTTACTCGCGCGCGATAACTTAACAACATACCTTAATAGATATATGCTTGACATTATTAGTTACTGCAGAAGCTGACTGTACCTCTTGGCTTTTTGGAAACAATTGAGAACGAATTTGTTGAGCAATCTGGTGAGCGGTGTGTCATTAGGAGTGGTATCGCAGATGGAATGGAACTGGCTGCAAGTCGGAAACAACACGGAGTAGCTATTTCAGCAGCTAGCACGAGACAAGGGCGAGAGATAGATCGGTCAAGGTTGGATTATACTCGTTAATTTATAGAAACAGATGGCACCGCGCCAGCTCGTGACTCGGCGTCGCGCGGCGCTTTGTCGTGTAGTGTCGGTGACAGCTCGCACGAACATGCTTCCGTCTCGCCCCGCAGCCCGCAGCCCGCACCCCGCACCCCGCACTACCAACACAACACCGTCCTATCGAGTTCATGTGATGTGCGGACCAATGCGACACACGCATGAGGTCTACGTCGGAACCCATAACGTGAGTAGATAGATAATCTATGGACATGTATAGAGGTATTAGGTTGTAGCTCCGGAAACCTTCCTGCCTATTCTGCCGGCCACTTGCACTTCGTGAATATTATGAATTGAGACTCGACTGAGCATCCATCCATCCATCCATCCACCCGCCTCGAAATAGACGTGTCGCTATACCTGAGCCTTTGTAAGAGTGAGCCAAGCGAGCGAGTTCTCCGAGTCTACTAGAACAATCCGGCGCCGGCGTTTGTATGTATGTATGTTTGTTCGACGATAACTCGAGTATCGTTGGTCGAAACGGAATGTCATAAAATTAGGCAGGCGAGTAAATAAGTCAAAAAGAATTTTCAGTTCATTGAGCCAAATCGGTCAAGCGCGAATCAGGCGAGCGCGAGTTTACAGTTCGGGCCGAACTACTAGTAATACTTCTTCACGAAGTAATAGTTTATATTATTTGCATTCAGGTGGTGGCTTGAAAACATCGAGAAGCGTTGTGTTGTGTAACGTGGCTACTGGGGCGGCGTTACAGTATTAAGAAAATGGAATTTATTGCCAAAAAAGGCGAGAGAAATAAGTAACAAGTAAAGGTTTACATTGGAGGAGTCTGCAGCGTACAGTACATTTTGTCATATTCAGTTGAAATTAACCCTGAAATAGTACCTAAATACCTTAAATCCCTTGATCTATTTAAAAGCGGAGGACCTGATCTTATACACCTATTTTTATAGTAAAAAGTCTTTGTCTTGTTTGTCCGCTTACAATCTTATTGAGACGATCTTTCTCGGAGGGCGTGGTTCCTAAAGTCTGGAAGGAAGCATTTGTAGCCCCAGTCCATAAGAAGAGTGACAAAGCGAATGTAGAAAAGTATCGGCCCATCTCGAACTGGAATTCTGGAACAACCAAGTTTACGCCGCTCTAAAATCTTGATTTAATTCAAACCTTGTAACAGCTAATGAATTTATAACGCGTTGTATGGAGGAACGTTCACAAGTTGACGTTATTTATACAGATCATATTCTTTTACAAAAACGAATAAATGCTGTGTGACCTCCTTAGATGGTTTTCATCTTGTATTGAGAAACGAAACCAAGTTAGTCAGTTCACAATAAGTTAGAAGATATGCCGGCCGTCATTTTGTAAATAGGTTTATTATGTATCTTTATGTTCTTTCATCGTTTGGCATCTTTATTGGCTAACACTCAAAACAAATACTTTTGAACAACTCAAAAGGCCTGCCTTATCAATTTCTCGGTGACAGATACTCATAATTATTACTTCAACATAACTAGAATACAAATTGAAATCACCTACAAAAATACATTTCTGTTAAGAAGTATTTGACAAAGCAGAAATATTAACAGTCACTGGGTGTTAATATGATGTTGTAGGAGCCGGAAACTGGCGATAGTACTCGTCCATACGAACTACTTTTACTATGGAGCCAACCCTGAAACATCAGCTGTTTCATACATTTCGGTCGAGTAGGTATTTAACTTTTGTATAGAACAGCTGATTTTCTTTTCGCGATTTCAGGGTTGGCTCCATTGTAAAAGTTCTTATTCTTATTCTTTATTGTACACAAAAAAAGGAGATTACAAATATTTGATACAATAATTTGAGTACAGCGGCGAGCTTATCTCTCAAAGAGATTTTTTATAGCAAACCGAATGAGTATAGGAGTGCTTTAAAAAATAAATAGGTAACCATATGTGTACGTACTACATACTAAAATACTTACATAGGTGTATAAAATATATATAGATATATAAATATATCTAACATACATACTAATATAACTAACTCTAATATAAACTGACTATATATAAACATGACATAACGATACATGATAATTGATAATACAGCAATAAATAATTAAACATATTTAGGATAGCTTAAGGATTTGCTGAATAGTATTCCTTTAGTTTCTTTTTAAAAGAGGAGATAGTGCGACAATCTCGGATTGTGTACGGAAGAGAATTCCACAGCCTGATGGCTCTAACAGTGAACGAATTTGCGAAAGCTCCGGTATTGCGAGAAGGCGTTTTAAGGAGTGTGACTGTGTGCGACCTGAGTGGTTTATTGATATCTCTGCTAAACAGGAAGTTGAAGCGCTCACGAAGATAATCCGGAGCTGTTGAACTCTTGAGGACATTGAAAAGGCAACACAACGTATGGAGATTTCTGCGCTTCCGAATAGGGAGCCATTTAAGTTCCGCGCGGTAGTATGAAACGTGGTCGTATTTGCGCAAGCCATACACGAATCTGATGCCCAGATTCTGCAACCTTTCCAATTTACCCAAGAGCTCTTCATTCGCGTCTATAAAACAAACGTCAGCGTAATGGATTAGGGGTAGAAGAAGAGACTGTGCGAGAGTGACTTTAGTTACGAAGGGGAGGAATTTGTTCGTATGGACGAGTACTATCGCCAGTTTCCGGCTCCTACAACATCATATTAACACCCAGTGTAACGCTGCACCAACAATCTCAAAAGAGAGCCGGTGTTTATGTCATGTGGTGTCTGAAACAATGAACGAGATCAGGTAACCTACTGTGAAAGTAAGAGAGATACTCGTACTAAGGTCGGTAAAGAGAAGAGCAATCCTCAGATAGTTTGAAGCCGCGGAGGAGAGTCGCTGTCGCAGCACGTTCTAGGCTCATTTCGCAGTCGGAGGCCATTAGCTAAGTACCGCCCCTCTCTCCCCCCGCCGCCGCGCCGCGCCGCTTTCTGTCTCTGCCACCGTGTATGCGTAGCTGGAGTTTTAGTCCCTGAAAAGATAAAAACCAAAGATACTACTCATCTGTATGAACCACTTTTACTAAGCAGTAATCGTGATGCAAATAACTCAGCGGCTAAAAGTCTATTCTATATAATTATGATATCGTATTTTTGATGTCATAATATAATTTGCACTGCATAGACCAGGATCGAAAATTTTAGAAACAAAAAAAAATAACAGCAGGATGAAACCCATTAGAAAAAGAGGGGAATATCATAAGAATTAAAGGAAAAATAAATTACCGGCGATCCGAGTTCGGGAAGTGGGAGGGGGTGAGTATTGGGTAAAAAATGGTTTATCTTGATTTCCGGTAAAACTACAAGTCACGTCAAAATTTATGTGAAAAATTCAAATAACCAAGTTTTTGGTTTTTTAACTTTATCTTTTTCAAAAAAAAAAATCTACGATATTTGGTGAAAACTTACCTTATTATGTCCCAAATACACTACAGTGTATTTATTTGATTTAAAATATTTGTTTTTTCACCTTATTTTGACTTAATATCAAAAAAGCACCCTAATTTTCAATAGAAAATTCACGTGTTAAAATGTCAGCTTTTTTCAAAAAGTCGGTAGGCATTTTGTTAGTTGAAGTCTCTACTTTTTGATGGTGTAAAAGAAATATACATTATAGTAAATTTTCTCAGAAAATGCAAAAAAAAATAAAAAAACTTGAATTCGAAAATTATTTTTTAATCACTATGTACTATTTCATCGAAAAAATCGACCAGCAAGTCCTTAAAAAACTTAATTTGCAATAACAAAGATCGCACTGACACCATTAAGAAAAGTGGTATTATTTACGAACTCTCATGCCATGATTGCCTCAAAAAATACATAGGTTAGACAGTTAGGTCCTTTGAGACAAGAATTAAAGAGCATACAAGAAGCTGGCGCCTTAAAAAAACTTTAAATACCCAAGGAATATTACAGATAAACAACTTATTACATATATATACACGACTCTGGTTCAGTCTATTCTATCGTATTGTTATTATTATTATTATGTTTTTCTTTATTTTATTTTTTTCTCTCTTTTTCTGAAAAGAGGTTAGAAGAGCACGGGCCGCAGCCAAGTGCATAAACTATATTATAGAGTGTTCTGTGATAGGTCTGCCTGCAAAAATTTTCTCGTGATGCGGCATGTATTTAAAATTACTGCTTTTTGTATGATATGGATTAAATATGTGGGAATATTTAGAGTTTTTAAGCTAGTCAGAATGGTTTTTGGTATTCCTGTGGTTGATATAATTGTTGGGACTATTTTTACGGTATTTGCTCGCCACTGTGTTTTTATCTTAACGGCTAGGTCTTTGTATTTGTTCATCTTTTCTGTATGTGTAGCTTGTATATTATGAGTATTTGGGATTGCTATATCTATTAAGTATACGGTTCCATCTTGTTTGTCATGTATTGTAATGTCCGGTCTATTGAAATAAACGGTTTTATCGGTAATTATGGTCCTATCCCAATAAATTTTTATTGCGTTACTGTCAAGAATTTTTTCCGGTATGTATTTATAGTAGGGGGACTTTTGCTCTATAAATTTGTTTTTGTGGGCAAAATGTTGATGTATAATGGAGGCTACTTGGTCATGCCTGTGTTTGTAGTCCGTTTGTACTATAGTTTTGCACGCTCCAGTTATATGTTGAATGGTTTCCGAAGCGCTGCTGCAATGTCTGCACATATCTGTAGGTAAGTTACGTTCTTTTAGGATATATTTCTTGTAGTTCCGAGTGTTAATGACCTGGTCTTGAATCGCTATCATGAAAGCTTCTGTTTCTGGGAATAGTTCTCCTCGTTTGAGCCATGCGTTTGACCAATTCTTGTCAATATGTGATTGGTGAAGGTCTTTGCGGTGTCGTCCGTGTAGGGACTTTTTCTTCCATATTTCTATTTTTTCTGTTGCCTGTGTAAGTGATTCATTTGGCTGTATGTTTTTGTTACTTAGATTTAGTGGTGTTAATTTTATGTCTGAAGCTGTAACGTGCTTATGCAGTTCGGATTGTTCGGATTTTGTGTGAAAGTATTTTCGTAGTATTGTTATCTGTCTATTGTGTATGTTTGTTATGTCAATTATTTTTCTTCCTCCCTCTAAGCGAGGTAAGGTAAGCCTTTGTTTACAGGATTTTGGGTGGTGCTTACTAAATTTAGTAAATTGTACATTAATTATCGTTTGTATTATTATTGTTATTATTACTGTCTGGGGTGGCACTTAAATAAATTTATCATTAAATTTGTAAGCATCGAAATTGCCCAAAGAAGAATATTAAAAGTTATGTTACGTAAAAATAAACTATATAGAACAACAATTTTATATAATGACGCAAGTGTCTTAACTGTCAGACAGTTATATATACTACAATGTATACTAATAATCCACAAAAAGATTTCGGTTGACCCTACAATACTTAAAAAAATAAACCCATTCAATGTTATTAAAAGTAACGCAGTTAGAACTGACTTTGCCTCAAAACAATTCTCTAAACAATCAACTTATTTATACAATAAAATTAACAGACTGTTGAAAATATACACAATGACTTACCATGAATGCAAAAAAACCCTTATATTATGGCTAAAGACTTTGACGTACGAACAGACCAACAATTTGATTGCAAGGTACTCTTCCTAGTTTTAATGTCATATACCCAGCAGCATTACACACATTCACGTCACAAAACGAAAATACCCCGTACACGTTCACCTTACAAATAAATCTCACACACACTCCCACTCATACACACTCCCGGAAGTAATTAGTACTGATTCCTAGACCTTGGAAACTTACGCACACTTTCTAAAATAACACCTGTCACTACCCACACTCACCTATTATAAGATTATAACAAACAACAAATGTTTTAAAAGTCTAAGACTTTATAGTTAACATACGATTATATATATGTATATAGTTTATGTATATAATATATATTATTTACTTTATGAATTAGCTAATTTTCTTTATTTTTAACATTTTGCTAATGTTTCAACTACCTACATTTACAATCCTACTAATATTATAAATGCGAAAGTTTGTGCGTGTGTGTGTGTGTGTGTGTGTGTGTGTGAGGGTGTGTGTGTTGTGTGTGTGTACGTTTGTTACACTTTCATGCTGAAACGGCTGGACGGATTTGGATGAAATTTAGAATGGATATAGCTTAACACATAGGTTACTTTTTATCCCGGAAAAAGCATGTCGTTAAACCGAATAACACGCGGGCGGAGCCGCGGGCAAAAGCTGGTGTATAATATCATGCATGCCTATAGAAAGAGCGGGCCTCTCCGATTACAGGTTATTAAATTTAAAAGGGGAGTCCCACACTATGTAAATTGTGAACTAGAAACAATAAAGAATATTTGTATTGTAAAAAAAAACAGAGTGGTGCACACCGAGCCTCGGGAATTATCAGTATTTTTTCTGACATATATATATTAATAACTTTAAAAAAAAATCATATGGAACCGTAAATATATTGATTTCTTTAAATTTTTCTCTTAATGAATCTCGGTACTTCATGTTATAAATAGACCGGATTGCTCTCGTTTGCAAGACAAAGACTGCTTCTATATCCGCGGCATTACCTATACCTATGCCGTATGACATAATGCTGTGAAAGTAACTGAAATATACTAATCTAGCAGTATCTTCATTAGTAATCTGTCTTATGCGTCTAACAACGTATACGGCTGAACTAAGTCTACCACAGAGAGCTTCTATGTGGGGACCCCACTGAAGACGAGAGTCTATAGTAATACCTAAAAACTTAGTTTCGTTAACTAACGCCAGCTTGGACCCCTGCAAAAACAAACTGACATCTACTTGAATTACATTTGGTAATGTAAATTTTATACATTTCGTCTTTTTTGCATTTACGGGTATGATTTGCGGTGAAACAATCAAGAATCACAGAGAGAGTTGAATTCGCGTCATCAAGCTCGGTAGTGATCTGATTTACATAAAAGTGTTTCATGATTAACGCAATGAAAAGTTTTTAAGAGGTCGCAAAATACACCGAACACATTCTGCTTTGCTTCCCAGACGTCAAATATGTGCAAGGAAACCCTGCATCTGTGGTTGACCTCCCTTTAGTAAATCCATATTGTTCACAGTGAAGCAACTTATTTAAATTAAAAAATTAAATCTTACTAAATACTGGTAAAACTGAGACCGGTCTCTAGTTGGAAGGGTCTTCATTGTCGCCTGATTTAAATAGAGGGATCAATTTACTCAACTTCATTAAATCAGGAAAGACACCATCATCTACACATTTACGAAAGATTGAAGCTAAGTATCAATAACACAACAGAGAAGGACAATAATTCCTCGTTCTGGATGAACTAACACCAAAATTAATAAAGAAATAGGATAGAATAATCGTTTAATGACTCATAATTTAGCCCAGTTATACAGTTACACTTCTTATTATATAGTAAAACTAAAAACAATTTATAAACAAGGCTATGAAGAGTTCAGGATAGTGATATCTGCTCTCCGTGCAAGTTGAAACTGTTATACGGCAGAGCATGTGCTGACATTCTGATTATTCCTTTACAGTTTTAATTAACCAATCGTTCAGCGAGGGGTTATTACCTGACGCCTTAAAGATAGCTATTATAAAACCAATTCATAAGAAGGGCTCTACTATGGACTTAAACAATTATTGGCCTATATTGTTGACAACTTCAGAGCAAACCGCTCCAACACCCTAGCGATTATACGGAAGATTTACGAAGCATTAAATAACAAAACATTCGCGGTAGGCCTCCTAAAGACCTGAGCAAGGCATACGATAGAGTCTGTCATGCGACTCTACTGGAGACGCTATATGGTGCAGGAATAAGGGGAATTGCACATAACTCGTTTAGATCGTACCTCGAAAATCGCCCACAATGTGTATAAATAAAAAATACGGATTTTGGCTTGGGGAAAATTGAATTCATTAGGTCTGATACAGTCGCGAAACGGCTACATCTCCCAAGGTAGCGTCGTAGGATGTGTGCTTTTTCTTATCTATTATCTATCAACAATTTCCCCAACAAAATAACGGAAGAATGCATTTTGTGTCATCATGTTCAAATACTAATGAATTAAATGACTAATTAAATCTGACTTTAGACACAATCTTTGACATGCTTAAAAATACAACTTAAAACTCAATTTGCCGAGAACAAAATTAATTCAATTCAAACCCTCCTTAAAAACACCCGCACAGTTATCATATACCTACGAAAATACTGTATTAGAATCAGTACATACTACAAGCCTATTAGGAATTGACTTAGATACAAATATGACATGGAAACCACACATTCAGAACCTGAAACAAAAACTCTCCTCTTTTACTTACGCTCTTTATCAATTAAAACGAGCTGCTGACTTCGATACTACCCTTACGGCTTATTATGCGTATGCACATTCTAGGTTGTCTTACGGAATCGTGATTTGAGGAAACAGTTGTGAGATTGATGAAGTATTCCGACTACAGAAAAAATGCATCAGAATTCTTACAAACATTGAGCAAATGACCTCTTGTAGACCCTATTTTGTCAAGCATCAAATATTGACCCTAGTATGTATTTACATATTGGAGTCCTGTAAATTTGTCAGAAAGAACACTGATTTATACTCTTTTAAGGTGAACAATAAACGAAACAATCGAAATAAAAATCAAATAGATATACCACTAACAACCAGGAAACTAGTGTCAACCAGTCCCCATCACATGCTGAGTAAAATATACAATCATCTGCCAAACGACCTAGCGAAACTATTTATTCCGATAGCTAACAGCCACGTTACCCTTTATCTAATACCGTTATTTTAGACTTTATTTCCTTTTTCAGGTAATGGATGAGATTATTCACATCGTAATAGAATATGTAAGTATTGCTGGTCACACCTAGTAATTCCAGTGGCGTAGCGTGGGGTGTGCTGGGGGGGGGGGGGGGGGCGAGCGGCAAGCGCTGCAATCGACAACATTACAAATTACTATTTGGTGCAAAACTAAAAACCATTTTGAGATACGGGCTTTCTGAGCATCATATTTTTTTTTCAGAATTAAGTCGTTATTAAATATAGATATATTTTCAAAAAACTAAATATATGGTAAACACAGGATTTTAAAACAATTTCCTTTGCTTTTAAGTTAATTTTGTTTAAAAAAAATTAACTGTCATGCCATGTGACAGCAGACATAAACATGCCAAGCTTTTTTTTAATAATCATTTGGCAATGAACATCGACTTTTGAAATCCTCAGATGCGACTTACGTCCTTTTAGAATAAGTGAATTAGAAAACATCAAATTATGCAAGAAAAACATAAAATAAAACAAAATACATAAGCTTCTTTTTTACGCAGACTTTCAATATAAATATTAAAGAGAAATGGTTAACTAAAATGAAATGTTGTCGATTGCGTTAGCGCTAACCTGTGCCCGACGACCTTAGAACTTGAGGGTCGGATTTCCAATATTGGGCAAAACAGGGTTCGGCGGTACATCTTATAAACAAAATAAATACCACTTGCTACCTTAGAGACAAAGTACAGGTCTCCAAAATAAATCGCGGCTGTAATGTATAGCAACTTCAGAAAAAAAACAGGCATTTCAAGAAAATCTCTCGAATAGCATTGCGGCCGTACGGGTATTGGGATTAAATTAAAGACAAAACAACGACAAAATATATTTCAGATTCATAACAACACATCAATAAAGAACTCGTATAAAAATTGTTTCATTTCGATTCATAGTTTTTGCGCAATACGTTACCAAATATACCACAATTTCCCGCACGATTCTTTCATACAAAATCCTATGGACGCGCGCATCTCAAATTGTTCCTATAAGATCGCGTTCGCAAGGCCCCCGCATTCAGTCGCACAGAGAATATAATATACTACGTAATAAGAGTCGGGTCTTCCCTATAACTGATTAATGCGTATTTGCCACGGAATGCCCCGCAACTAGTACCAAACTACAATGAGAAATGACAAATCACAAACAAAGCTGCCAACATAAGTGTGTAGGGATGTACTACAGGTAGGAATTTCATGTGTAATGAAAAGGCCAATTACGAAGACTTCAGTTTTATCAGGGCTTTCAATAATTTGTATATGACAGTTTTGCAATAATACGTTTCTAGTTTAAACAGCTCTAGATAAAACTGAAGCCTTCGGACTTTTTATGCAAGAAAAGGAAATAAAAAGCTTCCTGTTCAATTAATTTAATTCTTATCACATAAAAAAAATTAGCAATGATGTTGACTTGGACTTGGCCCTGGAGTAGATGGCTCTGAAAAAGAAAAAAACGAATATATTTAACTATACTTTAAATAATAATATTAAAAAAGTAAAATTTTGCAACTTCAATCTGGCTGGCACATAAATAAAAAACCGGACAAATGCGAGTTGGACTCGCCCACCGAGGGTTCCGTACAAATTTGTAGGTACAAATTATAAATATTTAATACAATTTATTATTAATTATACTTGTAGTTTAAGACGGTACTATTTGCCAAATTTCATAGTTCTAGGTCAACGGGAAATACCCAATAAATTTTGATTACCTTAAGAGTGTCGAAATATACGTTTTTTGCGGCATAAATAGACATATCTTTTTTTACGTTACCTTAGAAATTTGATTTTTTCACAGCATCAAGGGACTGTAAACTTGAGTATATGGTTTCAATTTCAACTCTATACCTTCTCGCGTTCCCGAGATAAAGGGTCTTGACAGACAGACGGATGGACAGACAGACGGATAGACGGACAACAAAGTGATTCTATAAGGGTTTCGTTTTTTCCTTTTGAGGTACGGTACCCTGATAATATTTTTAACAAAATGACATATGTATGTATGTACGTACTCTTATCTAAATACACGTGACAAGTAAACTCAAGCAAAATCGCATCAGGAAGTGATGCTTCTTTGAGTTGATTTGAATGTATGGTTGACTTTTGAACCGAGTTTTCTTATTGAAATGTTTGTCATCAAAGTGCTTTCCATAGGAAAATTTTCTATTGGTAGATAAATAAGGTCTTCACTGCCAGTGACTTTTACACTGCTGTCACCTGTAATAATAGTATTATTTTAAAAAGCAGCTTCACAATATAGTAATTCCAAAGACCGCATTTTTGGAAAGTGATTTGACTATTTTGTCAGTTTAATTTTTCTCTATAAGTTATATTGATTAACCAATCAACAGAAAATAAATAATACAAAACATTTTCCATATTTTACGCAAAAATTATTATATCCTACAATTTAATTAAGGACTGTCAGCGAAAAAGAGGCACATTTTTCACCTTAAAAATATATTGCACTATGATATGTATTAGGATGAAATTATGACACCCTAACCTTAGTGGAAATGTTATGATTTATCGACACAATCCCATCACTATTCAATTTACAAATAAATGTTTTGAAAATGTTTTCAGTTTTAAATTTCTTTATAACACAAAATAAGTCGCAAGATGAGTACAGAGGTACTTACCGAGTCTCTTTTAAAAGAAATTTGGCCTGAATATAATGTTTTCACCATTATTTCGACCGCTTCGCACCGCACATATTTCACGCTTATTATAATCAATTACGTGATGCAAATATACGTTCTATTTACTTCTCTATTAATAAAACACAATAGTATGAAACATAAAGTACTATATCAATGTAACACAGTTAAATCTCCTTTTTATCAGATAAATTAAGTTTTACAAATAAACAAACAACCGCCATATTGACTTGACACAACGTTAGACAGAGACAAGCTAAGTGAGCGAAAGAGTAAAAACATATCGCCACTCGTCCAAGCGCAATTTTCATACATAACTCCACTTGTACTGAGTTTCGTTAGGCTGTTCAGTCGTCGACGAGCTGTCAAGGCGGGAGGTTGCGGCATACACAAAAGCTTACTGCAGTGGTACCATGGTGACAATTTATCTTTCGCTTTGGTTTTATTGAATGGCTCCAACCACTTGGCAGTTCTTTGACATTTTCGGTAGACAAGTTCCCGTTATGATATTTGGACGGGAAACAATTCCAACTGTATTGAGGGTCGAGTATGCGACTTTTAATCCAAAAATCGGAACCCTTACATTTGAACCCCAAAAAATTTTGTTTTGGCGGAGATATCTCAGGAACGGTTAGTGTTGGACCCTTCAGATTCGGATGCTAGGGTTAGAAAAAAAGGTTTCAAATTTTTTTTTTCTGAAGTTGTGCTGTACGAGTGAGTGTAATTCAAATGTAAATAGAGTAAAAGTATATATTTTTATAATCAGCTCTTAAATCTCTAAAACATGATACACATATTGCATATATGTTCAACTTTTTTTTATCGTTATAATTTTCCTGTAAGATTCAAAGATTCAAAATGTTTATTTGTAAAATAGAAACATAAAGTAGGTATACGTTTTACATGTCAAATCTAATCTGTATAAAAATAATATTTTATGATGAAACAAATATGATACGGGAAATATATAAAAAAGTGTATTTAAGCTGG
The DNA here is from genome assembly GCA_910592155.1 of Ypsolopha scabrella. NCBI lineage: Eukaryota > Metazoa > Arthropoda > Insecta > Lepidoptera > Ypsolophidae > Ypsolopha > Ypsolopha scabrella. The sequence continues at coordinate 32,765,815 of OU342962.1, read as the reverse complement.
GCTGCTAAAGTTATACACATGCATAAAATAAAGACTTATTGGGATAAGAATATTATTATACATAATTCAATTAATAAATAAGGTGATAAATAAACTGAATAGACCATAAATAAATATAATGCCTAACCAAATATAAACTAACATACCTAAGTAAAAAATTAAAATATTGTATATACCTACATAATGCAATGAATAAATAAGTTAATAGATAAATAAACTATAACTAGATATAATGCCTAAATCCGCCCATTCGATTAATCTTGCTAAGAAGAAGGGCAAGAAACTTAGCAAGATCATGTCGTTTTTATCAGTTTTTTTTCTCAATATGGCTTAATACTATTACAGTCTTTTTAACTAATATAAATTATACTAAACAATATAGGTATGTAACTTTAATAACTAAAGGATAAAAATATAAAAGACAGAAGGAAATTGTGTCATGAGGGAAAAAAATACATCTTATTCTACCTATCTAATTAGGTAGTAAGTTAAAATACTAAGCGAAACATCATCTACCTGTCTCATATAGTTTATCACTTTTTTTATAGTCAGATGATCAACTAATAAATGCTAAGTTTAAGTTATAAAATGTTCATGTCAATATGTAAAAAGAAATGTCAAAATTAATATAAAAATATTAGTCCACATAAAAACAAACGATTTGAAAAACACAAATCAGAAAATAAACGAACAGTAGTATCAATCAATATTCTTATGACACCGAGCGTCACTATCATCCAAATACTCATTGATTTTATGATATGCTTTTCTCACGAGTCCCTGATTAATATATAATTTAAACTTGTTTTCTGAAAAACTAAGGACCTCCTTTGGAAGTTTATTGTACAATCTTATACCATGTCGTAAAAAAGAGGTGCCTACTTTGGCAAGTCTAATTTTTAGAAAAGCCAGTTCATGTTTCTTCCTAGTGTCTATAGAAAATAAATTCACAAGGAACTGTTAAAATATGAATTTCTTTTAATTTTTCTTTTAATGAATCTCGATGCTTCATATTGTAAATAGCTGGAATTGCTCTCTTCTGCAAAACAAAGACGAAGTTTAGAAGTTATGGTACGGGATCTCCTCAACGGACAACAGCAGACCCTTCGAGTTTGGGCTTACTTGATTGGTCTTTATTAGCACGTTGGTAAAACATGGAGACCAGGGTCTGATGATGATTTGATTGGTATTTATTAGTAATTTGGTAAAACATGTTGACCAGGGTCTGATAATGGGACTGGAAGGTGGGTACGGGATTTCCTCAACGGACAACAGCAGACCCTTCGAGTTCTCTGCTACAAGAGAGAGAAGAAGGAATTATTAAGGCACAAAAATTAAATAACAGAAATCTTTTACAAAAAAAACAGTTAACGGAACTTGATATAGACAATGAGGATCTACGAGCTGAACGAGACCAATATAAGATAATTCTGACCTCATTTGACCAAGACCGAGACACATTTGACATAAACCTTGAACGGATCAAGTTCTTTGAAGAGCAACTGGCTGATGCACATTGCCAACTCAGAAATATAAGTGAAGAAAAGCAATGTCAAGAAACCGAGAAAACATTGACCATGTTTGAAGAAATGATGACGAATAAAGATTCAGACCCTGTTGAGACCATTGACCTTACAACTGAGAATAAATGCTCAGCTAGAAAAAGTATAAATGACTCAAATAAAATTAAAAAGTATGTTAAAATAAATAAGTACATACAAAAAATTCAAAGATTAGTTCATAAAAACCGCCAAAGTTACGCAAATTGCCTTTAAGAAAACAAAAATAACATTACAAAACGAGTTAGAAGAACAAGAAAAAGAGTTAATGCAACAGAAATTTAAATATGAAAAGCAAATATCCCAATTAAACGCCAAGATTAAAAATATTGAATGCTCACTGAAAGAAACGACTGAAAAGTACAATATAGCCAATAACACTATTATTGAGCACAGCGCTGCCATGGATAAGCTGATAGCCATGAGTAATGACAATTTGGAGAGATTTACATCCCTGTCCAACAAAGAAGCCAGCTGCATTCATACTGGCTGCCTGATGTGCGGGCCACCGGCAACTCCTGCTTGCCCGGACACTCAGCCTGTACAGGCCTCTCGGGATCTTCGGACCTCTATAAGCTCCTCACCATCTCAGAGCCCCAGACCACCACTGGGCTCCACACCTCAACCCAAGAGTAAGCACTTGTCAGCACCTTCATCTACGTCTGACGCACCAAAAATGCCGAACCCTTCTCCTCGGCCCCCTACGCAACTTTCAGTCGATGCGCATGAGTCCTCGGAGTCCAAGGAACACCGCACCGTTGTTTTTTCTGATAAAATCGGCAAAAACTTAGGACTTTTGTTAGGAAACAATATGATGCAAAATGTCATTAATATTTGCATGCCAGGTGCATCATTCATTCAAATTTTGGAACATGATGAAAATGAAATTCAACAGCAATGTAAATACTACAATTATTCTATTATTAGGAGATAGTATTGATGTAACACAAAGTAACCTATTAAAATACTTTGAATTTATGTTAAAACTTAGTGTTCATAAAATCATACTCTGTGAATTCCCTTACTCAGAATCACTAACGGGGTCACAAAAAAATAATTTATATAATTTAAATATTTGCATGCACAAATTTTCAGTTAGTCACAGTGACAAAATAGAATATTTTGACACGAATTCGTACATTCGAGATTTTGCTTTGACAAACTGTACTCTATACCTTCCAATTTTTTTAAAAAAACAATTGGCTGCTAAGTTAGCTAGCATTTTACCACGTAATGAATCTGTTACAATGTGTGTAACAGGATTTTTTTCAATACCAGTCATAATTGATGGTATTTGTAATAATAATTCTTTTCATAGTTTTGTCCCCATTGACAAAGTTAGTACAAGTACTAACAAAATTGTACCAAATCCTTTTTAGATTTAACGACAACCGGAAAGCCTTCTGTATATAAACTAGTACATCAAAACAAACAAGGCGGCTTCCTCGGCAAAATACTTTCAATAGAGTTGTTCCTAGAGGAATCAAAAACAGATATTTTGTGTTTAACTGAGCACCATTTACCGGAACATAATATGCAATTTAATGTTAATAATTTTAGTGTCCTTAGCTGCTATAACAGATTAACTATAGAAAAAGGTGGTTCTATGATTCTAGTCAAGAATAATATAATGTCAAAAGAAAGAAAAGACATTGTAAAACTTTCTGTCGAACACCAAGTACCTAGAATTGGCTTGTACAGAAATGAGTAAATATATAATTCTTTGTGTCTACCGACCCTCGGGACAAGATTACAATATTTTTGAAAAAACAATGGAAGAAGTGCTAAAGTTATTATTTGATACGAAGAAGATACATATTAAAAACCGTTTGACATTTTTTTTACATTTTCCACGCCGATCACGTCTTCCAAAAATCGTTCCCATAGACATTATTAACTAAGCGGTCTTGGGAGTTAATAAATTCAAAATGAAACAAGTTAGTTAAAAATGGAGTGTAGTGTACTAGCAAAATCAAATCAATGTGAATACCGACAATAAATGACCAAATGACTGGTCAAATTGAGCAAATGTCCAATGTGCTTAGATATCGGATATACATTATAATAATATGCGATCTATTCGACTGATGACGGCCCCATAAATATGTTTATAATTATTAACAGCTAACCGAAATAAAACAACCTCGACTCAATTAGTATAGGAAGTCTAAATCAAATCAATGTGAATACCGACAATAAATGACCAAATGACTGGTCAAATTGAGCAAATGTCCAATGTGCTTAGATATCGGATATACATTATAATAATATGCGATCTATTCGACTGATGACGGCCCCATAAATATGTTTATAATTATTAACAGCTAACCGAAATAAAACAACCTCGACTCAATTAGTATAGGAAGTCTAAATCAAATCAATGTGAATACCGACAATAAATGACCAAATGACTGGTCAAATTGAGCAAATGTCCAATGTGCTTAGATATCGGATATACATTATAATAATATGCGATCTATTCGACTGATGACGGCCCCATAAATGTGTTTATAATTATTAACAGCTAACCGAAATAAAACAACCTCGACTCAATTAGTATAGGAAGTCTAAATCAAATCAATGTGAATACCGACAATAAATGACCAAATGACTGGTCAAATTGAGCAAATGTCCAATGTGCTTAGATATCGGATATACATTATAATAATATGCGATCTATTCGACTGATGACGGCCCCATAAATATGTTTATAATTATTAACAGCTAACCGAAATAAAACAACCTCGACTCAATTAGTATAGGAAGTCTAAATCAAATCAATGTGAATACCGACAATAAATGACCAAATGACTGGTCAAATTGAGCAAATGTCCAATGTGCTTAGATATCGGATATACATTATAATAATATGCGATCTATTCGACTGATGACGGCCCCATAAATGTGTTTATAATTATTAACAGCTAACCGAAATAAAACAACCTCGACTCAATTAGTATAGGAAGTCTAAATTTTATTTTGCGTATTTCACGGAAAGGGTCATTGAACCTTGGTCCTGACTGCTTACTGAGTATTTAGTATGAATTTGGCTATATAAACGAAAATCACCTTATGTATCAATAAAATGACGCACAGCTTTGAAAATCGTAATTTTGACTGCAACGGTCATTTTACATCTCTAGCTAGTAATTAATTTACTAATGGACAGTACCTACGGAGTATTATCGTCAGTGGAGATTTTAACGTAGATATACTAGAAAAGTCGGTTATGACCACGAAATTAATTCAGTTATACAAATCATTTAATTTGTCTAATGTCTTCTTAGAACTAACTACAATTACCCAAAATACAGCAACTTGTCTTGATAATATCTTCTGTGATTGTGACTACTCAGACAATAAAGTTAATAACCGCTTGCAGTCTGATCACAGTGGCCAAACTGTAACTTTCATACAAAGTGTGAAACAATTGCCCAAAAAATCATTTTACAGGCCTGTTACAACTCACAGACTAGAATGTTTTCAAGCAAACTTAGAACTTAAATTAACACATTTTAATCTTCTCCAAGATGATCCAAATGCTCTCTTTGCAGACCTGTTTAACATAGTTTCCAAAGAATTTGAAAATACGTTTACATTGCGGAAAGTTTCTAACAGTAATAAAATCACTTTTAGTGACTGGGCAACGCCAGGTATTTACAAAAGCCGAAATCATTTATACGAATTGTACGACATAAAATCCAACAATAATAATATTGAATTTATTCAACGTTTGAAAATATACTCACGTACTTTCAAATTAGTGTGTTTAAAAGCAAAAAGTATATTTCTGAATAAAAAACTTAAAATGGCCGATAACAAAGTAAAAGCAGTATGGAATATCATAAATACTGAAACTGGGAAGAGTAACAAACGGAATAATTAACTAAAATTGAATATTAACAATTAAGTTTTTACAGGAGATAAAGAAGTTGCGAAGGCCTTTGAACAATTCTTTACTGACATTCCTTCCTTGACAACTAAAGGCTTAAATTTAAGTCCAAGACTTGCACGGGATCTTTTGAGTGATCACGTGCCTCAGTGCCATTCTGTATTTGCTTTTAAGCATATTAATTCACAAACTGTCATTAAAGCATTTAAATCTTTTAACTTAAAAAAAACCGAGGACTTATGGGGCCTATCTGTTAAAGTTGTAAGCTGTATTATTGATTTAATAGCTCCATATTTAGCTTTAATCTTTAATAAATGTGTAGATGATGGTGTCTTTCCTGATTTAATGAAGTTGAGTAAATTGATCCCTCTTTTTAAATCAGACGATAATGAAGACCCTTCCAACTATAGACCGGTCTCAGTTTTACCAGTATTTAGTAAGATTTTTGAAAAAATTGTTTTTAATCAATTATTATCTATATACATCATCTCTTTCTACCCTATTAAATAAATACAAGCGCTATCAAAACATTATCATCACTGGTGACATTAACATTGACATTAAGGCTGAAAATGAGGAAGGAAACAATTCTCGCTATCTCACTACTTTAGCGTTTCATGGACTACTGCCGGCTCACAGATTGCCTACCTGTGATAAAATGTGTTACGATCACATGATGCTCAAAACTGGTCTCCCAGCACAGTCTTTCATTCTGACAAACTCACCTACTGATCACTGTACCGTTCTTTTAAACCTTCAGTCTCAACCTACTCGTCGCAATGTTTGTAAAACTAAAACCTCGATCAATTACGATAAAACAATAGATGATATTAAAGATAATCTCTCCAGTATACTTACAATAACGGATCCTAAACTGGCCTCTGAAACATTTGTGAACACAATCACATCAGCAATAAAAAAAAACCTAGCTGTAACTAAGATACCAATTAGAAAACGCTGCATTCAGCCATGGATCACACCTGGTATTTTACGTTGCTTCCGAAATCGAGACAACTTACATCACAAAGTAAAAAGAAACCCTGGAAACCAAATTTTAAAAATAACATACACACGCTACTGGAACTATTGTACCAAATTAGTAAGAAAACTTAAATTGAACTATGAAAGGAATAAAATAAATAATTCAATAAATAATCCAAAAACCTTATGGAATACTATTAAAAATGTTTGTAATATCCAGAAAAATAAAGCTAATGATACCCATAATTTACTATCTGTTAAAAATTCACCACAGAAATCTGCTAACTTTATAAATAACCACTTTTCAAATATTGGCAAGCTTCTTGTTGAATCTATAAATACTTCTCTTCCCCGTGTAGTAAATAAGACTTTGTACAGGGAGGCTTCTCCTTCTGGCTCTTTTGTCCTACTAAAACAGACCCTTCCGAAATTGATACAATTATTCGTAACCTATCTAACAATTCTGCACCTGGTTTTGATAAAATTACAACAAAGTTTGTCAAAATAGCCAAACATATACTCATCCCAATCATGTGCCACTTCTTTAATCTCTGCTTTGAGAATGGCACATTCCCAACTATCTTTAAAAGAGCGATTATCACCCCGGTCCACAAAGGTGGGAGCAGAGACGATGTGAATAACTATAGGCCAATATCTGTGCTTACCATCATGTCCAAAATTTTAGAAAAGCTTATAAATGAGCGCCTTAAAAAAATTCTATCTGATAACGATCTTCTATCGAAAAACCAGTATGGATTTAGAAACGGTATTTCAACGGAAGATGCGGTATTGGCTCTGACAGAGGAGGTTACCAAACTGACAAAGGCTTTAAATGCGCTGGGGTCTTTTTGGATCTTGCCAAAGCGTTCGACACCGTTTCTGTTCCCATCCTTCTTGGAAAACTCCATACGTACGGTGTAAGAGGTCTCCCTCACTCGCTTCTCTTAGACTACCTTACAGAACGACAACAGCAGCTTAAACTAGGTGACCATTTCAGCCACTCATGTCAAGTATCCTACGGTGTTCCCCAGGGTAGTATCCTTGGCCCCACTTTATTTTTGGTATATGTCAACGATATCTGCAACCACGTTCTTCAAAACTGCAATATATATAACTACGCCGATGACACGGCCCTCGTCTTTCATGGAAAAAACTGGGAAAGTCTTAAAAATATCGCTGAAACAGGTATTTTTCATGTCACCAATTCATTAAGAGCAAACTTACTAACATTGAATGTAACGAAAACAAAATGTTTAACTTTTTCAATTCGCAAAAATAAACAACCCGAAAACTTCAACCTCAAAGCCCATATTTGCTCCAATCCCCTTTCTGACATTTGTGAGTGTGAAGAAATTGGTATGGCTGCTAGTATTAAATATCTTGGTATCATTATTGACCAAAATCTTACTTGGATTCCCCAAATTAACAAAACCGCTAGTAAAATGAGGAAACTCATATGGGTTTTAAAAAAACTGAGACATGTTGCCAACAGCAAATTGTTAGTTACCACATATAAAGCTCTCGCACAGTCAGTTTTGGCTTACTGTATTCCAGTCTGGGGAGGTGCTGCAAAGACTCACCTAATAACTTTAGAACGAGCACAAAGAGCACTTTTGAAGGTAATGTTCTTCAAACCAATTCGTTTTCGAACGTTTGACCTACATACGAGTAATACAAATGAAATCCTCTCTACATGACAACTGCATATTCTAAACAGTGTTGTCAGGAAGCACAAAGCCCTAAAATTCAACCCCCAGTACACGTTAAAACGCAGGAACGACATAGTTTGCCATGTAGACAAAAAGAGAACTAAATTTGCACAAAAACAATTCCCTTCTCTCTTCTTAAATGTATTATGGTCAATAAATATATTTTATGTTTATGTTTTTATGTTTCTCAATCCTCATCCATTTACAACAAGGTTAACAGGATTATTCAAATTTACCCATTTACTGTAGCTGAAATAAAACGGAAACTGTCGCTTCACCTTAACAATCTAAAATATGAAGATACGGAAAACCTAATCAACTAAATTATTAACAAACACGAAGTCGCACACGTACTTACACTCCCCATACACACACGCAAACACCCTCTCGCACATAAACACCCCACACGTACACACCCTCCCTCACACCTTCACACACACACTTACACTCATAGTATTGTAGTATTTCTTTTTAGATTAAGATTAAATTAATAATTAGTAATAACTTGTGTCTACTTAAGCTCAAAATAATAATAGTCTTGCTGGTAAAGCGGGGCACCCAGTAATAACAGATCTCTCAGGTCTAGTACAGGGGCCCTTGCAACTTGTTGTTAACTATGTTTTGAATCAATAAATCTATTTTTTTTTATCTCATTTTAACTTAAATTAGTTGTTTCACAGTGAACAATATGGATTCACTAAAGGGAGGTCAACCACTGATGCAGGAGTTGCTTTAGTCAAGCACATATTTGACGCTTGGGAAGCAAAGCAGGATGCGTTCGGTGCATTTTGTGACCTCTCAAAAGCTTTTGATTGCGTTAATCATGAAACACTTTCATGTAAATTAGATCACTATGGAGTTAAGGGTAAATCTTTGGCGTTATTTAAGTCATACCTTAGTGACCGGATTCAAAAGGTAGACATTAATGGAGTAAAGTCATCTGGAGCATTAGTCAAAATGGGTATTCCGCAGGGCTCCATATTGGGGCCCCTAATGTTTTTAATATACATAAATTACCTTCCTTACTTAGTTAGAGACTTATCTGAGATAGTTCTATTCGCAGATGACACGTCACTTGTTTTTAAAGTGAATCGACATAACGATATTCTTGATGACGCGAATTCAACTCTCTCTCTGATTCTTGATTGGTTCACTGCAAATAATTTAGTTCTAAATGCAAAAAAGACGAAATATATAAAGTTTCCTTTACCAAATGTAATTCAAGTAGATGACAGTTTATTTTTGGAGGGGTTCAAGCTGAAGTTAGTTAACGAAACTAAGTTTTTAGGTATTACTATAGACTCTCGTCTTCAGTGGGGTCCCCACATAGAAGCTCTCTGTGGTAGACTTAGTTCAGTCGCATAAGGCAGATTACTGATGAAAATACTGCTAGATTAGTATATTTCAGTTATTTTCACAGCATTATGTCATATGGCATAATGTTGTCGGGTAGAGCCGCGGATATAGAAGCAGTCTTTGTCTTGCAAAAGAGAGCAATTCGGTCTATTTATAACATGAAGTACCGAGATTCATTAAGAGAAAAGTTTAAAGAAATTAATATATTTACGGTCCCATGTGAATTTATTTATCAAGTTATTAGATATGTCAGAAAAAATATTGATTATTTCCCGAGGCTTGGTGTGCACCACTCTGTTGAAATCAGAAACAAACATAAACTAGCTTTTCCAAAATTAAGATTTGCCAAAGTAGGTACCTCTTTTGTAGGACATGGTATAAGATTTTACAATAAGCTTCCAGAGGAGGTCCTTAGTTTGCCTGAAAATAAGTTTAAACTATATATTAAGCAGGAACTACTTAAGAAAGCTTATTATAAAATCAATGATTATTTGGATGATAATGAAGCATGGTGTAATAAATAATAATAATCTTATTCAATATTGTAATTAATAATTAGCATATTTTAATACTGTATGATTCCTCTAAAGGCTTAAAATTAATTAATATGTAAACTTACTTTGTTAAAGGTAATAGACAATATGAGACGGGTTGACTAAGATATTTTTTTTTCTCGTGACTAGTTCCTGCAGTCTTATATTTTTTTATGCCTTTACTTGAGTAGATATGTATATGATTTTGTATCATATGTTTCATTTTGAAAAAAGGAACGTTTGCTAAGTTTCTTGCCCTTTTTCTTAGCAATACTAATCGAATAGTGCGGATGGTTAGGCATTATGTATATATAATATTTTTATTCATATATTTCTATATTTTATGCAAGTGTGTAACTTTATTACATTTTAGTAGCCCAACCTTAATATTTTTTGTATGTATTTCCCGTTTTTATTTATGAACTTATTTCTTCATTGCATTATGTATATATAATATTTTTATATTTTTATTCCGGGATTCCTCTATATTATTTATTTTTTATTTATTTAAAAACTTACGACTATCATTTATTTATGCAGGTGTATATTTTATTTCCCCTATTATTATATATTTTTTATATTGTTAAAATTAACTTTGACTTGTAGAAAGTACGAGTATACTTTATGTATCTGTTTTGCAAAAATAAATATTTTGATTTGATTTGGGCTTATTTATAAAACATGGTGACCGTTGCACATAGTCGTTCAAAAAATCATATTCTTTTGTTTTTCTTATTTTCACGAAAATCTCATGATGCGGGTGGAGCCTCGGGCAAAAGCTAGTATATCTACACATATAGTAGGAATTTAAAAAAATGTCGGAATCCACTTAAGGTCTTATCTTCCAATGCATGGCATTATTATTTATTGTCAAGTTCGACTGCTAAATAAGCAGTGCATAACGAAACGCATAAACAACAAAATATTTTATGTTAATAGAAACTTTACCACCTTAACAAAAAGGCTCAAATTTGGACGCCAAGTCGCCAACGCATTTCAGATTCCATTTTTGAAATTGGAAGCGGCAGCCATTTTATGTGTCAGTTACGGGATGATTAAGTTATGACTTTCGGATCTTAATATCGTATACTTCTCTGTGTTTTATTCTGGATATTTCATAAATTTGACCCTGGCTTAAGTTTATAGGATTTTGATTGCTTACTATTTGGATTTTTGTAAAAAGTGCGTTTGATAACGACCCCGGCTGTGTATATGAACTTTTAGCGGGAATAAGAGGTACAAAAATGTAATATAAGTAATTTTAAATGTAACTTCAATAATTACCGTGATTGCAGCCATAAAATTTTTTGTTTGTATTTGTAGATACTGGTTAATATTGGAATTATGTTAGTATAAGTAAACATAGTTATTTAATAAACAACAAATGTGTGTTAAATTAAAGTTTCAAAGAGACAAATGAACTTTTTTTAACTTAATACTGTTTTTCTTAATAACGTGCATATAAAATTATGTAAGAATCTTAAATCGTTTCATCCTGTATCACATCTGTACCTTGCTGCCGCTTTCAATTTCATAAAGTGCTACCTGGAATGCGTTACCTTTCAAATTTGAGCCTTTTTGTTCAGACGTTAAAGTTGGTATTAACATAAAATATTTTGTTGTTTATGCGTTTCGTTTTGCACTTCTAATTAGTGGTGGATCTTAACAATAGAACAATGCCATTCATTGGAAGATAAGCTGCTAAGCCGATTCTGACATTTAAAAAAATTCCTACTATACTTGTAGTATAAGACGGTATTATTTGCCAAATTTCATAGTTCTAGGTCAACGGGAAATATCCTATAAAATTACGTTATAACTTAAGACAGAAGGTCCGTAGGGACTGAATAAATTAACAGACTTGGATTTACATGGATCTCACAACTTTTTCACAGACTTGGTTTTTTTTACAAGTTTTGTTTTTGATGGCATTTACTTTTCTACTGGTAGTAATTAGATTAGAAGTTATGCAGCAAATAATAATTCCCGAACGTTTGTAAAATTTGGTAAGAATGTGCTACCACCGTCTGCTGATGGGACTGGAAAGTGGGTGCAGGATCTCCTCAACGGACAACAGCAGACCCTTCGAGTTTGGGCTTATTTGATTGGTCTTTATTAGCACTTTGGTAAAACATGGTGACTAGGGTCTGATGATGGGACTGGAAGATGGGTACGAGATCTCTAATTGCGTTTCCGACTAAATTTATTATTGTTATCTTATTTGATCTCCAGGCAAAGTATCTTTGGCGAGGCCGAAGGCCGAACTGCGTTTCTGAACGCTTTTTTCTATAACTGTTTTGATCCTCTCGTAAAGTGTCTCTCGAGCCGCCTTTTTTAACAAATTGATCCTCTAGTTGCAATTCCGACCAAATTTATTTTTGATCTGTTTTTTGAAAGTCCTAAAACATGTTAGTCTTGATTTTTACAAATGAGTTATTGCCAATTTTACGGGTATTCATGTTTAAACAATTCTCATACAAACTTTCATTCCCTTTCCTACCCTTCATGGGATGATTTTCCGAAAATCCCGAAACATTATCTTGGTAAATTTTTACCCAAAAGGCTCAATGCCTATTTGTTTGGTTTTAACTACGAAACTAACGAAATTGCATCACAAACTTTCAACCCTTATTTCACCCCCTTAAGGGTAGATTTTCCGGAAACGCTGAAACAAGTCTTTCCTAATTTTTAATCAAAAGGCGCAAAGCCAATTTGCGTGGTTTTAACTACGAAACTAACCAATTTCCCATACAAACTTTCAACCTCTATTTTACCCTCGCAGGGGATGATTTTCCAAAAACGCTGAAACTTATAATTTTTATTTCTAACCAAAGGGCTTAATACAATTTTTTACGGTTCTAACTACAAAACTAAACCATTTCCCATACAATTCCAACCCTTATTTTACCCTCTAAGGGAATAATTTTCCAAAATGAAACACATAATTTTTATTTCTAACCAAAATGCCTCATGCAAATTTTTATGGCTTTTACTACAAAACTAACCAATTTCCCATAAAAACTTTCAACCCCTATTTTACCCTCTCAGGGGATGATTTTCCAAAAACGCTTATAATTTTTGTTTCTAACCAAAGGGCTTAATACAAATTTTTATGGTTCTAATAACGAAACTCAACAAACACACTAGTGAAAAATGCAGCTTTCCTTAAAGCTTCAAAGTCTATAAAAGTGGCATAAGGGAGTCAGAATTAGGCACGAGTTTTATAACAGCTAAAATTACAGCTTATGTCCACAGCGAAATCCTAAGGCATTTTGTGACACCTTATTGTTACAGTTATTCATGTTCCCATCGTTTTTAATGTGAAAATATAAATTATATTAACTATTTTAATGGAGACGATAAACACAAATTTGATTAATGATCATATTGAAATATGATCATTCCTGATTGACTTAGTCTATTAAATAATAATCTAAGTATTTTGTAACTTAAGATATTTCCGTTTCCAGTTGTTATATTAAGTTTAGTATTTTTCTGTAAGGTTTCATTCCCATTTCCGGCGCTAGTATAAGTTGTTACAAGTCTAAACGGAAGTGAACTTGTCGTGTGTTTATTTCTGAGTTTCGAATGGTGCCAGAATTGGGAAGGCATTCATTATTCGTTTTCGGGCGGACAACCATCGCTTAGACTTTATAGTAAAAATGTGAAGTGAAACGACTTAGAAGTGAAAACGAAGAAGTGAAAGTGTTTGTTTAAAGAATAAATTATAATATGGCACCGTTAATTGCACAATAGTTAGATTTGTAGCTTTTTTGCCACTTTTAGTCGCATATGGGTGAGGGACCATTCCTTGTGTGAGTGTGGTTAAGATGAGGTTACAGTAGATTATAGTAGATTATATGGAGCAATAAAAATGGACTTGAATTCAATGTCTCTAAATGTGCACTGATCACATTTACTCGGAAACAAAGTCCAATATCAATCGATTATAAGGTAGGAGATAAGCAAATTCAGTGAGTAAATGAGGTCAAAGACCTGGGAGTTCGACTGACGTCAGGCCTGAACTATAGAGAGCATATTGAGAACATCTGCAAAAAGGCGTACAGAAATCTGGGTTTCATTCTGCGTAAGGGGCGGGTTTTCTCACGTATTACTGCTGTTGCTGCTCTATATAATGCCATTGTTAGGAGTCAACTGGAATTGAACGCTGTTGCGTGGGCGCCACATGAGACGAAATATCGACTCATGTTGGAGCGGATACAAAATAAATTCGTTCGATATTTGTATTTCCGGCAGTATGGGGTATATCCGTTTTACCCACTTATGTACCCTACACTTTTTATTCTGGGAATGGTAGGGTACAACGAACTAAGGGTAAGGAGGGACCTAGCTCTGGTATCTTATGTGCACAAAGTACTAGTGGGTAGGGTTGTTAATCCGGTGCTACTGAGCGTACTAAACGTGTGTGCTGGATGCGTATGTGGGGCGCCGCCACGCCGCCGGCCGCCGCTGCTGCTGGTGCCGCGCTCATCTCACGAACCAATTTACAGGCAAAGGCGCCGCTTACGCGCGCGCTCCGCGCCTTGAATCTTATTTGGGAAAACGCAGATGTATTCCATGTTGCTCTGAATGAGTTTAGAAGAACGGCGCTGTTTGTGCTGTGTTATAAGGAGCGGTTATTGTAGAAATGTATTGTAGAAAATGGTATTGTATATGTATATATATATATATAGTATAAGATTATTTTGTAATTTGTAAATAGCTAGCATACCCATCGAATTAGGCTAAGCCTGTAACGATAGGTATTTGTGGAAAAATAAAAAAATAATAAATAAATAATAGGTTGGGGAAAAACTCTTTTCGCAAATAGTATGTATGAACTTATAATAAAATCTCTTTAGCTATACCATTTGTATCTGGCTGGTTTTGGTATTATTAAAAAGTTTAAATTTTAAAAAAGATAATTCCAAATTCACATTAGGTAAAATGTGTGATTTTCATTTGTTTTTCTTACTGTTAAGATGAGTGAATCTAATGAAGAAATTCGATACATTTTAAAATTTTACTACAAGAAAGGTAAAAATGCAACGCAGGCCGCGAAAAAAATTTGTGATGTTTATAGACCTAGTGCAGTGTCTGTGAGAGTAGCACAAACTTGGTTTAAGCGTTTTTAATCCGGAAATTTTGATGTTAAAGAGCACCTCGCTCTGGGCGCCCTGTTACGAATAAATGGATGCCATTTTTGAAAAAGTGGAGCAAGATCGGCATATCAGTAGTTAAGATGTAGCTGAAGACCTGGGGATTGACCACAAAACAGTTTTGGCGCATTTGAGAAAAGCTGGGTACACAAAAAAGCTCGATATTTGGGTACCTCATGAGCTCACCGAAAGAAACTTAATGAACCGTGTACTCATTTGTGATTCTTTATTACGACGTAATGAAACCGAACCATTTTTGAAAAACCTGATAACTGGTGATGAAAAGTGGATTACGTACGACAAGAACGAAAGAAAAAGGCCGTGGTCTAGGCAGGTCAGGCTTCACAGACTCTGGCGAAACCCGGGTTATCTCACAACAAGGTAACGCTGTGTGTATGGTGGGATTGGAAGGGCATTATTCATTATGAGCTGTTACCGCCAGGCAGGACCATAGATTCTGAACTCTACTGCGAACAACTGATGAGATTAAAGCAAGAAGTTGAGAGAAAGCGGCCGGAATTAGTCAACAGAAGGGGTGTGGTTTTTCATCATGATAACGCTAGACCTCACACATCTTTAGTCACTCAGCAAAAATTAAGAGAGTTTGGCTGGGACGTATTAATGCATCCGCCGTATAGGCCTGACCTTGAACCTTCAGATTTCCACTTGTTTCGGTCTCTTCAGAATTCTTTAGGCAGTGTCAGGTTAACATCACGAGAGGACTGCCAAAACCACTTGTCGCGGTTTTTTGATCAGAAGCCCCAGAATATCTATAGCAATGGGATCATGTTCCTACCTACAAAATGGCAGAAAGTTATCAAACAAAATGGCACCTACATACTTTAGTTAAATGTAAATAAACTTTATTAAAAAATGTTTTGAATTTTCATATAAAATGCGAAGAAACTTTTTCATGTTTAAGTATATACCGTGGTGCTGATTAATTACAAACATCTATAGTTGTCGCCTCCGGCTGGGACACGTTCGTACTGCTGCGTTCTTGCACCAGGGTAAGGGACCATTCCTTGTATGAATGTGGTTAAGATGAGGGTACTGTAGATTACATTTTAAGTAATATCTGAATTAAATTAGCAGCTCTTTGAAAGTCACCAGCAATTTTAGCCCTCTTTAAAGGTTGTGTATGAGACTGTGACACACGGACAGACACAACATAATAGTTCCTCTCTTACACTTAAGGGCACTCTATTCGCCCGAACTCCTATACTAGCGCAGTTCGCAGATAATATCCTTATTTAAAGGTACTTGCTTATTATTTTTCTTTTTCTACATATCCAATACAATATCCATGACTTGAATCTAAAACATTTATCAAAATTTAATACATACAAAAGTTACAAGCGTATCCATCCATCCATCAGCCTGTGTCGTCCACTGCTGGACATAGGCCTTTCCAGGATTTCGCCACTCTTGGCGGTCCTCCTGGAAGAAATGCCCATACTCACACACGCTGGGCAGGCGGGTTGGTGAGCGCGGTGCCGAAACTCTTGCACCAGTGACGCCGCTGCCCGTCACCAGCCTGGGTTATGTAAGTCTCGGCAATTGGGGATGGATAAACCGCCATCCATCGGTCCCAGGCAATGGTGGGCCGCCTGGTTTTGCCTGAGAGCTGTCCTCTTACTCTCCCCCGAATAACTTCGGGAGGATTTGCGAGTAAGATGGTGATACCTCCACAGTCGAGCCCGGCGTTAGCTCTACCACCTATTAGTGTATAAAAACACCACAAAAAAAGTTACCCACAAGCGTATAAAAGTCCTGAATTTTACACATGATGAATTTTTATGTACCGTAATGTCCTAGAAGCGATACAACAAATCAAATAATTTTAGATTCACAGCATAGTATATTTTATACTATTCAAAAATATTTTTGTTTCATTTCGATTTTTGGGATATTTCTCCTGAAATCATAGGAAGACCCAAAACTATTCTCGAGTTTTTTCATTACATGAATTTTGTCTCGCGCTAGCTTGCCTCTCACAGCGTGTTCGGTTAGTTCCGTACGAGCTCGGAAAATGAACGTTCGGGCCAACCAATAACACTCAGTCAGTGCTCTATAATCCAAAGTTGAATGTAGAATGAAATAGCAAGCATAGCGACCAGCTGCGCGACTGACTTCAAGCCACCGACTACAGGGCTCTTAAGTACGGAACCCTATAATGGTAAGATAAAATAAAATAAATGCTTCACACGATTTCTAAAATTACACAAAATATTAGATATAACGCTGTCCTGGTCGTTCTGTACGATAAACAAATTATCGGGTATTAGATTCGGGCTAAAGGGGCGAAACTTACAGTCAGATTCTGAAGTAGGTTCGTGTTTCCGAGGTCGCATGGTGACAGTCGATACACTTTATTCGATTCTAGTGAATGATGTGTCAGCCATTGCTAGCAGCTGTGGGATCCAGAGCAAGCGAAGGGACTCGAACTTTGCACCAGTTTCTATCGAACGATCGTCGAAGGAGCCCAAATGATTTATTAGGGTCCAGGTCCAGGATAAACCTACGCTATGAATAATAACCTTAAATCTGACGATAAGCTGGAGTTTTGAAAACCGAACCTACGGAATAAATCATAGTATGAAAAAATACGACCTTTTCATGAAGAATTTTACAAACAAATCTTTCTTCAAACAGACTAAAAAAATAATAAAAAGAAAGATTTGAATGACCCTTTCTCAAAAAATACAAAGGGTGAGGAAGGATCCATTGCAGCGAACAATACCAACTGCAGATACACTACGAATAATTTGTGAGATTTTGAATGCTCTAAGGATTTTAGTAGATAATTAATTAAGTGAATTTTATGAATTGTTTTGACTTAGTTTGGAAGAATACTACTCTTTTAATATATAATATAGGTAATAAAGAAATTCGGTTAACTTTTCCTTTGTATAAACACATTAGGGTGTGTATGTGCGTGTTGAGTGTGGATGCTTGCGTGGGTGTGGGTGTTTTGTAGTACGTAACGGTATACATTGCGTGTTTATCAGCAGGGATAACTCGGACATGATGTTTAGTGAATATGTAAGTTAGTCATGAGTAAACATTATTATCTATGCATATACGAGTAAATCTATTATATCAAACAACAGGGTCTAGGGGTGCACTATAAGAAAGGATTTTTTTAATCTACTCCTTAAATGCCTTAGGGGAATGAAAAGGGGTGAAAACTTTTCTATAGAAAATGCGTTTCCCACGGGTAAAACGGGCTGTTTATTTATATCCCAAATTCACGTGGACTGTAGACGAAGCCACGGGCTTTTCACACATTATTAACATTAACTTTGTATTGGGGTCTTACTCGCGATAACTAACAACATACCTTAATAGATATGTGCTTGACGTTTCGACGCCTCTGTAGGCTGTGTGGTCGCAAGCTAACTGACGAGAGTAGCAGCAAAAATGTCCTTGGCGAGCCGGCGGTAGGTAGCGCATTATTTTTATTTTTCCTACCTGCACTTTGTCTTTTGTTAATTAATTGTTTCTTTCGTCACACACGACACACAACACTATAGGAAACAGAAAAATAATGTGCTACCTACCGCCGGCTCGCCAAGGACATTTTTGCTGCTACTCTCGTCAGTTAGCTTGCGACCACACAGCCTACGGAGGCGTCGAAACGTCAAGCACATATGTTAGTTATCGCGAGTAAGACCCCAATACAAAGTTAATAATGAAGCCACGGGCGTCCTTAAGTTATTTGTATTTATTTTTTAATTATATTATTATAAACTCTTTTGAAAAAGGCACCTTAGCAAGAAAACAATTTTATTGTTACCATTAGTTTATTTGTTTTTTTTTATTTGAGCGTTATCCTCAAAATTTTGTAAATTAATTAGCAAGGAATAGTTTTCGTCGGTTACATAAATAATGCTAAATCTCAACCGCTAGGTTGTACCTGCTCGCTAAGTCAACAAGGAACCCCTATACCCTATTTTCGTCATGTCCGGCTGTCTGTCTGTCTGTCCGCGGCTTAGTTGAGAGACCCTCAGTACTAGAAAGTTGTAATTTGGCATAAGTATATAACACCGACAGAGTGGTACAGTTTCTACAATCTACGAGCGCACGTGATCATTATTTGTAGTTGTAAACGTAAATACATAATTGCGTTAGTGTGTGTACCCGACGGAGCGGTCAGTAGCGAGCGAGCCATCGTTCGAGTCACTTGTGCATAGTGTTTTCACGCTGCTAATGTGCATGAAGTACCATCAGCATGTCAAATCACACGGGTGAAGGAAAACGCAAAGTTATTCATAGCGAGGTAAGATTTTTTATTCATTTTAAAACTTATTAAAGGTAATTTTCTAGTTCGATAAAGTCCGGTTTGTGGATCGCGTTTGATATTTAAAAATTTTTCTCGAGAAAAGATATCGTGTCAAATTTTTTTTAAAACAAATGTTAAAAAAACTATCAATTAAAAATAGTTATTTATTATTTTCAGGGACGCGCCATTATTGCTCGAGTGTATCACTTTCTTCAAGACGAGTATAATTTTATGAAAGCAAACAATGTGGATAATTGTGATTTAAGTCCTTTGGCTAATATACGGAAACGTACTGCTGAAGCTACAGGAGTCAGTGAACGCACTGTAAGTACAATTTTAAAAGAAGAAAAAGAACTGCCATCTTCTTCTGCAGGTTTTACCTCACCTATGAAAAAACGACGTAAGAGAAATAATAAATTTGATTTAGACAACATTAACCTTGAAATTATTCGTACTACTGTGCAAAATTTTCATATTGTGGAAAGGCAACTACCAACATTGTCAAAACTGCGATCAGCTTTGAGAGAAAAGATTGGGTTTGATGGGTGCTTAAACACATTACGTTCAATACTTAAGAAATTAGGCTATAAATGGAATAAAAATTGGAAATAACAGAGAAGCATTACAAGAAAGACATGAGATTCAACTTTGGCGTATCAACTTTTTGAAAAAAAAATTCATCAATACCGTTTGGAAGGTCGTCCTATTGTGTACACTAACGAAACATATGTTTTGACTTCTCATGTGCGGCAAAACACCTGGTTGGTTAAAAACAATGACACTAAAGGCAATAAACAGTTTTCTAAGAAACTCAGCACAGGAAGCCGATTCATTATAGTGCATGCAGATAGCAGCGATGGTTTTGTACCTAATGCTTCACTGGTCTACAAAGCGGCATCTACGTCAGGAGATTATCACTCTAATATGAATTATGATAATTATTCTAAATGGCTTAATGCAAAATTATTGCCCAACTTACTGGAGAAGTCGGACAATGGATAATGCATGGACAATGCATCCTATCACAATACTAGAAGCAGCAAAATATACCGACCTCTAATTCCAGTAAAGGGGAAATGCAAAACTGGTTGACAGAGAATGACATTTCATTTGATAGTAATTTAAAAAAAGTTGAACTATATGATTTGATCAAAAATAACAAGGACCGATTTATAACATTTAAAATAGATGAATTTATAAGAAGAAAAGGTTTTGAAATCTTAAGACTTCCTCCGTATCACCCAAAGCTAAACCCGATAGAAAATATTTGTGGTATTATAAAAAACCGCATTGCTTCAAAAAACATAGGTCAAAACATGACCATTGTTCAAAGTTTAATAGATGAATGCATAAATGATATAGACCAAACCACCTGGTGAAATACATGCAATCATGTTGAAAAAATTGAAAAAGAATACATGAAGTATTTTGATTATGATTTCCAGTTTATTATAAATGTTGGAGAAGATGATGAAAGTGACAATGACAGTGAGGATGATGATAGTGACAGTGTAGAAACATTAGATGAAGGATTGATATAAATTATGTATGTTAATCATATTAATTGACAGATCTTTTTATGTTGTGTAAAGATATGTTTAGGTTTAATTTCTTTTGTGTTTATTTAATTTTCTACCTGTAATTAATTATATATATATATATAACTTTAAAGGTGTTGACTTTTATTTATTTTGACCAATCCTCATAAATATAAAGAAGACCTTAAAATTAAAAAATTGGAAATATCCACAACTTCAATGAATTAATTTTTGTTTGCTAACCGTACGCACGGTCACTGTCACGCCTACATTGACGCGTAAACAGATTGGTCCCCCACACAACTAAAGGCGCCGTGCGCTTGTAGATTGCAAGTACTGTAAAATAAAATCTCAATTTTTATTTTATTTTACCTCCCCATCACGTAAAGCAGGGATGATTTTCTTAGTTTACCTTCCCAACACGTAAAGCAGGGATGATTTTAATTGAAATATTGTCGGTTTCATACTTTACGATCTGCCAACGACATTTTTCGCAAAGAGAGAGAGGATCGCAAGAGTCAAGTCAAATTGATAAATATAACTGCACGTGAAATAAGTTTTATTCTAAACGGAAATGTACGGAACTCTCAAGGCACGAGTATTGTTTGCACCTGACCGGTTTGTTTGATCAACGCACGCCAATAAACCAGACAAAAAGTACCTTTTTCTTCCGACTTGGTTCACAATTTAAGATTTCGAACTGAAAACTTATTTTATAAAAATAAAATATAGCCTTTATTACACAGAGTTTACTTTGGATACAAACCAATTTTACCTTTTTATATTTTATGTATTTTAATAGTGTAGATGTAGATTACAGCTGAATGAATCTAACAATTAATTCCGGAATGTCCCGGAATGAAGCGCTGCGTCGTAAATTTCATAAAATAATACATAACTTAAGTTATCAGTTTCCTCTCGCGCCACATCGTTAAATCTCGATCATAAAATGTAGCCATCGGCTCTTAAACTGGGATCATTTCTCTCCGAGTGTAAGTGCGGGTGCGAGTGTAAGTGCGGGTGCGAGTGTAAGTGCGGGTGCGAGTGTAAGTTCGGGTGCGAGTGTAAGTGCGGGTGCGAGTGTAAGTGCGGGTGCGAGTGTAAATGCGGGTGCGAGTGTAAGTGCGGGTGCGAGTGTAAGTGCGGGTGCGAGTGTAAGTGCGGGTGCGAGTGTAATGCTGTTTAGGGGTAACGTTTTGATCTCGGTGCAAATTGCACAACTTATGGTTGTGTTTCTTATTATTGAATAAAAAGTACTGAATAAATGCAATGCATTTTTTATTTTTTATGGCATTTCACGACTACAGTTTAATGTCAATTAGACTTTTCCATCAAAGTTGTGTAATGTTTGCAACGTGGATATTCACACGAACATATAATGCATGAGATAACGCAATTCTGCTAAAAATCTCTGATATTTATATTAAACAAGTCACAAAATAAGATGAAACTATTTTATTTTATTTAAAAATAGGATAAACAACCATAAGTTGTGCATTTTGCAGCGACATCTATACGGTTCCCCTTAGGGACCGCAGCCAAAGTCAACTGTCACAAATTAGTGTAATTTCAATTAAAATTGTATTATTACTTTTAATTTAAGTGTTAGTCGCGTAGTTTAAAAGTTTGTAGCAAAAAGGCGAAAGGGAAATATTAAAACAACAAAAGTGTTGGCCAAAAATATAGTTAACTTTCATCGGAAAATTAAAATATCTGGCAAGTATTTTGTATCTAGTTTAATTAATTGTAAAATTTAGCATAATTGTGAACTGAGATAGTGCAGGCACTAAGTGACAGGAAGTGGACAGA
This sequence comes from Ypsolopha scabrella, assembly GCA_910592155.1. Lineage (NCBI taxonomy): Eukaryota > Metazoa > Arthropoda > Insecta > Lepidoptera > Ypsolophidae > Ypsolopha > Ypsolopha scabrella. The sequence continues at coordinate 32,742,994 of OU342962.1, read as the reverse complement.
CATAAGATAACTCTGATGACGCGAACGCGACTCTATCACTGTAAATAATTTAGTCTTTAATGCAAAAAAAGACGAAATGTATAAGATTTACATTATCAAATGTAATTCAAGTCGAAATTGACTTACTTTTGCAGGGGTCCAAGCTAGAGGTAGTTAATGAAACTGAATGTTTAGGCATTACAATATACAGTCATCTTCAGTGGGGTCCTCACATACGAGTAGAAGCTTTCTGTGTAGCCGCAGATACTGTTACTTAACTGAAAGTAAAAAATATTTGAAAAAAAAAAAACTTAATCTTGTAAGTTTCTTGCCCTCCATCTTAGCAAGACTAATCGAATGTTTTAGTAGGTAAGCTAAACTTTTTTGAAATTGTATATTCCAATATTATTTTTCGTTTAATTATTTTTTATTCTGACTTGTTTTACGTTACTCTAATTGGGTACACAAAATCAAAACATTTTTTTAAATTTTTGTCTGTCTGTCTTTATTTCAATAAATATTATATAATTGACTACTGGAGTCATTAATTGAGAGTGATTAAATATTATATATATTGAAATAAATAAAAAAGTTTAGAAATATCTCGATATATATTTCGACCAGCTTGTGGTCGTCAGTCGAATGAAGAAAAAAGTATTTGACATTTACCTTTATATAATTGACATTGACTTATGTTATAAAACCTCTTTAGATTACTTATAAACTATTTCATTCTAAGCTAAAGGAAAGCAGAAGGAGTGGTTTGGTGGTTTGGACATACCTAGGTATTTATTATACAGAGGATCAATGACATTAGAGTAATAAAAGAAATATATGATGCGCAAGTGGAAGATAAAGTTCGACCGGGCAGCCCCAGAAGGAAGTATGTCGACAAAATTTGTGGAATACTGAGGAAGGGCAAAAACAAAAGTGCCAGAAATAGAATAGGTTCTGTGAGAAGATTGATGGATGTTAAAAGGATTGTCAGAATTATTAGTTTGCGAGAAAAGAGTGATTGGATTTGTGAAGGGTTGTAAGGGAAGATGTATGTACTCGTATGTGTGGGAAATTATGAAGATGGTTATAAGGGAATGTGTGTGTGTGTTGTCTATCTGTTGGTCAATGTAGTCTGTTCAGTCCTGGTCCGTAATGGACATGAGAGGTCCAGCCGAAGGCTTATCAGAATCTGACATCAACCTTATGATTCCGAGCCATCCGAAGACCCCCCAATTTTACATGTTACCGAAGATTCATAAAACCAATCATCCCGGCAGACCTATAGTTGCCTCACACGATGCACCCACAGAAAACATATCCGCCTATGTTGATTATCATCTGCAACCATTAGTTAAAATTTAGCATCCCATATCAAAGACACAAACCATTTCCTCGAAATCATTCAATCACTACAACTACCAATTCACACAAAATTATATCTGGTCACCATAGACGTAGTTTCTCTATACACAAACATTTCACACGATGCTGTTCTTGCAGCTCTTCATTCCCATTTTATCATCACATCAAAGGGACTGCCATGGGGACTCGGATGGCTCCAAGCTATGCGAATTTATTTATGGGCTCCATTGAAGGGGGGTGTTGATAGAAAACAAGACAGAGATAAAACAAACGCGGGTGAAGCTACGGGCGAAAGGCAAGTAAATAAATACTTATATTTAATTTTATTTTATTTTGTGCGTTGAACACTATTCAAACCGCGGGAAGTGCACTTTGTACTAGTACGATTGAACTTTATTATTAGATAGTACATGTCGAAAACAACAGTACATCATGTAGATTTAAGTGTCGTTACGTATTGCTTTGAAACATGTTTACTGTGGTACGGTGACTCGCAAACCCCTCGGAAGTTATTCGGAGGAGAGTAAGAGGACAGCTCTCACACAGACACAACCTGGGACCTTGGATGGCGTTACACTCGGTGCTGATATAAAGCAGCGGCGTCACATCGTGTTTGATGGGCATCACTTCCAAGAGGAGTGGTGAAATCTTGGAAAGGCCTGTGTCCAGCCAGTGGTTGAAGACATACTGATGGATAGATGTTTTATGCATTTCGTATATTGAGAGACGAACGAACGAGGTATCTACATACAACTCAAATACGAACGATGACGTCACAAGTCACAATACAACTATTACAAAAATAATCGGCAACGACTCGGAATTACAGTTTCAAAATAAAAAACAATATGTAAAGTATTTTTGTAGGTCGCGAATGTTATGAAAGTATAAAATAGAACTGTATTGGTATTTGGTCTGCCGCCAAATGACTGCATTACTACTCGTACATGTAGGAAGATATTCCATCTAGCGACCGAGTCCTAGAGTGGTGCCAACACGAGCGCGAGCGGCGAATATAATGTGAGGAACATCATAACATTGTTCTGTGCGACGTGCGAACACAATGCCTGCTCTTTGTGTGTTACTTGTGAATGTTGCTGGGCAACCTGACCTCCACATTATAGAGAAGCAACTCAAATATAACCGATGGTACGGTAACAGTTTGGTTTATTTGTGTTTAAACACCGAAATAGTGGGACAAATCAGTGCCACTAGTACCATTGTTGGTACTGTTCAATGGTACTAGTGGCAACCTGACCTCCACATTATAGAGAAGCAACTCAAATATAACCGATGGTACGGTAACAGTTTGGTTTATTTGTGTTTAAACACCGAAATAGTGGGACAAATCAGTGCCACTAGTACCATTGTTGGTACTGTTCAATGGTACTAGTGGCAACCTGACCTCCACATTATAGAGAAGCAACTCAAATATAACCGATGGTACGGTAACAGTTTGGTTTATTTGTGTTTAAACACCGAAATAGTGGGACAAATCAGTGCCACTAGTACCATTGTTGGTACTGTTCAATGGTACTAGTGGCAACCTGACCTCCACATTATAGAGAAGCAACTCAAATATAACCGATGGTACGGTAACAGTTTGGTTTATTTGTGTTTAAACACCGAAATAGTGGGACAAATCAGTGCCACTAGTACCATTGTTGGTACTGTTCAATGGTACTAGTGGCAACCTGACCTCCACATTATAGAGAAGCAACTCAAATATAACCGATGGTACGGTAACAGTTTGGTTTATTTGTGTTTAAACACCGAAATAGTGGGACAAATCAGTGCCACTAGTACCATTGTTGGTACTGTTCAATGGTACTAGTGGCAACCTGACCTCCACATTATAGAGAAGCAACTCAAATATAACCGATGGTACGGTAACAGTTTGGTTTATTTGTGTTTAAACACCGAAATAGTGGGACAAATCAGTGCCACTAGTACCATTGTTGGTACTGTTCAATGGTACTAGTGGCAACCTGACCTCCACATTATAGAGAAGCAACTCAAATATAACCGATGGTACGGTAACAGTTTGGTTTATTTGTGTTTAAACACCGAAATAGTGGGACAAATCAGTGCCACTAGTACCATTGTTGGTACTGTTCAATGGTACTAGTGGCAACCTGACCTCCACATTATAGAGAAGCAACTCAAATATAACCGATGGTACGGTAACAGTTTGGTTTATTTGTGTTTAAACACCGAAATAGTGGGACAAATCAGTGCCACTAGTACCATTGTTGGTACTGTTCAATGGTACTAGTGGCAACCTGACCTCCACATTATAGAGAAGCAACTCAAATATAACCGATGGTACGGTAACAGTTTGGTTTATTTGTGTTTAAACACCGAAATAGTGGGACAAATCAGTGCCACTAGTACCATTGTTGGTACTGTTCAATGGTACTAGTGGCAACCTGACCTCCACATTATAGAGAAGCAACTCAAATATAACCGATGGTACGGTAACAGTTTGGTTTATTTGTGTTTAAACACCGAAATAGTGGGACAAATCAGTGCCACTAGTACCATTGTTGGTACTGTTCAATGGTACTAGTGATCCGGAGGTGAAAATCACTTTACAGAGTGTATTTAAGGCAACAAACATGTCAAAAGGCAAAATCCCAGTTCAATCTCATGTTATGTCGACAGTGGTCCAAACAGACAATCGCATTATTATACATTGTCATCGAAGAGTGATAGGTCCTTTGTGTCATTAAATAATAATGACAATAAAACAATCCAAATATATTCGTTAAGTAAGTTATGTTTTTGGGTAGTCCTATCGAATCTGTTAAAGTTTTAAATAAATAAAATGTTACCGTTAAATTTTTTGGAACAATAATTATGTATTTGGCTTTGACTTTTGACCCTATGTCTAGGACCTTAGGGAACTCTCCATCGACTATTGCCAGTGTGGCAATAAGTGAAGAGTCATGACGAAAGTAAAACAATTCAAAGTTTGTTTAAAAGATATTAAAGTGGGTGTTATGTACAATATGTAGGTAGACATAATCTATCGCTACCGCCATCCCGCGGGAAGCAAATAAACCAGTCTGCATTCAGCCATTGTTTCATTGTCACGTATTTAACACTAGGGACACCGAGTGATGGCACTTATGATAACTTCGAATAGTTTCAAATTTAATCAGTAAAAATAAAAATCAAGTGTGAGTTGAGTAAGGAAACCTCGGTAAACAGATAGCGTAGCGGGGCGTGCGCGCGGGCCTTATTTTATGCATCATTCGACATTGCACTTCCCAAATCTAAAATCATCGATCCCTTGATTAGAACATTTCATTTATATCACTTTGTAACTATCACTTCCTGTTGAATTGTCTTCAGAGCTTTCACCTCCTACGAGAATTATGATCTCATTTTGCATTACCCTGGTTATTTTTACATTTCTGTGAAATAATCACAGAGTCGTAGAACAAAATCACGAGACTGACTGTTATAAACAGTTTTATTCGTACATTTCGGCAAATTTTGTAAGTCGGGCTTTATATTATCTCAACTTATCTAAACTCACTTATCAGTGTGACTTTAAAAAAAAACAATAAAATCAGGACAGCGTAAAATACTTGAATGAGTTTTGATTCTATCAACCGATGTGAATGAAGGTACTAGCCCGATTAAAATAGGTTTGCAACAACTGTTAGCTCACAAGTCACAAGATAGAATTCACCACTTAAGAATTCACAGGTCCCTAATGTTTTCTAACTAATCTTGGTCGAAATTTGTTTTAATTATTTAGGTATTTATCTCAAAGGGAAAAATACTAGTCACTGGCAAACGTTTATATATATTAAAAGATCGTGGTATAACGTGTATTTTTAATTTGATAACATTTTCAAGGAGGAAAATCAGTTTTAATTTGTAGTTTATAAGATGTACAATTCCAACAAATTCATTACTGAATAAGTAGAACTACAAACCACAATGTAAGTTTGTGCTTTTAGTTGATTTTATTAGTATTTCTACGAGACTATATTAAATAATTTTATTTGTAACTTTGGTCAATATAGCCGGCAACTTGGAAACTTACTTAAATATTGCCAGTGGAAATATTGCCGACGGACAGTGTGAATATTGCCCCGCATACATCAGCACCTATAACAATTCTATTGCAATAAACTGTAATGAGCTGTAAATCGATAAATAATAACCAGTACGAGTAGTATATCACTTTCCATTACCTGCCACAATGAAGTATTGCAATATTTAGTTGTCACTAACCACTGATCTATTATAAGATGTCTATGTCACTAGCCTATCAATAATTACGTAACGTAGGTAACGCATTTAAACGTCAAAAGCGCCATCACTCGATGTCCCTTCTATAGTGACTCCCCCCCCCCATATATAGCCTTTGTGCAAGTCATCGACAATACAGCCAAAAGACGGCTAATAATTCTGTCAACTAGCCGAGGTATGAGGAAGCGCGGTACCTGCAATCCTATTGGCCCTACCATGATCATTCGGTCTTACGAACAGCCCCACAAACCTTTCTGTTCCGGTGACGAAGACTGTCACTTAATGAATATAGAAGTCATTTTGGTTTGTCAAAACCAAAACTCAGAAGTGTTTGGTTGATCGTGCGTGAGTGTATGTACACGTACTAAGATAGTTTCTCATAAGAATCCAATAAAATACACAAGAAAAATAAGTGTTTATTAATTTCAGATTGACACGAATTGTGAATTGAAAACACAAAAGGTTAAAATTTCTTTGTTAAACTTGCTTTAAAAGCTTATACCTTAAACAGAGGTTGCGTGGTGCGTGAGCTACAAGCAGCCCGCGAGATTTGTAATTGTGCCTGGTTGTATTTAATAAAAAGTCATAATTTGTGTAAGTCAAAAACTATCATCGGTCGGAAAGCGCCCGTGATACCCGTCATTTGAGTGTAAACCCGGAAGCGCAAGACCCAGTCATTTCGAAGATATAGTTTAATATATTTAATATATAGATATTTAATATTTTATATATTTTACATCGTCTCTCTTACAAAGGGTCTGATCCACCGATTTAAGGTCGCTCAGCGAGCTGGAGCGGGCTATGCTTGGGGTATCTCTGATGAATAGAATCCGAAACGAGGAAATCCGTCGGAGATCGAAAGTAACCGACATAGCCTGCAGAATCAGTAAGTTGAAGTGGAAGTGGGCAGGCCATATTTGTCGCCGACATGATGGCCGTTGGGGCCGAAAGGCTCTAGAATGGAGACCAGGTACAGCAAAGCGTAGTGTAGGCCGACCTCGTGCCCGCTGGACCGACGACCTGAAGGACGTTGCGGGGGGCGGCTGGATGAGGAGGACGGAGGACCGACATGAGTGGCGAAATTTGGGAAAAGCCTATGTCCAGCAGTGGACGAACACGGGCTGATGAATGGATGGATGATATTTTATATTTAAATATATTTTATATAGTTTTTATAGTTTAATTTAAAAAAAAACTGTCAAAACTTGTAAAATGTATTTTTTTTGTCATCACGTAGCCCTTTTCAAGCCATTTACTAAAGTGAAAACTCGGTAGCTCTAGCTCTAACCGTTCCCGAGATATAGCCAAGTTACCAAAATGTGACATTTTTTTTTAATATTCTGGTAGATCTAGTCGAGCGCTTTTCTAAAAATGCCAGGAACAGGGGTCTAGCTTCAACCGTTTAGGAGATATGGGCCCAAAAAGATTTGACACTTAAAAAGAAAGTTTTTGTATATATTGTAATATTTAGGTACTTTCCCATGAAATATAAATGTATTCGTTGTAATGTTGCGTTGGCTACTGATTTTTTCACACCATTTAACAGCACAAGTAAACATTTTCAGCTACTTTTTCCTTTTTTACGATTTTCGCTCTTAGAAACTGAGACCGTGGATCCGTATCAGATATCTGGTCGCATCGCAACTAACACTGGTTTTGAATGAGCAACTTTATATAAGACACATTTACCGAATATGTTGACAGAAATCGGTCGCCTGTTATAAGGAGTCTATTGGGCTTAGTCTATATATAAGTGAACAGTTTATCCATTACACCAGAAAACATAGTTTCAACTGAGCAACAACTCAACAGTGAATGTGAATATTGTCGAGACTGATGTGTGTGTGATCTTACGAGACAGGAATACATCTTGATCTGGAATGGCTAATAACAGAACCAAGCGTCAGCTGATGCACCCGCGGTGGGTGTGGATATGAGAGGCTGCGTTGTAAAAAAAAGTAATGGTACGCCGGCTGAAACTTTTCTCACAGATATTTGACATCATGCTGAGCTGAAAAAAAATCGTTTGCTGCATCGTGGATTCGTTCGTTTTTGTTTTACCACTTTCGCAACCTCTCACATCCAGACCCATCGCGGTTGCGTCAGCAGACGATTTTTTTTCAGCTAAGTATGGTGTCAATTATCTGTGAGAAAAGTTTCAGCCGGCGTACTATCACTTTTTTTTTACCTCTATCGCAACCTCTCACATCCACACCCACTGCGGGTGCGTCAGCTGACGATTTTTTCCAGCTCAGTATGATGTCAACTATCTGTGAGAAAATTTTCAGCCGGCGTACTATCACTTTTTTTTTACCACTTTCGCTATCTACCAAACCCATCGCTACTTGAGCAGCTGACGGTCGATTCACATATTAGTCATGTGAGATCTACGATCGATTTCAATATCAGCCGGCTTACTATGACTTTTGTATTTGCAACAGTACCTCCCGGACTATCTATTATTGTTCTTAAGACTATAGGAAACTTACGTAGTTTACGAGTTTATCATGTACAGTTATTAAATCACGTAAGATACACCTTTCATTGGCATGTACGAGGAAACTGCATATATTGATATTAAGCAAAATTATGAAACAACCAAAATGTACCTACCTACCTACCTATGTATAGTTTCATACACTACTTTATCTAAACTCATGCCTACTTACCTGTTTTCATAATTTTTGTAAATTTGTCTTCCACTTGTGCTACAAAATATTATACGAAACTCGTGCGAGAAACTTTTTCTCGACTCGTGTGATTGCAGCACTCACCTTCGGCTCGTGCCGCAAACTCACACTCGTCAGAAAACGTTTCATCGCTCTCGTATCATAATGTACTATTGGTTTTTAGTATCTATGTCATTATCATTTAAATAGTCATCAACCTTTGTTTGGTTCAAAATGTGCTAATCTATTGTTTGTAGACCGCTTGCGGTGGTGTATTCATTTTGTTTGTTTTTAATTTGCCTTCTTGTCTATGTTTTTTGACAGAAATGACTTGTTAATTTTGGCTCCCGGTTTTTATTGTGAAATAAAGGTCGCCTGAAAAGTTTTAATAGATTCTTGCTTCAGGGACATGTGTGTATAAAATAAGGTCTTCTAGTGAAACCGTGTTGGGGAATTGTGCTCGTAGAAGCCGGGCTAATTCCAGGAAAAGTGGGGTTATCGCGTTCACTGCGTTCAGATCGGGAACAGCGCCTGGAGAATCGGATTCGTTCCAGGGCTAGTTTATGTGTTTCGGGACAGTATTTAATTGGACAATACAAAAGTGCTGAACAGTGAAGTGAAGAAAGCGTCGATTAGACTTTACATGCACGGGGCAGTAAGCAAGATCGGCCTAACCTTTGACACGCCACGTGTACGCCTGTGGCCAAATTCCCGTTTCTATCCCATCTGCCCTTTCAATCCCTTCCTAGATTTGGTCGTCGGGATTAACGTGGAAGAAAGGCAGGACAGCTTGGCGCACTCGAGCATTAGTTGAGATCTGCGAGGGCAGCCGGCGTCTGGGAAGTCTCAGCAGAACTACTGTGAGTTCGTATTATTTATTAATCTGGGTGAGGACTCTGTCTGCATACTAATTTCGTGCCAGGTATATGGTTTTCTGATATTCTATGGGCCCAATGTAGAATCCCGTATATTTAGTATGGCCGGACAGGGTCTTTCATACATTTTGTTGGTAGCAGAAGCATTTAAGTTGCTTATTAGCTACAACTTCTGGTAGCAGAGCGTGGTTAAGTTGTTTAGTATCGGATATTAAACAACCCCGGACCAAGATATTCTGTTTATATAAGCCGAACCGATATAGTAGCTCCGTTGGTCTTATAAGATAATTTGTGAATCATACTTTGGTTTAGTTAGGTAGTTGCTGATTAGTTTGTGACCAAAAGTAGAATAATTTGTTGGTTAGTTTTATAACTCTGTTGTTTGCGTTATATAAAGATACATTTTGTTGGTAGCAGAAGCATTTAAGTTGTTTATTAGCTACAACTTCTGGTAGCAGAGCGTGGTTAAGTTGTTTAGTATCGGATATTAAACAACCCCGGACCAAGATATTCTGTTTATATAAGCCGAACCGATATAGTAGCTCCGTTGGTCTTATAAGATAATTTGTGAATCATACTTTGGTTTAGTTAGGTAGTTGCTGATTAGTTTGTGACCAAAAGTAGAATAATTTGTTGTGAATTTACCCTGGTTTTATGGATTGTTGAACCCGGTGTGGCTCTTTTCTGTTCTCATAATTTGTTAAGCAACAGAGTATTGTTCGTTGTAGGCCGTAGGTACTAGCACGGCTATGCAAACAAACGATACCGCGATGTAGATGCAAGCTGCGCCATCTAGTTTTCTATCGCGGAAGTTGAAGCTTTGAACGGCACATCTTTGCGATAATAAAAGATTTATTTGTTAGTAGATATACGGCTAGGTTTTATATTTGTGAATAGATAAAATATTAGATTCATTACAGCTAGGATATGTAAATTATTATTGTGATTACAAATATGTGGGTAATTTACATTTGAATTCTTTGAGAAATAGAAAACCAGGGTTTGTCTTGTTCAGGATAATAGAATTATTTAGGCTGAATCGATTTGTTATTTACTTGGCTCGATTAGTTCTTTTAGATGGTAATGTTTGAGTAACATATTACCATGGATTGTTTATATTGTATGGATATACATATGTATGTTTGTGAATAATAGTATATAGCAGTATAGTAGTGTACATGCTTGTTGGTGCAAGACATTTAAACAGGTCATTTATATTAACACAAGTTGGTTAGTTTTATAACTCTGTTGTTTGCGTTATATAAAGATATTTTGGTCACAATATAATAAAACTGGCTTATTTTATAATTTGTAGAATTGTGTACACTTGTATAGGGGTGCCAAGTTGTGATATTGTCGAACTCGTCTTAATTGGTTATTGTTTCTGAATTCCCGGTTCCAACGCGATGGCGAGACTGTCTCCGAGGAAGGTACTGGCGAGTCAGTTGAGATGGTTTGTTGGCGTCAGGGGTTTGCTGTCTCGGAAAGACCGAGATGCTGTCATCGTCCAATGTTACGAAGGGATGGAGCCTCGCTTCGAGACAGCCGAAACAGCCTTGACGCAGCTAACTGACGAGGACCTGCCACCCGAGGTAATGGCTGGATTTTTTAATGATATGGACCAAATAATGGACATACATGACGAGCTCACACAGGTTGCGTGTACGATTAAGAGACGACAGTCCGGGACCCCGGCTGTAAGTACGGGTCATGTAAGTCAAGGTCATAGTAGGGTGCCCGCACTTGAATTGAATACTTTGTTCGGGGAGTCTTCCAGCACTGAATCGATGGCACCCTTGGTTGGGAATTTGAATGGGTCCACCATTGTTGAGCTAGTGGCGCCCTCTGGTGACAATTTAGGCAGATCCACCAGTATGGATTTAGTGGCGCCCCCTAGCGGAAATGTGAGTGGATCTTCCGACACAGCGGGAAGCGAACTGTCACAAGAAAGGCAACGAATAAAAGAACGCGTTGCGGCTTGCTTGTTGACGGCCGCCGCTGACGCGAGTAGCCCGAAATGTAGGTGGTGCGGGCACTTGGAACATACATTGTTGCAGTGCCGTGATTTTATTACGTTGCCGGTTATTGAGCGACGACGTTTTGTGAAACGTAATAAATTATGTTTTTGTTGTTTAGGAAAACATTACGCACGCGACTGTTTTGGGCAACATAATATGTGTAGCGAATGTGGCTATTCACATAATTTCTTGTTGTGTGTAAACAGGTCAGACGTGCTTGGTATGACACCGCAGCGGCTACGTGCTTCGGATGGGAGTATTGTGTACCCATCGCGGCGGCAGCGTCCCGCTACGGGCGGGGGGGCGTTTTCATCGTCCACACAGCGTCCACATCCGTCGAGGGGCCCTCGTCCGGGACGAGGCGCGCACCCGTCGGAGTGGAGAGAGAGTATTACGAAGGGCATGTCACCGGATGCAGGGGTGAGTCATGCCCCGTGTACTATGAATAATATAAGGGAGCACGCACCTGCGGTACAGGGCCGTACTGCGGGCCCGGGTAGGGGGCCCCTTGATGGGTGGGGGCCAACGGGTCCAGGGCCGCACTCAGGATTTTGGAAGTGGGCCCCATGTTTCCGCATTAGTGGGCCTGACCAGGGACCCCCCCCCGGGGGGGGGGGAGGCAACGGGCGGGGGCCCCACTTCAAATCTGAGTGGGCCCCATCTTTCACATCAGTGCCTGTGCCCACTGTAGGACAGTGTAGCGGGGCGGTGCGACAGCGATTCTCGCCACCGTATCACGATTATCGACGGTTGGAGTATCGCCCGCTTTTGGATGAATATGGTAGGGCTGCGAGCTACAGACCCTTCAGGATGGCGTTGTATATTCACTCGCCATATTGTCTAGGGCAATGGGCTCGTCCTTGGCTGGAGAGACCGGGCAGTCGGTGTATAGCTGCCTCTCTGCCAGGGAACAGAGGACGCTGCCCATCGCAATAGTTTCTGGGAGGCCCCCGTGGGGTTTCAGTTAAGGTTAAAGGCCTTCCTGAAAACAGAGGCCAAAATAGGTATAATGACTATTTGCTAAGTTAATATGTAGGGTGGAGGTGCTAGCTCCCCTTTCACTGCCGACAGTATCCACCATTCTATGATATTATGTTAAAAATAAAATAAATAAATATGCTGTCTTGAGACCAGACTTCGAGGACTGTTTTCCGGACGGGTCGAAGGTCGTCAATGCAGCATCTTTGATAGTTATGTAACCCGGTTACCGTTTATTGTTTTCTCTCCTGTAATTTGAATCGGGGATCAGGGAGATTGATTGCGCGTTCACGCGCGACGGGCGCGGCGCGACGGGTGCGGCGCGACGTGGGGGCGCGGCGACGCGCGACGGACGCGAGACGCGCGACGTGCGCGGCGACGCACACACGGGTGCGGGGACACGCGGCGCGGGCACACGCGCGGGTTACACCCGTGGCGGCGGGTGAGACACGGTGGTGTGCGGCGCGGCCGGCCCAGGTCACAAGCGGCAGGTTCGGTGCAGCTGGCGTTTGGAGCTTTACGATTTTTTTTGAAGCTGCACGAACTGCGCAAGCTGTACAAGCTTTTCGAGCTCTACAAGCTATTTAAGCCGTACGAGCTGTTTGAGCTGTTCAAGCTGTACTAGCTGTTCGAGTTGTTCGAGCTGTTTGAGTATCCGTTGGTGAAGCTTGTGGTGTCCGATATATTTGTGACGTGCACGCGGGTGGTCACGCAGTTTAGCGATTTTACCGCGGGAGTTTTGGATTGTGTCTGCTCGACGATAATTCGCAATTTGCTGTTCTCATGCGTATTTTGTTCTGGGCTGCGAGTCTCACTGATGCAGCCGCAGAAGAGAGATCTGCCTTCTGCTATGGTTGATTATAAAGGAGTCGCCACAGAAAGGATGCCCGTGTTCGGTCGGAGCAATCGCCCTTCACAACGATAGATTTGTGTTAAGGCGTACCTGTGAGTGTTTGTGTGCTTGTCCATTAAGGCCGTCCGCTTGGAGTTAGTACTTTCGTTGTCTAAGGAGGCTTTCGTTGCCGCGTTGGATCGATTTGTATCGCGTAGGGGTCTACATTTTTTGGATCCACTTTGACAATGGCACAACTTACCTGGGTACCCCCAATTATTTAAGAAATGTTAATGTATTTTTGGAAATGTTTAAATATTTTTTTGAAAATTATTGTGTTAGTTTATAAGTTGAATGTTTGCCCAAGGAGGGATAACTTGGCGGTTCGATTCCCCAATTTGATCCTCACTTGGAAGGTAGTATTTTTTGATACCGCCGTGCGATCGATCAGGACCCACCTCCGCCGCGTTATCGGGAAGAATATTTATGTTTCAAGGAACTCATCTCAATGTTTTTTTAAAGTGGAAGCCGTCCTCTATTGTATTGCCGGTTGCATTATAGAGCGGATATTTGGTGAGGATGAGACTCCTCTCGTCTCTGAGGTGCTGGTCGGAGGTTCGATCTGACGACGAGTCATAGCGACTCTCTCCCGGCTCCCGGTTGATTAAGCTAACGGTCTGATAGGAGTATCAGTCCGGAGCGGGGGATTGTTTGGTTCAAAATGTGCTAATCTATTGTTTGTAGACCGCTTGCGGTGGTGTATTCATTTTGTTTGTTTTTAATTTGCCTTCTTGTCTATGATTTTTGACAGAAATGACTTGTTAATTTTGGCTCCCGGTTTTTATTGTGAAATAAAGGTCGCCTGAAAAGTTTTAATAGATTCTTGCTTCAGGGACATGTGTGTATAAAATAAGGTCTTCTAGTGAAACCGTGTTGGGGAATTGTGCTCGTAGAAGCCGGGCTAATTCCAGGAAAAGTGGGTTTACCGCGTTCACTGCGTTCAGATCGGGAACAGCGCCTGGAGAATCGGATTCGTTCCAGGGCTAGTTTATGTGTTTCGGGACAGTATTTAATTGGACAATACAAAAGTGCTGAACAGTGAAGTGAAGAAAGCGTCGATTAGACTTTACATGCACGGGGCAGTAAGCAAGATCGGCCTAACCTTTGACACGCCACGTGTACGCCTGTGGCCAAATTCCCGTTTCTATCCCATCTGCCCTTTCAATCCCTTCCTAGATTTGGTCGTCGGGATTAACGTGGAAGAAAGGCAGGACAGCTTGGCGCACTCGAGCATCAGTTGAGATCTGCGAGGGCAGCCGGCGTCTGGGAAGTCTCAGCAGAACTACTGTGAGTTCGTATTATTTATTAATCTGGGTGAGGACTCTGTCAGCATACTAATTTCGTGCCAGGTATATGGTTTTTCTGATATTCTATGGGCCCAATGTAGAATCCCGTATATTTAGTATGGCCGGACAGGGTCTTTCATACATTTTGTTGGTAGCAGAACGCGTATGAGTTGATTATTATCAACTATATAGTAACACTTACTGACTAATATTTTGTACAATTTGTACTGAAAGGTCGTTAAATTAAGCTCTCTCCTTTCATTCGGAAGATGATTGTACAATTTCGGGGCCATGACATAGACTGTATTTGAATAGAACACTGTATTTGCGTTATGGAGTGGGAAGACAGTATAAATACTCCGTGCTGTTCTTAATATCCTAGGGTGTACAACTTCGAATAGCATAAGGTTTTTGTGAACAAATGTACATGCTTCATAAATATACATGCAGGGGACCGTTAAAATATAATATCTTTAAATAAAGGTGCACAATGATCCCTTGGTTCGGCTCCGAATATGGCTCCAACACATCTTTTTTGCATCCTAAACACTGGTAGTGGTAGGACATGTTTTGAATTGCCCCAGTGCAGTAATCCACTCTCACTTTCTAACTTATTTATGGAATTAGTTGTCTACTCATATGGCTTAGGATTAAACCGATGCATCGTTAACTTATTTGAATTTTCTTCAAACAGTTAAATACCCTGTATTTAATAAACACTTCATGCCCATTAAAAACTCATCTGTATCAAGGATGCCGTTTGATATCTCACACAGGCAATACCTATTTAGTCAAACTTACAATTCAACATTTGAACAGGCAGACACCTGCCCGGCCAGGAGTCGAACCTCTTACTTGCGTAGCGGCTCAGAAAGAGCGTGTAACGCGGAATAAATAATAGGTAGTACCCAATCTGTGTTGTGATAAGTTATAATTTAGAAATATAGTTAGCTGCGTTGGTGACTTTAAAACATAACCGAGTTGAGTGTTGGAGATCGGGAATATTTTAGAATGCCAAACTTGGTGAAAGCTTTCTTTAATCTATAACCGATGTCAATTCTATGGAGCGCTGCCACAAGTTATATTTTCAAAATAAGAGTCTCGCAACTTGGTTCTTCTACCGTAAACAGTTTCGAGATCCATGTAAATCCAAGTCGGTTAATTTATTCAGTCCCTACTTAAGGGACCTCCTGTCTTAAGTTATTACATAATTAGCTAACCCAACAACATCAATCTATTTATTTAAAACATAAAAGATTTTTAATCTTGATATGGTCACTATAAGATGTTGTTAGGTTAGCTAATTATGTAATAACTTAAAACAGAAGGTCCCTTAAGTAGGGTTTGAATAAATTAACCGACTTGCATTTACATGTCTGTATCTCAAACCATTTTACGGTAGAAGAACTAAGTTGCGAGACTTGGTTTATTTTACAAGTTTTGTTTTCGATGGCATCTGTTTTTCTTTTTAAATGTATGCACTATACGAGTGTTATATTACTATATATTCTGCATCAATTTCTGCGCCATAGTGAATATTCGTCAGAGCCAAACTGTTCAGTCTGTTTTCACTCGTTGGGTTGCTCATTGCTCAAGTAGTTTCTTGGTGTCCTTAGGCTTGGGCACAGGTATGGTAAATTCATATTTACTATTATAGTAGCTAAGGTTATTTAAAAATAATACGGAACACGTTTTGTTAGTATAATATTAATTTTACTAAGTTTCAACTTGTTTCTTTGCATACTTAATAGTAATTGTTACCCTACAATTTGGCATTAAAATTAAAGTTTCAATAGTCTGTAGCCATCACAAACATAGTACCTAGATAACTCCGTGTCATGCTAGAGCACCACTGTGCGTCTCCTATCTTGATCTCAGTGCAGTTTGCATACACAACACAAGTCACGTGATCAATATGCAGATTGAACTGGTTGTAACCGTCCCCCCACCCCCTCCCTCAGGGTCGACTCTGATTATTCAGCTGGCGTTCATTTAATGGCGAAGAAACCCTTTCAGCTCAGTAACGGGACATGCGTGATGGTCATCGACTCGTACTAGACTCTATCTATGTTGTGTAGCAGCACGTGACGTCACTACATCATTTCCGTTCCTACAAAGTTAATTGTTTATGTTCACATTTTTTTTCTTGAAATGTTATATGCAAACGTCAACAGTAATTGAACTTTTAATTTAATTTGTCCTTGATTATTAAAAATCATTTATTGCATAAAAAAGTTGCAAAGGCGAGCTCAATGTCAGTTATCATTTTCTTCCAGCTAACTTTAAGGCGATGGACTTTGAGATGTAACCAAAGTCGCGGGTTTTCAAATCAGTTTTTGAGCGGTTAAAATTAAGATAAAAAATCTTAATGTGCTACTTCATTATTATATTATATTTAAGTATATATGTACACAAAAGAATAAAAAAATAATAATTTCAAGATATATTTCGGACCCTACTGGGGTATTATTATTATCATTATTATATCAACTGATGCCGGGCCCAGTAGGGTCCGAAATATATCTTGAAATTATTATTTTTTTATTCTTTTGTGTACATATATACTTAAATATAATAAAAACCAAAAATAAAAGAACAAGCTGGTAAAGTTTATATACATTTATTTCATTATTATATGTAATTTAATCCCAGATTAATTTTGTAATTATTATAACTTTACTGCATTACATTATTTGTTAAACATGACGTCAATCACACTAACATTATAAATGCGAAAGTTTGTGTGTGTGTGTGTGTGTGTATGTTTGTTACTCTTTCATGCTGAAACGGCTGAACGGATTTGGATGAAATTTAGAATGGATATAGCCTGTACCTTAACTTAACACATAGACTACTTTTTATCCCGGAAAAAGCATGTCGTTAAACCGAATAATACGTGGGTGGAGCCGCGGGTAAAAGCTAGTTCACAAATAAAAAACAGTTTTATACACTTTAAGATCGTTATTTTGTCTAAAAAAATATATCAAATGATGGGGTTTTTAATTCTCTAGTTTCATCCCAAGCTACTTTTTGAGAAAAGAATTTGGTAATTTTATTAAAATTAAAAAACACCTCAAATTGCGGCCGGCACTCCCCCCACCGACGAATTAGTCCCGAGCGGAACGTTGTCAAGGCAGGACGTGTGTCGTTTTTCACAGCAGGCGTCATTTATATTAGGTAAAATATATTGATATGGTCAAACGTCGCTGACCAAATCGTTAAACGTTGAACATTTAATGATCTGGTACAGTGGACAGTCGAATATACGAGTAATAAGTCTCACTGTTGGTTCCGGAGACCCACAGGGGCAGGCAGCTTTGAAACATACGTCCTTAGACGAGTGCATGGCTGCTCTAACAAAGGAAAACCTGATTCGAATTTATACTCCGTAAGTACCACTGTGCTGTCCCGTCCCGTCGTCCGAACCACTGTGCTGTCCCGTCCCGTCGTCCGAACCACTGTGCTGTCCCGTCCCGTCGTCCGAACCACTGTGCTGTCCCGTCCCGTCGTCCGAACCACTGTGCTGTCGGAGACCCACAGGGGCAGGCAGCTTTGAAACATACGTCCTTAGACGAGTGCATGGCTGCTCTAACAAAGGAAAACCTGATTCGAATTTATACTCCGTAAGTACCACTGTGCTGTCCCGTCCCGTCGTCCGAACCACTGTGCTGTCCCGTCCCGTCGTCCGAACCACTGTGCTGTCGGAGACCCACAGGGGCAGGCAGCTTTGAAACATACGTCCTTAGACGAGTGCATGGCTGCACTAACAAAGGAAAACCTGATTCGAATTTATACTCCGTAAGTACCACTGTGCTGTCGGAGACCCACAGGGGCAGGCAGCTTTGAAACATACGTCCTTAGACGAGTGCATGGCTGCACTAACAAAGGAAAACCTGATTCGAATTTATACTCCGTAAGTACCACTGTGCTGTCGGAGACCCACAGGGGCAGGCAGCTTTGAAACATACGTCCTTAGACGAGTGCATGGCTGCACTAACAAAGGAAAACCTGATTCGAATTTATACTCCGTAAGTACCACTGTGCTGTCGGAGACCCACAGGGGCAGGCAGCTTTGAAACATACGTCCTTAGACGAGTGCATGGCTGCACTAACAAAGGAAAACCTGATTCGAATTTATACTCCGTAAGTACCACTGTGCTGTCCCGTCCCGTCGTCCGAACCACTGTGCTGTCCCGTCCCGTCGTCCGAACCACTGTGCTGTCGGAGACCCACAGGGGCAGGCAGCTTTGAAACATACGTCCTTAGACGAGTGCATGGCTGCACTAACAAAGGAAAACCTGATTCGAATTTATACTCCGTAAGTACCACTGTGCTGTCGGAGACCCACAGGGGCAGGCAGCTTTGAAACATACGTCCTTAGACGAGTGCATGGCTGCACTAACAAAGGAAAACCTGATTCGAATTTATACTCCGTAAGTACCACTGTGCTGTCCCGTCCCGTCGTCCGAACCACTGTGCTGTCCCGTCCCGTCGTCCGAACCACTGTGCTGTCGGAGACCCACAGGGGCAGGCAGCTTTGAAACATACGTCCTTAGACGAGTGCATGGCTGCACTAACAAAGGAAAACCTGATTCGAATTTATACTCCGTAAGTACCACTGTGCTGTCGGAGACCCACAGGGGCAGGCAGCTTTGAAACATACGTCCTTAGACGAGTGCATGGCTGCACTAACAAAGGAAAACCTGATTCGAATTTATACTCCGTAAGTACCACTGTGCTGTCGGAGACCCACAGGGGCAGGCAGCTTTGAAACATACGTCCTTAGACGAGTGCATGGCTGCACTAACAAAGGAAAACCTGATTCGAATTTATACTCCGTAAGTACCACTGTGCTGTCGGAGACCCACAGGGGCAGGCAGCTTTGAAACATACGTCCTTAGACGAGTGCATGGCTGCACTAACAAAGGAAAACCTGATTCGAATTTATACTCCGTAAGTACCACTGTGCTGTCGGAGACCCACAGGGGCAGGCAGCTTTGAAACATACGTCCTTAGACGAGTGCATGGCTGCACTAACAAAGGAAAACCTGATTCGAATTTATACTCCGTAAGTACCACTGTGCTGTCGGAGACCCACAGGGGCAGGCAGCTTTGAAACATACGTCCTTAGACGAGTGCATGGCTGCACTAACAAAGGAAAACCTGATTCGAATTTATACTCCGTAAGTACCACTGTGCTGTCCCGTCCCGTCGTCCGAACCACTGTGCTGTCCCGTCCCGTCGTCCGAACCACTGTGCTGTTCCGTCCCGTCGTCCGAACCACTGTGCTGTCCCGTCCCGTCGTCCGAACCACTGTGCTGTTCCGTCCCGTCGTCCGAATCACTGTGCTGTCCCGTCCCGTCGTCCGATCCCCTGTGCTGTCGGAGACCCACAGGGGCAGGCAGCTTTGAAACATACGTCCTTAGACGAGTGCATGGCTGCACTAACAAAGGAAAACCTGATTCGAATTTATACTCCGTAAGTACCACTGTGCTGTCCCGTCCCGTCGTCCGAACCACTGTGCTGTTCCGTCCCGTCGTCCGAATCACTGTGCTGTCCCGTCCCGTCGTCCGAACCACTGTGCTGTCGGAGACCCACAGGGGCAGGCAGCTTTGAAACATACGTCCTTAGACGAGTGCATGGCTGCACTAACAAAGGAAAACCTGATTCGAATTTATACTCCGTAAGTACCACTGTGCTGTCCCGTCCCGTCGTCCGAACCACTGTGCTGTCCCGTCCCGTCGTCCGAACCACTGTGCTGTTCCGTCCCGTCGTCCGAACCACTGTGCTGTCCCGTCCCGTCGTCCGAACCACTGTGCTGTCGGAGACCCACAGGGGCAGGCAGCTTTGAAACATACGTCCTTAGACGAGTGCATGGCTGCACTAACAAAGGAAAACCTGATTCGAATTTATACTCCGTAAGTACCACTGTGCTGTCCCGTCCCGTCGTCCGAACCACTGTGCTGTCCCGTCCCGTCGTCCGAACCACTGTGCTGTTCCGTCCCGTCGTCCGAACCACTGTGCTGTCCCGTCCCGTCGTCCGAACCACTGTGCTGTCGGAGACCCACAGGGGCAGGCAGCTTTGAAACATACGTCCTTAGACGAGTGCATGGCTGCACTAACAAAGGAAAACCTGATTCGAATTTATACTCCGTAAGTACCACTGTGCTGTCCCGTCCCGTCGTCCGAACCACTGTGCTGTCCCGTCCCGTCGTCCGAACCACTGTGCTGTCCCGTCCCGTCGTCCGAACCACTGTGCTGTCCCGTCCCGTCGTCCGAACCACTGTGCTGTCGGAGACCCACAGGGGCAGGCAGCTTTGAAACATACGTCCTTAGACGAGTGCATGGCTGCACTAACAAAGGAAAACCTGATTCGAATTTATACTCCGTAAGTACCACTGTGCTGTCCCGTCCCGTCGTCCGAACCACTGTGCTGTCCCGTCCCGTCGTCCGAACCACTGTGCTGTTCCGTCCCGTCGTCCGAACCACTGTGCTGTCCCGTCCCGTCGTCCGAACCACTGTGCTGTCGGAGACCCACAGGGGCAGGCAGCTTTGAAACATACGTCCTTAGACGAGTGCATGGCTGCACTAACAAAGGAAAACCTGATTCGAATTTATACTCCGTAAGTACCACTGTGCTGTCCCGTCCCGTCGTCCGAACCACTGTGCTGTCCCGTCCCGTCGTCCGAACCACTGTGCTGTTCCGTCCCGTCGTCCGAACCACTGTGCTGTCCCGTCCCGTCGTCCGAACCACTGTGCTGTCGGAGACCCACAGGGGCAGGCAGCTTTGAAACATACGTCCTTAGACGAGTGCATGGCTGCACTAACAAAGGAAAACCTGATTCGAATTTATACTCCGTAAGTACCACTGTGCTGTCCCGTCCCGTCGTCCGAACCACTGTGCTGTCCCGTCCCGTCGTCCGAACCACTGTGCTGTTCCGTCCCGTCGTCCGAACCACTGTGCTGTCCCGTCCCGTCGTCCGAACCACTGTGCTGTCGGAGACCCACAGGGGCAGGCAGCTTTGAAACATACGTCCTTAGACGAGTGCATGGCTGCACTAACAAAGGAAAACCTGATTCGAATTTATACTCCGTAAGTACCACTGTGCTGTCCCGTCCCGTCGTCCGAACCACTGTGCTGTCCCGTCCCGTCGTCCGAACCACTGTGCTGTTCCGTCCCGTCGTCCGAACCACTGTGCTGTCCCGTCCCGTCGTCCGAACCACTGTGCTGTCGGAGACCCACAGGGGCAGGCAGCTTTGAAACATACGTCCTTAGACGAGTGCATGGCTGCACTAACAAAGGAAAACCTGATTCGAATTTATACTCCGTAAGTACCACTGTGCTGTCCCGTCCCGTCGTCCGAACCACTGTGCTGTCCCGTCCCGTCGTCCGAACCACTGTGCTGTCCCGTCCCGTCGTCCGAACCACTGTGCTGTCCCGTCCCGTCGTCCGAACCACTGTGCTGTCCCGTCCCGTCGTCCGAACCACTGTGCTGTCGGAGACCCACAGGGGCAGGCAGCTTTGAAACATACGTCCTTAGACGAGTGCATGGCTGCACTAACAAAGGAAAACCTGATTCGAATTTATACTCCGTAAGTACCACTGTGCTGTCCCGTCCCGTCGTCCGAACCACTGTGCTGTCCCGTCCCGTCGTCCGAACCACTGTGCTGTCCCGTCCCGTCGTCCGAACCACTGTGCTGTCCCGTCCCGTCGTCCGAACCACTGTGCTGTCGGAGACCCACAGGGGCAGGCAGCTTTGAAACATACGTCCTTAGACGAGTGCATGGCTGCACTAACAAAGGAAAACCTGATTCGAATTTATACTCCGTAAGTACCACTGTGCTGTCCCGTCCCGTCGTCCGAACCACTGTGCTGTCCCGTCCCGTCGTCCGAACCACTGTGCTGTCCCGTCCCGTCGTCCGAACCACTGTGCTGTCCCGTCCCGTCGTCCGAACCACTGTGCTGTCGGAGACCCACAGGGGCAGGCAGCTTTGAAACATACGTCCTTAGACGAGTGCATGGCTGCACTAACAAAGGAAAACCTGATTCGAATTTATACTCCGTAAGTACCACTGTGCTGTCCCGTCCCGTCGTCCGAACCACTGTGCTGTCCCGTCCCGTCGTCCGAACCACTGTGCTGTCCCGTCCCGTCGTCCGAACCACTGTGCTGTCCCGTCCCGTCGTCCGAACCACTGTGCTGTCCCGTCCCGTCGTCCGAACCACTGTGCTGTCGGAGACCCACAGGGGCAGGCAGCTTTGAAACATACGTCCTTAGACGAGTGCATGGCTGCACTAACAAAGGAAAACCTGATTCGAATTTATACTCCGTAAGTACCACTGTGCTGTCCCGTCCCGTCGTCCGAACCACTGTGCTGTCCCGTCCCGTCGTCCGAACCAATGTGCTGTCCCGTCCCGTCGTCCGAACCACTGTGCTGTCCCGTCCCGTCGTCCGAATCACTGTGCTGTCCCGTCCCGTCGTCCGAACCACTGTGCTGTCCCGTCCCGTCGTCCGAACCACTGTGCTGTCCCGTCCCGTCGTCCGAACCAATGTGCTGTCCCGTCCCGTCGTCCGAACCACTGTGCTGTCCCGTCCCGTCGTCCGAATCACTGTGCTGTCCCGTCCCGTCGTCCGAACCACTGTGCTGTCGGAGACCCACAGGGGCAGGCAGCTTTGAAACATACGTCCTTAGACGAGTGCATGGCTGCACTAACAAAGGAAAACCTGATTCGAATTTATACTCCGTAAGTACCACTGTGCTGTCCCGTCCCGTCGTCCGAACCACTGTGCTGTCCCGTCCCGTCGTCCGAACCACTGTGCTGTCCCGTCCCGTCGTCCGAACCACTGTGCTGTCCCGTCCCGTCGTCCGAATCACTGTGCTGTCCCGTCCCGTCGTCCGAACCACTGTGCTGTCGGAGACCCACAGGGGCAGGCAGCTTTGAAACATACGTCCTTAGACGAGTGCATGGCTGCACTAACAAAGGAAAACCTGATTCGAATTTATACTCCGTAAGTACCACTGTGCTGTCCCGTCCCGTCGTCCGAACCACTGTGCTGTCCCGTCCCGTCGTCCGAACCACTGTGCTGTCCCGTCCCGTCGTCCGAATCACTGTGCTGTCCCGTCCCGTCGTCCCGTGGTCACTGACAGATCGAGGCTCGTTAATATTGCTGACGCTGACAAATATAGGTGACGAAACAACTGCGGCACGTTAAATATATAATATTATGTCGCCGGCATTTGGTTAAATCAGTCACTTTGTTGTAATTAGTTTTTCGGAAGTCCTGCAGTGCAGAAGAGAGGCGGTAGCATAGGTTAGAAGGTTTTAGGTTTTAAACCAAAAGACTAGCCATTTAGTTAAGTAACTGTTTAACCAAATGCCGGCAACATATATACTGTGCCTGCGGTGGGGAGGTGGGGAGGTGGGAAGGGGAGGTACAGATTGGTTATATTAAACCTAGATCATATCTGCTACGATTAAACCTCCGCGAACACAAAGTTGAAACTAGTTGTTGTAAGTAGTGAGTGTGGCGGCGCGCGGCGGAGGGCGGGGCGGGGGGGATGCTTAGTGCAGGGCAGGACTCGTGTAGTGGTCCCCCGAGAGTGCACTAGTACGGTCCACAATGGGCTCGTAAACTCTCTCACGACTTGACTTTCTAAAACTTTACTTCAGAAACTGTGTAATGATTTAAAAGCTCTCACGTTATAATTGGACCATGTAGGAAACTAATACAGGGATAATTCATGTTTTCAGTACATAATAGTATAGACACAGGACGGACACATCAATCAAATCAAATCAAATCAAAATATTTATTTTGCAAAATAAATACATAAAGTATACTTTCTACAAGTCAAAGTAAATCTTAACAATATAATATATCTTTAGAATATAAAAAAATCTATAATAATACGGGACATAAAATATACACCTGCATAAAATATAGAAATATAGGAATAAAAGTATTATGTATACATAATGCAATGAACAATGTGTTGAAAAATGAACTAAATAAACCATAAATAAAAATAATGCCTAATCATTTAATAACATCAAAATAACATCTAAAACTTTATGAGACAAAAAATATATTATTATAAGAGTGCATTACAAACCAGAAAAGATAAATTAGAAACAAATGTAAAGACAAGAATTTGAAAAAATTCCTCGGGCCAGGATTCGAACCTGCGACCTCTTCTTGTTTCTAATTTATCTTTTCTGGTTTGTAATGCACTCTAATAATAATGTTTAGAGTATTCCAAAGCGATGAATTTCGCAATAAAAACATAATCACAAAAAATACATTTTAATTTAGCTAACAATAACTTTGGCACCAGATATTATTTTGTTCTTGATCCATAGAAGTTGTAAAAACAAAAAAAAATAACTACGCCACTTTATGTTCGCGACGATTTATTTTAAAATTTGGCAAAGTTGTTTGTTTTACAGCTTTTACACCTGTTCGTTTAAAAATCTTATCCTGGCATGAACCAGAGAACATTAATTACAAGGGTATAATCATTCAGCTAGTAAAATAATAAATCACATTCTTGTGTCATATCTACTATGATATATACATGTATATATGAGTACCTTTCAATAATAATAACATATATGTCTTGTGTATTTACCTTAATATTGTCAATTACATAAATTTTTCCACGAAATGACGTCTTTTTTTTACCTATCCGGGGATAAATATTTAGTCGGGGGGAGGGGGGATATCGATCCGAAAAGTAACTAATGTCAATACCAACATGATGTTAATATGATTGGTTTTCATCGGAGAAGACAATCAGCTTTTGGAATTGGGTTGGGTGGGGGGAGAGGGGGGCGGGGGTTCCCAAAGTCGGTGATTGCAACCAAGAAGTATAATTACAACAAAATGTCATCATAATTCAGGTATAACAGAAGAACTAAGGTGGTATTCTGCATGTTTGGGCATTTCATAGTGAATTTTTATCCGAATCTTAATATCTTGGTACCGAGTTGACACACAAACATATTTGTATGGTCAAAATTGTGGGAAATTTAACGTTCTACAAAAAAATTACAGATGCTTTTGTTGTAAGATGTAAGGGAAAAAAGTTATTTAAGAAAAACAAGAGGAAGGTTGAAATTTTTGTAGTTTCCCCCCCCCCTCCCCCCTCTTTTCGCACAGGGTCCTTGAGGTCCAAAACTTGAGAAAATGTTAATTAACCATCCTTGAATAACCTTCCCAAGTTTCATTAACTTTTGACCTTTTTCTAGCTGAAACTACCTGTCGACTGTAGTAAGGGGGGTTTTATCATACCCTTATGTTTATTCTAAGTTTGTTGCCCCTAATCTCAGCAAGAATTTGATGGTGCATTTAGAAATAACTTTAATGTAATTAACCATCCTTGAATAACCTTCCCAAGTTTCATTAACTTTTGACCTTTTTCTAGCTGAAACTACCTGTCGACTGTAGTAAGGGGGGTTTTATCATACCCTTATGTTTATTCTAAGTTTGTTGCCCCTAATCTCAGCAAGAATTTGATGGTGCATTTAGAAATAACTTTAATGTAATTAACCATCCTTGAATAACCTTCCCAAGTTTCATTAACTTTTGACCTTTTTCTAGCTGAAACTACCTGTCGACTGTAGTAAGGGGGGTTTTATCATACCCTTATGTTTATTCTAAGTTTGTTGCCCCTAATCTCAGCAAGAATTTGATGGTGCATTTAGAAATAACTTTAATGTAATTAACCATCCTTGAATAACCTTCCCAAGTTTCATTAACTTTTGACCTTTTTCTAGCTGAAACTACCTGTCGACTGTAGTAAGGGGGGTTTTATCATACCCTTATGTTTATTCTAAGTTTGTTGCCCCTAATCTCAGCAAGAATTTGATGGTGCATTTAGAAATAACTTTAATGTAATTAACCATCCTTGAATAACCTTCCCAAGTTTCATTAACTTTTGACCTTTTTCTAGCTGAAACTACCTGTCGACTGTAGTAAGGGGGGTTTTATCATACCCTTATGTTTATTCTAAGTTTGCAGCAAGAATTTGATGGTGCATTTAGAAATAACTTTAATGTAATTAACCATCCTTGAATAACCTTCCCAAGTTTCATTAACTTTTGACCTTTTTCTAGCTGAAACTACCTGTCGACTGTAGTAAGGGGGGTTTTATCATACCCTTATGTTTATTCTAAGTTTGTTGCCCCTAATCTCAGCAAGAATTTGATGGTGCATTTAGAAATAACTTTAATGTAATTAACCATCCTTGAATAACCTTCCCAAGTTTCATTAACTTTTGACCTTTTTCTAGCTGAAACTACCTGTCGACTGTAGTAAGGGGGGTTTTATCATACCCTTATGTTTATTCTAAGTTTGTTGCCCCTAATCTCAGCAAGAATTTGATGGTGCATTTAGAAATAACTTTAATGTAATTAACTATCCTTGAATAACCTTCCCAAGTTTCATTAACTTTTGACCTTTTTCTAGCTGAAACTACCTGTCGACTGTAGTAAGGGGGGTTTTATCATACCCTTATGTTTATTCTAAGTTTGTTGCCCCTAATCTCAGCAAGAATTTGATGGTGCATTTAGAAATAACTTTAATGTAATTAACTATCCTTGAATAACCTTCCCAAGTTTCATTAACTTTTGACCTTTTTCTAGCTGAAACTACCTGTCGACTGTAGTAAGGGGGGTTTTATCATACCCTTATGTTTATTCTAAGTTTGTTGCCCCTAATCTCAGCAAGAATTTGATGGTGCATTTAGAAATAACTTTAATGTAATTGCGGCAGTCTGCATACGGTTGATGCGTGACGAGCCCTTCAAGATGATGCTGCGGTACACGGGTCAGACACAGCCCGCAACCTGTACTGTACACCGGTAATCTCTTCCCATCTGACAACGCCCGCAACTATAAGTATAGTCATTCATTTATTAGCTACTAGCTACTAGCTACTACCGCGGGACTGCGCATGTCGCGCGCGTGCGCCCGCGTCCACGTGCGAGCCGGACTCACGCACAAAGGATTCCGGATAATGGTAAATAACAAAGATCCCGTTCGGCAACCTTTGGGTACGGAACCCTAAAAACTATATTGTCGACAGTTTTCGACGTGGTCGTTATTTAATGAACACCTATGCAGGTTTAATGTTGACCAGAGTCACTATATTGATAATAAAGAAAACTGCATCCACATTTGTCGAGTTCAGTTCATATTACATTTTAGTAGCCCAACGTAAATATTTTTTGTATGTATTTCCCTTATTAGTATATTCATATTATTTTTTATTCTAAAGATATTTATTGTAAAGATTAACTTTGACTTGTAAAAAGTATACTTTATGTATCTATTTTACAAAATAAATATTTTGATTTGATTTGATTTGATTCTCGAGTTAAAACGGAAAAGACACAAAGACAAAATTCTCAAAATTGTATATTTGGCCGTAGACAATACTAATAAACATATTCAATATAAGGTACAGACACGACAATTCCACTACTTATTATACGACCAGTGTGGAAAAGTTCCGTAGCGAGCCAGAAATTAATTTCTGTGGCCGATTGTACACATTGTTATAAGCGAAGCGAAATAATAGAAGAAAAATGGCGAGAACCTTCGGCCCGACACAGAGCCGGTGCGATACAATAACTTGTCAATATAATTGATTGATAGCCTCGCGTGTCGGGGCGGCGGCGGGGGTGAGAGTGGGGGGGCGGGACGGACACTCCTTGCCATCTTCTTATGCCTCCTCTACACGTAGACAGATGCATCAGCGGATGGATCAGCAGATGTATCCGCGGATGAATACACGGGCCGTCCACACGTTTGTGGGTCAATCAATCTGTGTTCATTCTCGAAAGATGCAAGACACATCAAAAATGGATGTTAAAACAGTAGCGGCCGCCACTATTTATATATTTAGCCCATATAATTAAAAGAAATGCCATACATGATATAAAATATTCAATAAAAAAAAAAAATATTAAGAAACAAACAATCTCTCATTAGAAAAAATTACAAAGTTCATAAAAATATACTAAAATTATGATATATTAGTAGACCTAGAGTTCGCTATAAGGAAATGCTAACAGTCCATTGAACTGGGAACACCCATCTGTTATTAAATACTAACAAAGGTATGTATTTTAACCATTACAAATTTAATTTATAATGTTTGTGAGATTTTACTCCGAACATTATTTGTGTAAGATGTTAAACATATACTAAAATATCAATACTATCAAGTCTATAATTGTAAAGTCTACACGGACGTCTAATAAAGGTATTATTTGCATAAGAAGTATTGAATTTAGAAATAGAGAACAAGTGTTTTTTACGAGCAGTACGTTCACGTCTTCGAGGAACCCGGAATTGAATATTTTGCAATAATGCGGGAGCATCGATTATAGAATTTAATATTTCATACAAAACAACGGCGTCAATGTAATCACGCCGGTGTTTTAACAATTCAATGTTATGCCTTTTTGCTGATAACTATAGTCAATATGACCTGTCCTATAATCTAGGGCCTTAACGAACTTCCTTTGAAGCTTTTCTATTCTATCAATATGTATAGCATAGAACGAATGCCAGGCTGTACAACCGAATTCCAGACGGCTACGAACAAAGCAGTTATACAAAAGTTTATGAGTAGATGAATCAAATATGTAATATATATTAAGTATGATATTTATTTCAATAAAGAGCAAAAACATGCGTGCGCTCTCGTTCACAATCCGCACAATACTGATGCGTCCGTAGACGTGTGGACGGTCGACTTGCGACCGCGCTGAAATCCTTTGATCCGTGCCTCAAAAACCGACAGCAAACTGACGTTAAATACCTACCACAGACGAGCGAATACCCCCGTCTACACGTCAGCGGACGCATCCGCAGATGGCATCTGCCGATGCATCTGTCTACGTGTAGAGGAGGCTTTAAACGGGTGTAGGTGACTTTAAAACAATGTTATACGGTCACTGTCCGTGCTAGGTTTCCCTGTCAAATACGTGAATAACGGATCAATAAATAATTTTATTATGCGTCAAAAGTAACACATTTCTAAAATTACAGTTGTCAATAGCTACAAATCTCAAAATGTGAGATATTTAAAAAATAAAAGATTTATTTATTTATTTTATTTTTCGGATATCTAGTAGCTAGTTAGCCTTAATAAATACAAAAAAACAATTTATTCTTAATTAAATGCTTAGCTTCTAACTTATTAAAGAGATAGATATAAATTTCCTGATTTAACGGGAACTTTTAGTTTCGCCGGAATAATAAAAAATATGTTGTCTTCCACCCCGTACAAATTACTTTAAATTATGAACTAATTAAGCAAAATTACAGAGTTAATTTAAAATACTGTTATTTCTTAAGTTTAAATTATTAACGTCACATGTCACACTATTTTTTAGTATGATCGGGCAAAACTAAAACTATTACTTTAAATTAAAATTCACGAATAACAATTAATTGTTTTGAAATAATAAAATTGGCATTGGCATAACCAATAGATGCGATATCATATCCCATATTGCGGGTCTTCTTTCCACTTCAATAATAAAAAAATCATTATCGAAAACTAAAACTACTACTTTAAATTATACTGATGAATAACATAGTTATTGTTTTAAAATAATAAAATTAGCATTGGCATAACCAATATATTTCGTATCTCATATTGCCGGTATCGGTATCGAAATCATGCTCCATTTTTCCCTTGAACTCGTCCGTTTGCGCCAACGCTCGCGCGAGTACAAGTACCTCGACTCGCGCGAGTACAAGTACCTCGACTCGCGCGGGCTTCACGCGTATACGCGCGTAGTCGAGATTCTTGCGTAGAACCTGCTGCGTGCAAATTTATTGCTCAGTATTGTCAGTCTTGCCAGTGAGAATTTAATGGGCCAAAAAATACAAATCGCCAAAAATTTACGTGCTTGCTTTTACATTGGAGCAGCCGATCCCTTACCGGCTTGATATTATTTATTATAGAACAGCCGTTAGGCATTGTGGGCCTGGCCACGGAACAACCTGGCGTGGGAAATTAAGCGATGGGGAATACAATCTCAATCCTCACAATTTTAATTAGAATCAACAAGGTTATTTGTAAGGCCACTAAACGTTTAAGGGTCAGTAGTCGCTGCTGTCCTCTTTGGGAAACAGGCGTGCAATACGTATTTATCGTCGACATCATGAAATTATCAACCACCACACCTAAACTTAACTTTAACGGCTGTTTCATAGAAGCTGTAAACACTTCAATGGTCAATAATAATTAACTGAATATTCCAGAACTATTTACATATCAGAGAGCTGAAAAGTTTTGAGCCCTAGTCCCTAATGCCTCACACTGCATGTTACTAATTGCAAATACCCTTAGTACTAAGAATAGAGAGTTTCATGCAACGAGCTAAAGCTATAAGTCGTTGGTTCCATGTCATTAGCATCATTACCCTTTGAGTAATCGAACCGCAAACATCGCCAATATCTGAGGCATATGCGCATTTCACGAAATTGAAGTGCACAGTTGTCATAAAATTCCTCACAACAAAGAACAAAATGCCGACGGAAATATTTAAAGAGATGTCTACAGTTTATGGCGAGTCCGGACTTTCATTTGCCACCATAAAACGTTGGAGCCGAGAATTCAAGCATGGCAGGGAGTCGCTGGAAGATGATCCCAGGTCAAGTCGTCCAAAAACTGCCGAAAAGTATTTTTTTTATAGAAGATCGACAAATCAATTTATGGCAGATAGTTAAACCCATAGGCATTAACAAAAAAATTATTGGTGATATTTTGCATAATCATTTGCACATTAATCACGGAGTATTGCTGCAGTATTTGGAACCCTCACAATAGATGTCACATAGAGAGAATGGAGAGAATACAGAAACGGTTTCTATTCTTATTCACTGTTCACCAGAGGAAACGTTTAATTTTAACTTCGTACGAAAAGCGGTTAAAGTATTTCAACTTTGTTTCTCTTGAACAACGACGATGGATCCTTGACCAAGTTTTATTATATAAAATTATGAGAAATGCTATCGAGTGTCCTCAGTTACTCGCTAGAATACAATTTGTCGTTCCTAGGATACCGCATCGTAAATTTTTCACCCTTTGTGGTGGAGAAGTCTAGAACTTCGTAATTTGGGCCACAATGCAATTTTTAATCGTTTATGCCGAGATCATAACAATCTCGTAAGAAATGTCAAGTGGATATTTTTGCAATTTCAATAAGAAAATATAATAATTTGTTGCGTAATGTTGTTGCGAAATATTGAAAAATTATTGTTTTTTTATTGCGACAGAATTTCATAATTTTAGTTTTTAGTTTTGTTTAAGTATGTGTTTCTTTAAAAATTCTCAATTTTTAGTTTAAATTTTAATTTTTCACTTAAAGCTGTATAATTTTCTATATATTTCTTTAAATTAGATTTTATTAGGTCGCTTGGACCGCATTTAAGTGTCCTACAGGCATGCTGTGTTTGCCTATAATTGGGAATACACTCGTACATGTTGAGTTTGTCTTATCTATATTCTTTTGTAAGTGTAATATCTGCAGACAGAACAATAAAAAATAAAAAAATGCGCACGAGGGGTTCCAAAAATGGGCACTTTATTCTCTCTGCCACTGGGCAAACAACGTCGGATCACAACGTCGCGGGAGTTTTCGTCACCTGTGGCAATATTCCTGGCGATGTTTTTCTCGAATTGTCACCGTTGATGAGACAAGGATCCGCCAGTATGATCCAGGGTCAAAGCAGAAGTCATTGAGGATAGAAAAGGATGAAATCCGCTATGGGAATTTAAAGTGGAACGATCGTGGTCCAAGATCGTGGCCACTGTTTTTGGGATTGTGGAGGGATTCTGTTCATGGACTACCTTTCCAAAAAAATTAAAAAGAATGGTGTTACACCGCATTATTAAAGGAGTCTTGTTGTTGTAGGAAAATGCGCCCGTGCACGCTACGCAAGTTGCAAAGCGTGCCTTGGCCGAGACAGGATTTGAAAAAAAAAACCACCTCAGTCCAGACCTTCAGTCCTTCAGTCCAGACCTAGCCCCCAGCGATTGTTTCCTGTTTTTAGGGTTCTGTAGTACCTGAAAGTACCGTCCGTCCGTCCGTATGTCACAGCCTCATAACTTTGGCACCGTTAAAGGTAAAGATTTGAAATTTGCTACAAAAATAGCATTTACTTGCATACACATTATGTTGTAAAAAAAAAAGAAAATTTTTAAATAGTTAAAAATATTTCCATTGCAAAAGTGACAAAAATAAAAAATAACATCTTAAGAATACAATATGGGTATTGAATTGTAGATATTAAAGAGCTGATTATAAAAATATATACTTTTGCTATATTAGCTGGCACCAATTTCGAGAAATCTTTAAAAAACCACAAAAAATGCATGTCCCCCCCTTATCTCCGAAACTGGAGAACCGAAAAAAAAAAATCATGGTGATTTGGGATTATATAAAGATTACAGGAAAAATATAACGGTTGAGAAATTCACGATGGTAAAATGACAAAATGTAATTTTTCATCCTCGAGTTTTATTTCGAGTACGGTATAAAAATATTTGTCTCTCTTTTGTGGTACAATCAATTCTTTTTTAAGTTAACATAAACAGTTATGGGCAAGATTTTAAATACTTTATTCCTGACTGTTCCCAAAACTGTCGAATTACGGAACCCTAAGTATGCGAGTCTGACTCGCACTTGACCAGTTTTCTTTTTGAAGAAAGACCCCTGAGGACGAAGATTTTTGAGTGACAAAGAAATTAAGGCGGTAGTAGAAGAGAATTTCGAAGGCAAAGATGACGAATATTTTTTCACTGGGTTAAAAACTCTTTTTTATAAAAATGTAAGGAGTGCTTTGAAGTAGAGGGAGATTACATAGAAAAATATATTCTTCAACACACTTGCTTATAAAGTGGCCCTTATTGCATCGCTCTTAGGGTCATAATGCAGCATATTAAACACGCGTGCTTTTTGCTTTACATTATCGCACTAGTGCTTTTTACTTTACAGTTTTTTTTAAATCTTAGCAAAGAGTTTTGATGTCTTGAGAAAGTTTTTGCGAATATATAAACTGTCTCAGTTAAAATATAATAAATAATCATTTATGTTTATCAAATTATTTATTTTTTCAACAAATTAACTCAAATTTTTGTTGTAAATACAAAAATATTCAGTTTGTTAATATTCAATATTTGGCAATATTTGGCTGTTTGGCGGATGCGTCAGTGCCTCTATTTCCATCTGCGCAAAAAACAAAATCTCCGCCGCCAAAGGCCGCCATTTTTCAAAGAAAATTGTCATTTCATAGCTGTGCGAAGCAATAGTATGTACATATTCTCTGGCTGTGGTATCGATAATGTGGAAAAAAAAGACAGTCAAATTTTACGCAGCTTACTTGTATCATAATGTACTATTTTTATAGATTTCTATCAGCATTTTTAATACCCTGGGCTCAAAACTTTTCAGCTCGTACTAAATTCTGTGGGTTATTTTATTTGTTATATTGCAATCACGTTCCAACCAGATTAGATACAAATGTATTACTCACACCGTAAGAAATTATTGGAATGATTGACGAGTTACCACTAAGGATAAGGGTAGAGGTGTCGTGTCGATGGATCTCTAAAACACTCGAACAGAACACAACACGAACCGAAGGTCTTTATCGTAAAAACCCTTGCGCACGAGTCGCGACACACACACACACACGTACACTCATGTACACACAGACCACGAAGCAGCTGCTTCGTAACACAGACAGATGGAACTCTTCCCGAGTTGTAATGAGTCTAATGAGTGTTCTGTTTGTTCCAGGGAACTGAATGCGGTTGTCGCCGCTTCGCGAGAGTTGCGAGCGAGTAAGTTCCTTCTCGTTTCCAGTTGTTTGCGTCATTCTTTACAAAACTCTTGCTTTAGGTTGAGCAAAGATTTAATGTCCCCTTAAATTTGGTATTGTTAAAATCAACTTTAAATATTATGAAACGGAAGTTCTGGAGAGAAAAGTTGCCCCGAAGTCACGACGCAAGTTTGGGAATAATTACTACATCTTACAACAAGATGGACCTCTCCCGCATAGCTAACGTGGTATAAGCGTGATGTTACTGTCAGCCCAATTTAACTGATTCGAATCCCTTTGATTTATAGGATTCCGTACCCGAA
Source organism: Ypsolopha scabrella (assembly GCA_910592155.1). NCBI lineage: Eukaryota > Metazoa > Arthropoda > Insecta > Lepidoptera > Ypsolophidae > Ypsolopha > Ypsolopha scabrella. The sequence goes on along the minus strand of OU342962.1, from coordinate 32,708,500 downwards.
GAGTGCAACGGGAACATTACTAAGTCTCCGCTATCTGTCTGTCCGTCTGTCACAGTACAGCTTCAACCGTAATAGGTAGACCGTAGGCAGTTGATATTTTCACAGAATACGTTTTTTTCATAGGTGGTAGAGCTGATGCCGGGCTCGACTGTGGAGGTACCACCATCTTACTCGTAAATCCTCCCGAAATTATTCGGGGGAGAGTAAGAGAACAGCTCTTAGGCAAATTGCTTGGGACCGATGGATGGCGGTATATCCATCCCCAATTGCCGAGCCTTATAAAAACAGACTGGTGACGGGCAGCGGCGTCACTGGTGCAAGGGTTTCGGCACCGCGCTCAACAACCCGCCAGCCCAGTGTGTGTGTGAGTATGGGCATTTCTTCCAGGAGGACCGCCAAGAGTGGCGAAATCCTGGAAAGGCCTATGTCCAGCAGTGGACGAAACAGACTGAGGGATGGATGGATGGACGTTTTTTGGCCTCTATCACGACAAAAAAAAAGTGAGTTACATACAAGGCACCTCGAAAATGCAACATTTAAACGTTTTTGGTATTGCTCTTACTCCAAGACGGTACAAGTATTAAACTAAGTCAGATTGTAGGAGATACTCTAAAGGAAAACAAAAAATAATAAAAAGTTGGGTTCCGTACGCAGACGCGCCATGTTATTTTGTCAAGCACTATCATTTTAGCAGCTTTTAGGGTTCCGAACCCAAAGGATGCCCAACGGGACTCTAAACCTCCGGTGTATATCTGTTTGTCAGTTTGTACCTCTAGCACAGCTACATTCCTAATGAGCAGACACTTGACATTTTCACAGGATACGTGTAACTTTGGTCTCTAACACGATAAATAATAAAAATAAAAAAATCAAAATGGGTTTCGAGTTGTTGTCTTAAGTTATAATTACATAATTATAGTGACCATATCAATATTAAAAATCTTTTATGTTTTAAATAAATCGATTGACTCGGCCATCGCATGAAAATACAATGTATCTCACAAGTAATACATATTACATTAAATTAGATTATTTAGTGCGATTGCCAAGTCAATCTATTTATTTAAAACTTAAAAGATTTTTAATATTGATATGGTCATAAGATGTTGTTAGGTCAGCTAATTATGTAATAACTTAAGACAGAGATTCCCTTAAGTAGGGACTGAATAAATTAACAGACTTGGATTTAGGTACATGGATCTCACAACTTTTTACGTTAGAAGAACAAAGTTGCGAGACTTGGTTTTTTTACACGTTTTGTTTTTGATGGCATCTTATTTATTTTTGTGGATAGTCCTACTTTTTTTCCTTTCCGGTACCTTCTACTTACAACTGCAAATGTCATGCCTGCTTGGTTACTGAAAATTCAGGTTTCTAGTTTTATCCACAACGAAGTTATAGGGGGTCGAAAACTGTTTCGAGAAAAGTATAGTACGGCCGTGCCTTTAGCTCGACTTGGCGGGGGCACTGCCGCCGTGCCCCAAGATACGGCCGTATATTTCGCAAAAAACGTATATTTCGACACTCTCAAAGGAATCAAAATTTATAGGGTATTTTCCGTTGACCTAGAACTATGAAATTTGGCAAGTAATACCGTCTAGTACTACAATAATAATTATATTAAAATTATACATTTTTAATTAAATCATAAAAAGTCATCCAGGTTAAGCAACGGTATGCGCAGTCATAATTGTACATGTGACCAAATCTTTTTGTAGATTTTTTAAAACTTTTACAAATTTGTACGGAACTCTCAGTGGGCGAGTCCAACTCGCACTTATCTGTTTTTTTTTATATGTATCCTTTCAACAAAATATAACTTCTATCACATTTAGTATTGTCGAATAATTTTATTGAAATTTTGAAAATGTATTCGAATTTACTGGACACTGTGTATGAGTATTTTATAGGAGGGATCAAAAAGTAGTAAGAATGAGATAAAATAAAATGACTATTGATAACTCAACAATTGATTTTTCTACATATCCCCCGAGGATTATTTCCGCATTGCTACGTTCTTCATATATTTGTGGTAGGTTGGCCTAGTTATTAGAGACATTATCCTATAATTTCAACTTGCGGAAACCGATAATTTTTAAGATATTAATTTTTGAAAATGCATAGAAAACACGCTAATGAAGTATCAAAACGGCATTACGCTCCATTCATCGCAGTCACAAATGTCAGTAGGACGCACACTGCGTAAAAAATTAATAGTTGTAAATTTATTGAGGTGATATGGAACGTGTTTTATAAGAGCAGCCATTTTGTAATTTATCGACTGAAGCTTGACTGACGCCATTCATTCAATGCTTGTATTTGGGTTGGTAAACATTGTTTTCACGTTTGAGTCGCTTTGAATGCTGTTTGGAATCATGTCTTCGACTGAATACAGTGCTTGTGAGGTGTTACGGGTGTTGGACTCTTTTGAGCCAACGGTTTCTTCCAAAAGTGAGCAGGAAGTGACATCGGTGATGGACTCTTTTGAGCCACCGGTTCCTTCAACTAGTGCTAGTGATCGCGATGTGATGCCAGTGTTGGACTTTTTCGAGCCACCGGCTCCTTCTACTAGTGCTGTTGCTGCAGGGATGCCAGCAATGGATTCTGCTGTTGCTTCTAGGTCTAGCTATTGAAGCTTTATACTGAGGAGGTGTTGAACATGTGGAACATGGAGCGCGTGTTAGGTATGTACTTATAACTCTGTTTTGAATAATGCTTCAAGTCTGATACACAAAAGGGTAGGGTTGGCTTTAGTATCTTGGTCTAAAAACCGACTTCTGCACTGGTAGGTTAAGACTGTTCAAAAACCGACTCAGTACACCCCGACTCTATACAGTCTTGTAGCTACTACCTCTAGAGTGTAAATAAAAAGCTGAAGGCGCGGAGGGATGGCAGCTCCCGCCCGCTGTAACAAAGCTCAGGAGGCGAGCATGGGGGCCTGTGCTTTGTTACACAAGGGCGAAGGGGCTGCACTTCCCGCAGCGCCGTATCCAATGCAGAAGTGAATTTATGTCATGCTGAAGAGCGAGGACTTTTACCGAGATCCAAAAACTGCCGCTACCACCGAACTGCAATGGAGATTGATCGTGCTGAAGGATCTGTGGGTTCATTTAGATGTCACAAGAGTAAAAAATCAATCAAAATATTTATTTTGTAAAATAGATACATAAAGTATACTTTCTACAAGTCGAAGTTAATCTTTACAATAAATATCTTTAGAATAAAAAAATATATAAAAATAATATGTATATACTAATAAGGGAAATACATACAAAAAATATTTAGGTTGGGTTAGGGTAAATTAGGGTAAATGCAGAAATTCAAAGATTCCACGCTCAAAAGGGATTTGGTTTGAAAAAGTGAGACTGCCGTTACCTACAATGTTCAAGATAATGTATTGTTTTGCTTGGGAATACAGTTATTACCAAACCCGAATTGAGTGCAGTTCAAAAAACCAAGAAACGGCAGTGTCAGAATCTACAATAACAGATTGGTTCAACTACTGCAGAGAGGCGATTGTTGTTAATGCGATTGAAAACTTTGAAGAAAAAGAGAAGATTGGTGGGCCTGGCAGAGTCGTTCAAATCGACGAAAGCAAGTTTGGACGGAGAAAGTATAATAGAGGATGAAGAGTTGAAGGCCACTGGGTGCTAGGTATGATTGACGACGATACAAATGAATTGAGGTTAGAAGTGTGTCCCGAAAATGAAAGGTCAGCAGACGTCCTAATTCCATTGATAAAGAAGCATGTCTTTGAGGGATCCATTATCCACACAGATTGTTGGCGTGCTTATGATTGTCTGCCGGCCCATGGATATGTGCACAAGACTGTAAATCATAGAGAATCATTTATAGCATCAGATGGGACACACACCCAGCATATTGAAAACCAGTGGAGAAACTTGAAAAGAAGATTTCATCGAATAAACTACCAGGGCAATTTTGAAGAATGGCTCATCGAGTATCTTTGGAGGCAGAACATGAGAAAAACACAGAAAGATGAGTTTGAAGATTTAATTAATATAATAAAATATGTGTACAAATTTTATTCAAGTAGTTTTATTCATAAAAATAAACCACATTTGTTAGACCTCCCCTGGGAACAAAATTCTTCGGGCTAGGTGTCAATTACTTTGGTACCAATTTAAAAAAAAAACAGTTGATCTCCGCAAGTGGGGGGGGGGGGGTACCAAGGGGGGTACTCTTCCGCCCCCCTTAATTGGTGCGGAAATTATATAATGCCCTTCAGTCTCCGAGTCTCTCTACACACTGAGTCCTGGTCCTGCAAAAAGTTTACGGCATCCATCACCTCGTTATCGTCTTCGTACCTGTTTCCCCTCAAGTATTCTTTCCATTTGGGCAACAGATAAAAATTGCTAGGCACCAGATCTGGTGAATAAGGGGGGTGGTCAACCAATTCGAAGTCAGCTTGCTGAATGGCAGCCATCGCAACCGCTGAGCTATGAGTGGGTGCGTTGTCGTGATGAAACAGCACGCCCTTTCGAAATTTCCCTCTCCTTTGCTCTTTGATGGCATTCCTTAATTTGGGAATTAAAGCTGCATAATATTGGCCAATCAACAATATCCCTTCTGCGTCTCTAAATATTGAGGCCATAACCTTGCCAGCCAATGCCGTGGCACAAAACTTCTTCGGGGTCGGTGATGATGGGCGTTTCCATTGCGAAGATTGCTTTTTTGTCTCGGGTTCAAAACAATGGACCCATTTTTCGTCCATTGTTACGAAACGAGACAAAAAGTTTTCAGAATCTTCTTGAAACTTGTCCAACAACGTCTTCGAAATGTCAAGTAGATTTTGTTTCTGACTGTCGGTTAACATTCTCGGCGCCCATCTTGCGGAGACTTTTCTCATATTCAAAGATTGTTTCATTAAGGATTGAATACGTCCATATGAAATGCCTATTTATTGAACTAAGTAACGGATGGTAACTCTTCGATCGCTCAATACAATTTTCTCGACTTTCATACTCGACTAGTACATATAAACCTTTCAGTAGACACCCCTACTTGGTCCGCTCCACTTCGCTCATCGTCGCATCTATTTTTGAATTTTTGTTTACGGCCGGCTTTATTATTCTTTCTATAGGATTCCGCCACGCATGCGCAAATGGCAGGCCTTTTTGGAATTAAAAAATCCGCTGGACAATGCAAGAATAACGCTATAATTTCGCCGACGGACTTTAAGCAGCTGTTTATAAATAAATAAATAAAATAAAATAAAATGTTTTTATTTCAGCCAATATTACAGTCCATAGAGATGTTAGTAGGCCTTATAACTATATTAGCAAAACTTATCATTTTATATATCCTGCCACCTGTACATGATGTTATATCATGTGTCGCAGGATCGGGCAGTCAGGCCTCACGCTAATGAGTTTGAGAATGGTGTTGGAGCTCCCGCGCATTCCGCGTAGAAGTGATGCGGTGCGCTCGCGCACTATCGCATGGAAGCCATCGGTGTGCGCCAGCGCAAACATTCCGGAAGCACTACAGTAACGTGGTATATTCAGGTCCGAAATGTCAGCAATGTTGCTTCCCGAGCAAGTTGAGTGAAAATGTATTTCAGCAAACATTCATAAATCTGCTGCACTGTCAGCGGCGGATTACTTCAGAACAACTTCGGAAGTAATACGCATGAAGTTACTATTGTCATAGACGAAATAATACAAGTACTAATTAGTCTATGCTATTGTTTATGAAGTCTGCGCCACGTGCGTGCGCAGTGTGTCCAGAACAACTGCGGAAGTAATACGCATGAAGTTACTATTGTCATAGACGAAATAATACAAGTACTATTTAGTCTATGCTATTGTTTATGAAATCTGCGCCACGTGCGTGCGCAGTGTGTCCAGAACAACTTCGGAAGTAATACGCATGAAGTTACTATTGTCATAGACGAAATAATACAAGTACTATTTAGTCTATGCTATTGTTTATGAAGTCTGCGCCACGTGCGTGCGCAGTGTGTCCAGAACAACTGCGCAAGTAATACGCATGAAGTTACTATTGTCATAGACGAAATAATACAAGTACTATTTAGTCTATGCTATTGTTTATGAAATCTGCGCCACGTGCGTGCGCAGTGTGTCCAGAACAACTTCGGAAGTAATACGCATGAAGTTACTATTGTCATAGACGAAATAATACAAGTACTATTTAGTCTATGCTATTGTTTATGAAGTCTGCGCCACGTGCGTGCGCAGTGTGTCCAGAACAACTTCGGAAGTAATACGCATGAAGTTACTATTGTCATAGACGAAATAATACAAGTACTATTTAGTCTATGCTATTGTTTATGAAATCTGCGCCACGTGCGTGCGCAGTGTGTCCAGAACAACTTCGGAAGTAATACGCATGAAGTTACTATTGTCATAGACGAAATAATACAAGTACTATTTAGTCTATGCTATTGTTTATGAAGTCTGCGCCACGTGCGTGCGCAGTGTGTCCAGAACAACTTCGGAAGTAATACGCATGAAGTTACTATTGTCATAGACGAAATAATACAAGTACTATTTAGTCTATGCTATTGTTTATGAAGGCTGCGCCACGTGCGTGCGCAGTGTGTCCAGAACAACTTGGGAAGTAATACGCATGAAGTTACTATTGTCATAGACGAAATAATACAAGTACTATTTAGTCTATGCTATTGTTTATGAAATCTGCGCCACGTGCGTGCGCAGTGTGTCCAGAACAACTTCGGAAGTAATACGCATGAAGTTACTATTGTCATAGACGAAATAATACAAGTACTATTTAGTCTATGCTATTGTTTATGAAATCTGCGCCACGTGCGTGCGCAGTGTGTCCAGAACAACTTCGGAAGTAATACGCATGAAGTTACTATTGTCATAGACGAAATAATACAAGTACTATTTAGTCTATGCTATTGTTTATGAAGTCTGCGCCACGTGCGTGCGCAGTGTGTCCAGAACAACTTCGGAAGTAATACGCATGAAGTTACTATTGTCATAGACGAAATAATACAAGTACTATTTAGTCTATGCTATTGTGTATGAAGTCTGAGCCACGTGCGTTCGCAGTGTGTCCAGAACAACTTCGGAAGTAATACGCATGAAGTTACTATTGTCATAGACGAAATAATACAAGTACTATTTAGTCTATGCTATTGTTTATGAAGTCTGCGCCACGTGCGTGCGCAGTGTGTCCAGAACAACTTCGGAAGTAATACGCATGAAGTTACTATTGTCATAGACGAAATAATACAAGTACTATTTAGTCTATGCTATTGTTTATGAAATCTGCGCCACGTGCGTGCGCAGTGTGTCCAGAACAACTTCGGAAGTAATACGCATGAAGTTACTATTGTCATAGACGAAATAATACAAGTACTATTTAGTCTATGCTATTGTTTATGAAGTCTGCGCCACGTGCGTGCGCAGTGTGTCCAGAACAACTTCGGAAGTAATACGCATGAAGTTACTATTGTCATAGACGAAATAATACAAGTACTATTTAGTCTATGCTATTGTTTATGAAGGCTGCGCCACGTGCGTGCGCAGTGTGTCCAGAACAACTTCGGAAGTAATACGCATGAAGTTACTATTGTCATAGACGAAATAATACAAGTACTATTTAGTCTATGCTATTGTTTATGAAATCTGCGCCACGTGCGTGCGCAGTGTGTCCAGAACAACTTCGGAAGTAATACGCATGAAGTTACTATTGTCATAGACGAAATAATACAAGTACTATTTAGTCTATGCTATTGTTTATGAAATCTGCGCCACGTGCGTGCGCAGTGTGTCCAGAACAACTTCGGAAGTAATACGCATGAAGTTACTATTGTCATAGACGAAATAATACAAGTACTATTTAGTCTATGCTATTGTTTATGAAGTCTGCGCCACGTGCGTGCGCAGTGTGTCCAGAACAACTTCGGAAGTAATACGCATGAAGTTACTATTGTCATAGACGAAATAATACAAGTACTATTTAGTCTATGCTATTGTTTATGAAGTCTGTGCCACGTGCGTGCGCAGTGTGTCCAGAACAACTTCGGAAGTAATACGCATGAAGTTACTATTGTCATAGACGAAATAATACAAGTACTATTTAGTCTATGCTATTGTTTATGAAGTCTGCGCCACGTGCGTGCGCAGTGTGTCCAGAACAACTTCGGAAGTAATACGCATGAAGTTACTATTGTCATAGACGAAATAATACAAGTACTATTTAGTCTATGCTATTGTTTATGAAGTCTGCGCCACGTGCGTGCGCAGTGTGTCCAGAACAACTTCGGAAGTAATACGCATGAAGTTACTATTGTCATAGACGAAATAATACAAGTACTATTTAGTCTATGCTATTGTTTATGAAGTCTGCGCCACGTGCGTGCGCAGTGTGTCCAGAACAACTTCGGAAGTAATACGCATGAAGTTACTATTGTCATAGACGAAATAATACAAGTACTATTTAGTCTATGCTATTGTTTATGAAGTCTGCGCCACGTGCGTGCGCAGTGTGTCCAGAACAACTTCGGAAGTAATACGCATGAAGTTACTATTGTCATAGACGAAATAAAACAAGTACTATTTAGTCTATGCTATTGTTTATGAAGTCTGCGCCACGTGCGTGCGCAGTGTGTCCAGAACAACTTCGGAAGTAATACGCATGAAGTTACTATTGTCATAGACGAAATAATACAAGTACTATTTAGTCTATGCTATTGTTTATGAAGTCTGCGCCACGTGCGTGCGCAGTGTGTCCAGAACAACTTCGGAAGTAATACGCATGAAGTTACTATTGTCATAGACGAAATAATACAAGTACTATTTAGTCTATGCTATTGTTTATGAAGTCTGCGCCACGTGCGTGCGCAGTGTGTCCAGAACAACTTCGGAAGTAATACGCATGAAGTTACTATTGTCATAGACGAAATAATACAAGTACTATTTAGTCTATGCTATTGTGTATGAAGTCTGCGCCACGTGCGTGCGCAGTGTGTCCAGAACAACTTCGGAAGTAATACGCATGAAGTTACTATTGTCATAGACGAAATAATACAAGTACTATTTAGTCTATGCTATTGTTTATGAAGTCTGCGCCACGTGCGTGTGCTGTGTGTCCAGAACAACTTCGGAAGTAATACGCATGAAGTTACTATTGTCATAGACGAAATAATACAAGTACTATTTAGTCTATGCTATTGTTTATGAAGTCTGCGCCACGTGCGTGTGCAGTGTGTCCAGAACAACTTCGGAAGTAATACGCATGAAGTTACTATTGTCATAGACGAAATAATACAAGTACTATTTAGTCTATGCTATTGTTTATGAAGTCTGCGCCACGTGCGTGTGCAGTGTGTCCAGAACAACTTCGGAAGTAATACGCATGAAGTTACTATTGTCATAGACGAAATAATACAAGTACTATTTAGTCTATGCTATTGTTTATGAAGTCTGCGCCACGTGCGTGTGCAGTGTGTCCAGAACAACTTCGGAAGTAATACGCATGAAGTTACTATTGTCATAGACGAAATAATACAAGTACTATTTAGTCTATGCTATTGTTTATGAAGTCTGCGCCACGTGCGTGTGCAGTGTGTCCAGAACAACTTCGGAAGTAATACGCATGAAGTTACTATTGTCATAGACGAAATAATACAAGTACTATTTAGTCTATGCTATTGTTTATGAAGTCTGCGCCACGTGCGTGCGCAGTGTGTCCAGAACAACTTCGGAAGTAATACGCATGAAGTTACTATTGTCATAGACGAAATAATACAAGTACTATTTAGTCTATGCTATTGTTTATGAAGTCTGCGCCACGTGCGTGCGCAGTGTGTCCAGAACAACTTCGGAAGTAATACGCATGAAGTTACTATTGTCATAGACGAAATAATACAAGTACTATTTAGTCTATGCTATTGTTTATGAAGTCTGCGCCACGTGCGTGCGCAGTGTGTCCAGAACAACTTCGGAAGTAATACGCATGAAGTTACTATTGTCATAGACGAAATAATACAAGTACTATTTAGTCTATGCTATTGTTTATGAAGTCTGCGCCACGTGCGTGCGCAGTGTGTCCAGAACAACTTCGGAAGTAATACGCATGAAGTTACTATTGTCATAGACGAAATAATACAAGTACTATTTAGTCTATGCTATTGTTTATGAAGTCTGTGCCACGTGCGTGCGCAGTGTGTCCAGAACAACTTCGGAAGTAATACGCATGAAGTTACTATTGTCATAGACGAAATAATACAAGTACTATTTAGTCTATGCTATTGTTTATGAAGTCTGCGCCACGTGCGTGCGCAGTGTGTCCAGAACAACTTCGGAAGTAATACGCATGAAGTTACTATTGTCATAGACGAAATAATACAAGTACTATTTAGTCTATGCTATTGTTTATGAAGTCTGCGCCACGTGCGTGCGCAGTGTGTTCAGAACAACTTCGGAAGTAATACGCATGAAGTTACTATTGTCATAGACGAAATAATACAAGTACTATTTAGTCTATGCTATTGTGTATGAAGTCTGCGCCACGTGCGTGCGCAGTGTGTCCAGAACAACTTCGAAAGTAATACGCATGAAGTTACTATTGTCATAGACGAAATAATACAAGTACTATTTAGTCTATGCTATTGTTTATGAAGTCTGCGCCCCGTGCGTGCGCAGTGTGTCCAGATGCACTGTAATTACAGTAGATTTACTGTATTTTAACTCAATTTACTGTACACTGTATTGCTGTGAATACAGTGTATAGAAAGCACTGTAATTTTCGTTAAGAAAAAAATCATTGTATAATATTCAAAAAAGGAACGTTCTTGTATCTTTAGGAATAGGGGAATACCCTTATTGCCAACTACAGTAGTAAGTACCAACTTATCTGTAGAATGAACTAGCTTATTCCGGGCTTGTCATTGGCTAATATCAGATGTGCTAGTTCCGCTATTTTCATTCTACAGATAAGTTGGTTTTACTGTACATATATTTGAAACTATTAAACGACCAGGGCAACTGTCTTAATGTGACATTGACGAGGGACAGACAATGACCATTTTATATTTTTTTGTATGGGACCTTCCTAGCTATAGCCTCCTTTCTAGGTACCTACCTAAAACTGATCAGTCAACTCTGTGAAGTAATTTAGAGGTCATATGAAAGTGATGTTGGTTGTTGTATTTTTGTTAAAATATACATGATCTCATAATAAAAATTACGGTCGAGGAACCCAACTCTCGAAATGGTGACTTGCATTTCACAATTCACACTCGGGAACACCTCTGACAACCCCCTCGGGGATTCATGTCGTGACAATATGTTTTTTTTAAAGCGTTTGTTTCGGAATCAGCATCATGTACTTAATACTTTGCATATCGAATTGTGTATCTAAATTTCAAGCCTATTAATAATACAATGTATACAACTGAGCCGAACTAAAGCGATTGTAACTGATTTTAATAATTGTAAATTCTTACTGTAAATATTTTTTACTGTAAAATATACTGTATTTTTAGTAGTCCAAAAGTCCAAACACTGCATTTCTCGTTAAAATTCTGTACTTTCAAGATCCTCGTGCGTCTCCGCCGCCTGGTTGACGCTAATCTCTAGTTTGACGCGCCAGTATTGTTGTCTCTATCTCTATACATATAAAATACAACGTCTGTATGTCTGTCTATTCGTTCGCTTATAACTTGAGAACCACTAAATGGATTTTGATGCAGTTATCCTTGAAGGATAAAGCGTTTCTTCGGGAAGGTTTTAGGCCATATATCATCACGTGACAAAAGGGAGCAACGCAATGAGAATTTTAGTGACACTATGTGGAATATTCGCCGTTGCAAAGTCGAATGTAGTCTGTTAGTCGCGGGTTCCAATCCCACATTAGATTACTTAGGTAATCCTGTTTTGTTTTAGGTATGAATATATACCTATAAAGTATACGTTTTACATGACAAATCTAATCTGTATAAAAATAATATTTTATAATGAAACAAATATGATACTTACGGGAAATATATATAAAGAAAAAACTATATTTAAGTTGGGCTACTAAAGTTATACACATGCATAAAATAAAGACTTATTGGAATAAGAATATTATTATACATAATGCAATTAATAAATAAGTTGATAAATAAACTGAATATACAATAAATAAATATAATGCCTAGCCAAATATATACTAACATAAGTAAAAAATTAAAATATTGTATATACCTACATAATGCAATGAATAAATAAGTTAATAGATAAATAAACTTTAAATATATATAATGCCTAAATACGCACATTCGATTAATCTTGCTAAGAAGAAGGGCAAGAAACTTAGCAAAATCAAGTCTTTATTTTATTTTTTTTTATTTTTCACAATATGGCTTAATACTATTACAGTCTTTTTAACTTACATAAAATTATACAACACAATGTATTAAACTTTATTAACTAAAGGATAAAAATATAAAAGACAGAAGGAAATTGTGTCATGACATGAGGGAAAAAAATACATCTTAGTCTACCTGTCTAATGAGGTAGTAAGTTATATGCAAAACATCATCTACCTGTCTCATATAAATTATCTTTTTTTATAGTCAGTTTATCAACTAATAAATGCTAAGTTTAAGTTATAAAATGTTCATGTCAATATGTAAAAAGAAATGTCAAAATAATAATAAAAAAACAATATAAAAATATTAGTCTACATAAAAACAAACGATTTGAAAAACACAAATCAGTTAGAAATTAACGAACAGTAGTATTATGGCTAGGATCAATATTCGAAGCATCATTATCGTTCAAATAGTCATTGATTTTATAATATGCCTTTCTCAAGAGTCCCTGATTAATATATAATTTAAACTTATTTTCTGAAAAACTAAGGACCTCCTTTGGAAGTTTGTTGTAAAATTTTATACCATGTCCTACAAAAGAGGTGCCTACCTTTGCAAGTCGTATTTTTGGAAAAGCCAGTTTATGTTTCTTCCTAGTGTCTATAGATTGATGCTCACCGAGCCTTGGGAAAGCATCGATATTTTTTCTGATATATATATTATTTAATAACCTGGTAAATAAATAGACAAGGAACTGTTAAAATATTAATTTATTTGAATTTTTCTCTTAATGAATCCCGGTGCTTCATATTGTAAATAGCTCGAATTGCTTTCTTCTGCAAAACAAAGACTGCGTTTATATCCGCAGCTCTACCCCACAGCAACATACCATATGACATAATGCTGTGAAAATAACTAAAGTACACCAATCTAGCAGTATCCTCATCAGTAATTTGCCTCATCCGTCTAACAGCGTATGCGGCTGAACTTAGTCTACCACAAAGGCCTTCTATGTGGGGACCCCACTGAAGACGAGAGTCTATAGTACTGCCAAAAACTTCGTTTTGTTGACTAACTCTAGCTTGGACCCCTGCAAAAATAGATCAGCATCTACTTGAATTACATTTGGTAATGTGAATTTTATACATTTTGTCTTTTTCCCATTTAAAACTAAATTATTCGCGGTAAACCAATCAAGAATCATAGATAGAGTTACATTCGCATCATCAAGGATATCTTCATGTCTATTAACTTTAAAAATAAGTGACGTGTCGTCAGCGAATAGCACTATCTCAGATAAGTCTTTAACTAAATAAGGAAGGTAATTTTTGTATATTAAGAACAATAAAGGCCCCAATATGGAGCCCTGTGGGACGCCCATTGTAACTAATGCTCCAGCTGACTTTACTCTGTTAATATCTACCTTTTGAATATATAAATATATTTATTTAACATATTTTTATACTTGGCGCTGAAATCTGCGGAGTTACAAAATCAGCTGTATGATAGTTATGATTTTAAAAGGATTTTCACTGTAACATGAAAGAAATCTATATCTTCATAATATACTAATAATAAAGTAGTAAAAAGGTCGTGTCTGTACATTGAATATTTTCGCGAAATTTTAAATCTAATGGGTTATTGGTACTGTACTGAGGTCGAAACAATAATTTTTAGAATTTTTGTATGTCTGTCCGTCTGTTCCATTTTAACTCGGGAACTACTGAACGGATTTGGATGCGTTTTTTTTTATTATCATTGTAGTGACCCTGGTCAACACATGTGCTATAAGGAGTGTTCATAAAATAACGCCCAAGCCATAAATGGGTCAAAAATGTAATAAACGCCTTTATTACTCGACAACCACTCAACGAATTTAGATGAGGTTTTATTTATTATCATTGTAGTAATCGTGTTCAACACATAAGCTACAAAGGCTGTTCATAAAATAACGCCCAAGCAGAAAACGGGGCAAAGGTTGAATAAACGCAAACGGAAAAGGCTATTGTTATATAAAACTATAGGAAATATGATTCGAATTTATATCCGAAACCCACGCGAACGAAGTCGCGGGTAAAATCTAGTATAGGTATATATTTGCTTTTGTAAGCTTTTCATTGTATTAAATCCATAATAAGAACAATAAACTTACCTAATATTTTTGAGATATATTTTGGCCCACGTCATCAGTTTAAACGAGAACAGCCATCTTGCGGGCAGTGGACGACATTTGTTATAAGCAATACCTATCAGGAATGCATCTACGACCCGCTAGATGGCATCGCTAATCTTTACATCAATTAATTTTTAATAAGTTACCTGTAATATGAGGTTATTTATTTTATTACTTACTAGCTCTTGCCCGCAGCTCCACCCGCGTGTTATTCGGTTTAACGACATGCTTTTTTCCAGGATAAAACGTAGCCTATGTGTTAAGTTAGGGTATAAGCTATATCTATTCTAAATTTCATTCAAATCTATCTAGCCGTTTCAGCGTGAAAGAGTAACAAACACACACACACACATACACCCTTACACACACCCTCTCACACACACGCTTACACACACAAACTTTCGCATTTATAATATTAGTGTGATATATAGTACGGAACCCTTCGTGCGCGAGTCCGACTCGCACTTGGCCGGTTTTTTCATCTATCTAGGATTTATATTTTGGTTTACTATTAATATGTATGAAATAACATAGCCTTGTCTTATTTCACCCCAAAAGATTAAGTACCGCGCTAATTAGACACCTGATGTATGAAATAACAAAGCCTTGTCTTATTTTACCACAAACGATTAAAGACCACGCTAATTAGACACCTGATGTATGAAATAACAAAGCCTTCTTATTTTTCCACAAACGATTTTGACCGCGCTAATTAGACATCTGATTTTTTTAGGATATTGTTCTATCCTACAGGGACCATGCTTTTTTCGGGATAAAAAGTAGCCTATGTGTTAAGTTAGGGTATAAGTTATATCCATTCTAAATTTCATCTAAATCCGTTCAGACGTTTCAGCGTGAAAGAGTAACAAACATACACACACACACACACAAACTTTCGCATTTATAATATTAGTAGGATTAAAATATTAGTTGGATTTTACATAAGGTTTTCAGTAAACCTGGTCGTTACATCTCATAAAAATAAATAAACATGAAACAGACGATAGGCTCGTTTTCTTTAATACAGGCGCTGCGTTTCCCTACTAGGCACTAGATGGCGCTGCAGGCTTTTACGCTATATGTAGTTTCTGATTGTACTTATGATTTTAATCGGTTTTTAACCGTAAAATGAAATAAATATAGGTAAACTATTCATTTAATTCTGACCCACGGGTCAGGCTTTGCCTATATTGGGGCCACTGTAAAACATATTGTGTTTCATGTTTTTTTTTGTGTAAATAATATATATATATATATTTTAAATTAAATCCACAATGAGAATGATAATATTTTTGAGATATATTTCTGCCCACTTTTGGGCCTTCATTAAATGACATTAATATTTATGTATATTTACGACTGATTATAATTAGTAAAACCTAAGATTATGTTTTTATTGCGAAATCCATCGCTTTGGAATACTCTAAATATTATTATTAGAGTGCATTACAAACTGGAAAAGATAAATTAGAAACAAATGTAAAGACAAGAATTTGAAAAAATTCCTCGGACCAGGATTCAAACCTGCGACCTCTTGTTATCAACGCTACCGACTGCGCCACCAAGGTACTTACCTAGACCGTTGAATTCTTCCACCATACTTGTCGACCGAATATTTTTGTAACTATTTGATCTAACCAGCTTGTAATGCACATACTGAACGCTCACGAGGGCGTTATGTGTTTCACGCCTTGTTCTTAAGAACAGATGGCGCTGTCGTCGCTACATTATGTGTTGCTTCAGACAGTTAAAAAATTCACAGTTCTCATTAACTGAGATTATGTTTTTATTGCGAAATCCATCGCTTTGGAAAACCTACTTATAACTGTTTTTTTTGACGCCGAATGGCTCAATATATGTTCAAGATACAATAAACTAGATGGTGTTGGACGTGGTTAGCCGCCATAAGAATAAGAATAAGAATAAGATATTTATTCACCATATAACAATGTCCGTTATAAAAAGTTTGTCAATACATAAGAAATTTACACGAAATACAAAATATGTACAATGTACATACACAATGTAATTTATAAAAATTTACATAAAATAATGGCTTAAATTAAAAATAAATTAAAAATGTCATAATTAAAAATAAATTTATATTTTAACTGTATAATCAGAAAATGAACATGTCTTTAGCTTTAAATTCAAGAACTCATTAATTGAGTAAAACGGTTTATTTTCCAAAAAACGTTTCACCCTCGTTTTAAACTCCAAGAGCGGCAACTTTGAAATAGCTGTAGGTATTTTATTAAACATAATTAATTAAATATATTTTCCTTGTTTTTGCGTCTTTTTTAGTCTAGTTTTTGGTGTTATGAATTTCTCTTTATTTCTTGTATTATATCTGTGAATGTCCATTTTTTTAGGTAAATTGTCTTTTTGTAAATAAGTTTCGATCAAAGAGTTGTAAATAAATAATGAAATTACGGTCATAATTTTGTCTTTTTTAAAATAACTTCGTACAGACGTACGTTTGTGTAGCCCATTTATAATTCTTATTGCCCTTTTTTGAGAAATTAGGACTCGTTTTATATCAGCTCCATTTCCCCATACTGAGATAGCGTAATTTATAATAGATTGAATGTAGGCATAATAAACAGCAATGAGGGTTTTTCTGTTAACAAGAGACTTTAATTTTAGTAAAGCGTAGTTTGCGCTTGCTAGTTTTTTGCAGACTTTATTAATGTGGGCCGAGTGAGTCAGAGTGTAATCTATGATATAACCTAAGAAAGTGGTCTCCTTAGCATGAATAAAGTCATTTTTATTTTTTCTAGTTTTATAGGACATAATAATACTTTTGTCATTATTTAAAATAATACCATTAGCTTCAAACCATTCTTTCAGTTTATCCAAGATTAATTTGGTTTTTTGTTCGATACCTAATAAACTACTATCCTTTATACCCACATGAGTATCGTCAGCAAATAAGGAAACGAAAGCCCATTCTGGTAGAGAGCTAGCCAAGTCATTTATATAGATAAGAAATAATACCGGTCCCAGAACTGATCCTTGTGGAACTTCTATGTCATTTATTTTGTAAGATGAGAACTGACCATTAATGAAGACTGCTTGCTTCCTATTACGTAGGTATGACTCCAAAAGGTTTAGCTCTACGTCTAAAAATCCGTAGTGCTTTAACTTATGCAGGAGGATGTCGTGCCTCAAGCAATCGAATGCCTTAGAGAGATCACAGAACACACTAGAGCATTTCTGTGATCCATCCAATGCCTCCAATACAAAATATACTACATTTCTAATGGCCATTTCGGTTGATTTGTCCTTACGAAAACCAAATTGTGTAGAAACAAATAGATTGTTATCTTCAAAGTGCTGCACTATTCTTCTTTTAATTGCTTTCTCTAAGATTTTAGAAATGGCAGGTAGCACGCATACGGGCCTGTAATTTCTAGGATCTATACATTCTCCCTTTTTATAAAGAGGAACTACTTTACCAGCCTTAAGAGCGTCTGGAAAAACACCTTTTTCTATGCAATCATTAATCACAATCAGCAATAAGTACATCAAAGTATCATTTTTAAAATAAGCTCTTTGATCGTTTTACAGTCCATTTCATAAACGTCTAATGATTTTTTACTTTTAACTTCTGAAATTATATCAAGCAATTCTTTTTTAGTCAATGGTGAAAACTTTATTTTGACATTTATACTACTATTTGACTTCTTTAAGAAGTCGTCACACTTATTTATGTCCGTTTTTAGACCGTTTTTCATTTTTTTAGCTATATTTCTGTAAAAGTTGTTAAATATATTTGCAATTTTTTTAGCGTCTTTAGTCGTATCACCGCATTCATCTTTAAGAGTATCAACATCGTTTGGAGATTTCCGTTTTTTATTTGTTTGTTCGTTTATAACTTTCCATGTTTCAGCTATTTTGTTTTTAGGTTTATTGATTCTGTTTGCGTACTCAATTTGTTTTGCTTTAAGCATGACTTTTCGTAATGTTTTTTTTATATACTTTGATTTTATGTTTTAGGTTATCACTAGGTTTAATTTCTAGTAACATTTGTAAATTTTCTAAATTGTTTTTTGACACCCTTATTCCTTCTGTGATCCATGTGTTTGCTTTTTTGGTGAGCTTAATTTTTCTTTTAGGGAATGCTATGTTAAAACAATGTTTAATAGTATTAAGAAAAATGTTCATTTTCTCATTAGGATCAGTCGTGTATAATAAGTCATGTTTAATTTTTTCGGCTTCCTTATTAAATAAATAATGAAAGTTATTATAATTATTTTCTGACATAACTCTACAGTATTGAAATTCAATTGTATTTTTACACTTAAGGTCAAATTCATAATTATACTCTAGTAAAATTGCGTTATGGTCAGAAAGTTTATCTATTACTCTTCCCACTGATTTGCAGTCGTCCTTATTTATTATAAAATTATCCAAACATGTTGCACTTGCATTAAACATTCTTGTTGGCTCATTGATTATGATTTTACAATTAAAACTTTCAACTAGATTTATAAATTTATTGTTCTTTTTGTTCCGTGTTAAAATATCAATATTAAAATCTCCTGCTATGATTAATCTCTTCCCTTCTCTACTCAATCTGTGTAAAATTTTAGTCTTGGTATCTTCAAATATTGTAAAATCATAATCAGGTCTATATAAGGATACAATAACAAGTTTAGGTGATTTAATTTCTATTGCTACTAGTTCGCAGTTCATCTCAAAACTTAATTTATTGAGATCTTTTCTAATTCGGTACTTTAAATTATCCCTAATAAAAATGGCTGTGCCGCCATGTCTGAACATTTTCCTATTATAGCATGTAGCCAGTTCGTAATTATCTATCTTCATTGTGTGTTCCTGATCATCTGACATCCATGTTTCGGTTACACAAAGCACATCACAGTTTGTGTTGTTAGTTAACATTTCGAGATCTAGAAGTTTATTGCTAATAGATTGGATGTTTGTATGCACTATAATTAGTCCTTTGGTTTTTTGTTCGATGTTATGTGAAAATTTTCGCCGTTTTTTCTTGGCAATCTAGAGTTTTTGTTTAACATACTGTTCTTGGTTTTCATTTCAGAATGACTGTCTTCTTTGTTTTTAGATTCTTTATTTTCTAGGCTCTCTTTTCCATGTTCCTCAAGTATCTCTGGCATTATGTTTTCCTTACTTAAGTCATTGTTTGTCAAGATTTCCTGGCTGCACTTAATGAAATTCAGAGATGATGAACCTATGAAATTACGTGTCAGTCTTAATATTTCCAATGCAGCGTGCATTTTTTTAGTTACACGTTTACCTTTATCTATAGTAAAGTAATCAGAGTTAAGGTCTATAAATTTTATATTTTCATTCATGCTAGCAATTTGCTCTACTTCTTTGTTGATTGAATAAATTGTCTTATCTTCATACCCGTTGTATAGTAGACTGAATATTATTACGTCATAGGTCCTATTTTTTTGATTTATCACTTTTTTTATTAGTTTTGGATATTTTGCGATGTTTTTGGCGTCTATCTTGGTGATGAGGATTGCTGCTACATCTTTTTCTTTGAGTGTAATAGCTGTATTTTCGAAACTTTGCAGTATTATCTCACTATTTGCTCCCGGTTTACATTGGTTTATTATTCTGTAGTCTTTGTCTGATTTGTTTATTATTAATTTAGCTAATCCTGCTCCAAAATCATCGGAGAATATATAAATATTTTGTCTTGTTTCATTTTTTTGTTCGTTTGTTTTGATATCTATTTTACTTTTATTTAAAATATTTTCATGTTCTGTTATTGTGTGTTCGTTAGTTTTTGTTTGGTCTGAACGTTTTACAAAAATTTCTTGTCTTTTTACAGTTTCCTGGATTTTGTGTTTTAGTTTCATGTTTTCTCTAGAAATTTTGGCAAATTGTTTGTTCAGTAATCTGGTTCTCTTGTTCTGCTTCCTGATTTTCTTAAATAATTTTCTACTTTGATACCTTGATTTTCTGTTTGTTGTTTTTGAGTCACCTCATAGTAGATTTTTGGTGGTTTTATCTTCGTTTATTATTAGAGAATCATTGTTGTACTGAGAAATCTCTTTAAGAACTTTGTCTAGTAAGACTCTGTTTTCTTCTTCAAGTTTATTTAACTTACATTTTAGAGGTGTAACTATATTTGTATGTATATTTTCAAATTGATTGTGTTCTTCTTCATATATCTTAATTATTATTTCTAAGTTAAGAATTTCTTGTTGAAGTTCATAGTTTTCTGATTCTATTTGATTAATACGTCGCTTATAATCCGTGTTTTCTTTTATGATCTTTCTCATTTCTTGTTCATTATTGTCATGTTCCGTAATAAGGTTTGTAATCATTGCGTCCTTTTTTTCATTTTCTAGTTTCATGTTTTTCAGAGCTAAGCTATAATTGTTCTAAGGTTTCACGATTTATATCGGAATTCATGTCTTTGCCTTCCTTTCCTTTTGTCGAGAGCAATGATTTATCTTTCGCCTTTGATCTTGTACACATACTTTTAGAGTTCATTGTTTGTTTTTAAAATAATACGAATCAATATCTAACACTCCTCTATAGTTACTCTGCTAATAGTCAATAGTCTACACTTCTGGGTGCTTATTAGCTTCTAAATTTAACACGTCGTCGATGTCTCTGTATTCATATATATCCGAGCTTAATGTTATAATTTTTAATGTTGTTAATGTTGTCCAGTTTGATTAAGACGAAACAACGTATTAAATTATTTTGAACGAATCCATTTCGGCCAAATAATTATGTCCAAACAAACTTTGTTGAATTTTATATCTGGCAATGTTGCGGTATGACGTCAAAATTCTCAAGTTTAGATAGCCAATCAGCTGATCATTAAAACAATGTTTTCGAAAAATATTTACGTTTTTATTCGAATTTTGGTAAAAAATCGGTTAAAATTGCGTGGTTTACCGTATAGTCCTGTGATAAATTGTGTCGTATCAGAAAATTCGGCTGTGGGATCACTATAATGGAACACTTTAACTATACTTTGAGGTTAAGAGTTTCTTAAGGTACACTTTTTTACTTTGTTCTTGTAAGATTATAGGATTTATTATTAAAATGTAACAGAGGTATATAAAAACACTTGTTTTACGTGCCGGTGTTGCCAGACGACATATTGTAGTCGATCGTCGCGGGCTCATACCCCTACTGGTAAACTTTGCTTTCACTTTTTATTTCTTATTTTTTTCATTTTATTTTCAGAATCAATATTTTCTTTTGTAAAAAAAGGTGAGCAGGGTCTGATGATGGGTACGGGATCTCCTCAACGGACAACAGCAGACCTTTCGAGTTTGGGCTTATTTGATAGGTACTTATTAGCACTTTGGTAAAACATGGTGACCAGAGTCTGATAATGGGACTGGAATGTGGGTACGAGATCACCTCAACGGACAACAGCAGACCCTTCAAGTTTGGGCTTATTTGATAGGTACTTATTAGCACTTTGGTAAAACATGGTGACCAGAGTCTGATAATGGGACTGGAATGTGGGTACGAGATCACCTCAACGGACAACAGCAGACCCTTCAAGTTTGGGCTTATTTGATAGGTACTTATTAGCACTTTGGTAAAACATGGTGACCAGAGTCTGATGATGGGACTGGAATGTGGGTACGAGATCACCTCAACGGACAACAGCAGACCCTTCAAGTTTGGGCTTATTTGATAGGTACTTATTAGCACTTTGGTAAAACATGGTGACCAGAGTCTGATAATGGGACTGGAATGTGGGTACGAGATCACCTCAACGGACAACAGCAGACCCTTCAAGTTTGGGCTTATTTGATAGGTACTTATTAGCACTTAGGTAAAACATGTTGACCAGGGTCTGCTGATGGGACTGGAATGTGGGTACGAGATCACCTCAACGGACAACAGCAGACCCTTCAAGTTTGGGCTTATTTGATAGGTACTTATTAGCACTTTGGTAAAACATGGTGACCAGGGTCTGATTATGGGTCTCGAAGATGGGTACAGGATCTCCTCGACGGACAACAGCAGACCCTTTGAGTTTGGGCTTATTTGATTGGTCTATATTAGCACTTTGGTAAAACATGGCGACCGTTGCAAATTGCCGTTCAAAAAATCATACTCTTTTTATTTCCTTATTTCCACGAAAATCTCATGGACGCGAGCGGAGCCGCGGGCAAAAGCTAGTTAGTTAATAAATCACAAATTCCCACTCTTCGTTTTGTAGTCATTTAATTATCGTAAAATACATAATAAAAAAGCAAAAACGAAACGTTGCAAGATATAGTGATGAGAAGCTTCAAGCTGGCGGCAAGCTTCACCTGACCACGGAGCTGAGCACGAGGACGAGAGGCAGCAGGGCGGGGGGCGCGGGGCGCGCGAGGGCCGGGGCGGCCGCCATGCGTGGGCGGAACCTCGCCATGTATCGCCCCTCGGGCTGCGCCATGGTGTTCGAGAGCAGCTCCACGTAGGGCGCGACCGAGGTGAACACGCTGGTGGCCAGGTCGTCCGGCATCTGGCCCTGGCCACAAGCCACCGGGCCCATGGAGGTCACCCCCACCTGCACATCAGTAGATCAGGGTCTGCCTACCTCGAGCTAATTTTTTGAACATATGACTCAATTTCTATGGAAAAGTAAAAAAAAGCCCACAATATTTTTATTTTCAGCGGAAAGTGGTGTATTAGCGATACTCAATCACATCTTAATTTTTTGGGATTTATGTGATGGGAAATTGCGACTATCTGGAGTCTCTCTTTTTATAAAATTCTACACAATTCTGTAGTACCGGATGTTTTCCTCTTGGTTTTTATAACGATGTAATTTTTTGTATGGTTTTTTAGGGTTCCGTACCCTAGTATTATGACTCCGCTGTCCGTCCGTCCGTCCGTCCGTCTGTCTGTCTGTCTGTCCGTCTGTCACCAGGCTGTATCTCATGAACCGTGATAGTTGGACAGTTGAAATTTTCACAGATGATGTATTTTTGTTGCCACTATAACAACAAATACTAAACAACTGAATAAAACATATATTAAAGGGGGCTCCCATACAACAAACGTGTTTTTTTTTACCGTTTTTGTAGATAATGTTACGGAACCCTTCGTGCACGAGTCCGACTCGTACTTGGCCGGTTTTTATTTTTCTCTTTTTATCTTGTGTGGTTTCAAATATAAGGACTTATATTTTAACAGAGACAGTTTATTTATACGCAAAAAAATCACTATTTCTCAAGAGATCAAAACAATTTGCTAAGATAAAAAAAATACTGTAATGTAAAAAATACTAGTGCGGTAAAGTAAAAAGTTCGCATGTTTTATTACGCTGCATTAAGACCTAAAAACGCTGTAACAAGGACTTTAAAGCAAGTGTGTTGAAAAAAATTATAATTTCATCCTAAAATATTGAAAATATGACGTGTATTTTTCTAAAATTCTTACTGCTGTTAAAGAGGAGCCCAAACTATTTATCTATGAAATTATGTATGTAAAAGTTTTGTAATGTAATTATGCTTTACATTTTTATAATCAGCTCGTGAAGCCCTATCGTTTGACCACACGAGATAAGTATCAGAAACAAAAACCCATATATAGATTCCATCCATCAGCCCGTTTCGTCCACTGCTGGACATAGGCCTTTCCAGGATTTCGTCACTCTTGGCAGTCTTCCTGGAAGAAATGTCCATACTCACATGCTGGGCAGGCGGGTTGGTGAGCGCGGTGCCGAAACCCTTGCACCAGTGACGCCGCTGCCCGTCGTCAGTCTGTTTTATATAAGGTTCGGCAATTGGCGATGGATAAGCGGTCCCAGGCAATGGTGGGCCGCCTGGTTTTGCCCGAGAGCTGTTCTCTTACTCTCCCCCGAATAACTTCGGGAGGATTTGCGAGTAAGATGGTGGTACCTCTACAGTCGAGCCCGGCATCAGCTCTACCACCTATATACAATAATAAAGATTACGTCATAAGAACTAGGCACCGAAAACTAAACACCCGGTACTGAAGTATTATATGTAGCATCACGGATGAACAATGGTAGCTAGTCACAACTTTCTTTCACAAAAAATCCCACAGAAAGTAGTTTATATGCGTCATGCGCCTCAACTGTCACTTGAAAAACTATATCATGAATCAGAAAAGTAAATCTGGACGTCTGAACCGGGACTCCAACCCGGGACCTCCCGCTAGATAGCTCGGTGGAGGAGTAACCGCACCGGTAAGCGAGAGGACCGGGGTTTGAGGCCCGGCTCAGACGTCCAGATTTACTTTTCTAATTTTCAATACCGCAATGATATAAAATTTAATTTGTTATCTCCTTGCGATGGATAAATCGCCAAGTGTTTAAAATATTGAAATTTATTTCTATCATAGTTTCGATATTAAAAAAACATTCTTGAAAGCGTTTTTGTCCTTCCAAGGTGATGTTGTGAAACCAGACAGCTGGTGGTATAAGTATACCAGAATCTTATGGCTAAACTTCATATGAAAATATCTATGATTGTACTCGCTATCAGAAATACAAAACAAAAACTGTGCTAGTACCAACTAGATGACGATTATATGGTGAGTCGCTAGTTGATATCAGTCCGCAGAGTAATGGTAGTAGATACCCGACCTGGCTGCCCTCGAAGACGACGGGCCCGCCCGAGTCGCCGGCGCACACCCCCGACCCCCGCGCCGCGCCGCACGCGCACCGCGTCCACGTGGCGCGCGCGCAGGTCGCCAGCGACAGCTCCGTGGTGTAGAGCTGCTCGCTGCCCGGCGACCGGCGCGTGCTCAGGGCGCTGTCCGCTTGCCCGTAGCCGTAGATCTATGAACATTCCCTCACTTTCATTCATGATGGCTCTTGTAAATGCAGGGCTCCATTACTGTTTGCAAATTCGAAAATGACAATTAAGCACAATGAACTCGACTTTGAGCTTAAAACGAGACGAGAGCACATAAAATACTAGTTTATTTTCAATTTACAAAAACAATATGGCGTGTTGATTCTTTGATAATTTGAACTTGCATTTATTTAGCTCAATGAATCAAAATAACCTTTCCTTTCAGACACAAACTGCTTGGGAAACAACAATCAACTCGCTCTTAAATCCGATATTAAAACAAAATAGTAGTTCTCAGTTAATGAAACTGATGCATTTAGGGCATCGGCTACCCGAGACTGAGCCCTTCAGTTTATGGCAAGTAGAATTGAACTGTATGACGTTTTATTATAGTTCTAATTTTAAGATTCTGAACTCGAAGTATGCCAAACGGTCGGCATCTAGCGTCAGCCCAGTATTACGCCTTCGCTGAATGTCACACACAGGGGTTTAGTAATGAAAAAATAATATATGAAGTCCAAGAATATGGGTCCTCATACAAAAAACACTGAAAGACTGTATTTTTTCAAGATTATTTATTTCAGCTCTCTCTTGAAGACGGTATAAAAATACGTATACAAGTCTCAAAGGATCATGGCAGTTGGCGGTCCGCAATTTTCTCGTTTTAACGGTATGTTCAAGAAATCAAAGTACGTGCATTATATCAAGCGCAAAAAGTTGTATCTTGGAAAAAATCCAAAGGGCAAAGTAAGTTTTTCTTAAAAATTAATCCAAATAAATGGTTTTGAACGTACGAATGACTGCCATCTTGACAACTGTCGATGGCTAGAGTTCACGCCACCACTGAAGTCCTGCGGCAAAGTCTTTATTGGCTTTGAAATATGAACCCAAATCCATCGGACTTCAGTGGTGGCGAGGACTCTAAGATTAAGCAATGAGTTTTCATTATGTCTTTTTTATTTTATCGTTCCAATTCATCCTTATAATGTTTACGTACTTTATATGCATTTCAGTTGTGTAACTTTGTACAAGTTGAGTAACTTTATATAAATTCATGTATAGATCATGTCACAAAAACGCAAATATCTCGTTTCTCCATACTTTTAGATATTCATGGTTTTGATACAGCTTCTATTTCGGCAGAATCCTGTACATATAACTTTATTTAATTAATTGAACATCACGGATTCATGGAAGTAACACCGTGTCAAGTTCAGTACAAGACTTGCCATTCACCTTTAATTCAGTAAAAGAACAAATAATACAAATTAGGGTTACCTACCCACTGGGCGAAGAAAAAAATTGTTTGTCTGGCGATATCGTTTTAATGGTTTGTTTTTTGTCGCCTTGATGTTGTTATGACATCTACAGTGTTATTCTATTACTTACCATAATATTTTTAGGTTTCGTACCCGTATTGTGTAGTCGTATTGAACCCTTTGTGCGCGAGTCCGACTCACACTTTGCCAAATTATTAATACTTTACTCGGCTTCTATGTAGTTGGAATAAAAACTTTTTTTTAAATCTCTATATCTACTGGTCAAGGCCGAGTAGAACTCTTGCCTTTGGGGTTCCGTAAATACCTTTTAAAACATGAACGTATTCCACGGGTAGTTATTTAGGACCAAATGATCTATTTTAAATTTAATGAATCCAAAAGGTCTAATAAAGTTGGTTAATAATTTATTCTTGAAAAACTGAATATTAGAAATTTTCAGGTTTTTTAAAAAAAAAATTCGGATGTTTTGGATACTTAAGACTGCACGAACTGATTATTTCCGGCCGATCTTTTTAAACGGAACGACTTTTTTTACAATGAACTTAATAATGATTAACTTTGCCTGCACACCGACTGAGTCTGGCTGATTGATCGACACAGCGCTCACAGACAGACACATAGACAGAAGACAGGGGGGGGGCGCGCACAGTCGCGGGGGGGGGGGGGGGGGTACGGTCGGTACCATTCGGTATCGTCGCTAGGCTACAAGGAAAGTGACGAGCTACGTTACGACCCGATATGTCTAAAGGGAAAAAATAGCTGACAATAAACGACATCAACGACAAGCATCAAAGAAAACAAATCGTGTTGCCAATTCCTACGTTTTTATTTTAAGAAAGACCAAAACATCGAATCGCTTTAAAAAAAATCGATATAAATATATTTTTGGGCCCCGATAAATCGATAGGAGCTAGGGTGATACCGTCTGCTCCCCCCCAGATATACTGGTATCATTGATGTAAAAAGGTGCTTTATGCAATTGAAGGCGTTCTTTATCTTGTTTTTCGGTTTGTGTGTGATCTCTTTGTATGGAGGGCTATCTCTATTTATCTTATGACGATCACATAATCGAGAACAGATACTTGGTGATGACTTCATGGATGGGAGCCTCGTTACGCCAATGATATATGCAATATGGAGCCATAGAGTTAGTAGGAGGTATTAGTTTCAAATTGATATCTCTAACGGGGCCCGAGAACACATCTACAGACGGACAACAAACTGATCGAATATGTGGTGCATCAGGTTCGAAAGACGGTCGACTTATGACCAAACTCTTTGTGTCACGTGCGCGGTGGAGTGTACTGCTGAATGTTGGCGCCATAGAGTTAGTAGGAGGTATTAGTTTCAAATTGATATCTCTAACGGGGCCCGAGAACACATCTACAGACGGACAACAAACTGATCGAATATGTGGTGCATCAGGTTCGAAAGACGGTCGACTTATGACCAAACCCTTTGTGTCACATGCGCGGTGGAGTGTACTGCTGAATGTTGGCGCCATAGAGTTAGTAGGAGGTATTAGTTTCAAATTGATATCTCTAACGGGGCCCGAGAACACATCTACAGACGGACAACAAACTGATCGAATATGTGGTGCATCAGGTTCGAAAGACGGTCGACTTATAACCAAACCCTTTGTGTCACATGCGCGGTGGAGTGTACTGCTGAATGTTGGCGCCATAGAGTTAGTAGGAGGTATTAGTTTCAAATTGATATCTCTAACGGGGCCCGAGAACACATCTACAGACGGACAACAAACTGATCGAATATGTGGTGCATCAGGTTCGAAAGACGGTCGACTTATGACCAAACCCTTTGTGTCACGTGCGCGGTGGAGTGTACTGCTGAATGTTGGCGCCATAGAGTTAGTAGGAGGTATTAGTTTCAAATTGATATCTCTAACGGGGCCTGAGAACACATCTACAGACGGACAACAAACTGATCGAATATGTGGTGCATCAGGTTCGAAAGACGGTCGACTTATGACCAAACCCTTTGTGTCACATGCGCGGTGGAGTGTACTGCTGAATGTTGGCGCCATAGAGTTAGTAGGAGGTATTAGTTTCAAATTGATATCTCTAACGGGGCCCGAGAACACATCTACAGACGGACAACAAACTGATCGAATATGTGGTGCATCAGGTTCGAAAGACGGTCGACTTATGACCAAACCCTTTGTGTCACATGCGCGGTGGAGTGTACTGCTGAATGTTGGCGCCATAGAGTTAGTAGGAGGTATTAGTTTCAAATTGATATCTCTAACGGGGCCCGAGAACACATCTACAGACGGACAACAAACTGATCGAATATGTGGTGCATCAGGTTCGAAAGACAGTCGACTTATGACCAAACCCTTTGTGTCACATGCGCGGTGGAGTGTACTGCTGAATGTTGGCGCCATAGAGTTAGTAGGAGGTATTAGTTTCAAATTGATATCTCTAACGGGGCCCGAGAACACATCTACAGACGGACAACAAACTGATCGAATATGTGGTGCATCAGGTTCGAAAGACGGTCGACTTATGACCAAACCCTTTGTGTCACATGCGCGGTGGAGTGTACTGCTGAATGTTGGCGCCATAGAGTTAGTAGGAGGTATTAGTTTCAAATTGATATCTCTAACGGGGCCCGAGAACACATCTACAGACGGACAACAAACTGATCGAATATGTGGTGCATCAGGTTCGAAAGACGGTCGACTTATGACCAAACCCTTTGTGTCACATGCGCGGTGGAGTGTACTGCTGAATGTTGGCGCCATAGAGTTAGTAGGAGGTATTAGTTTCAAATTGATATCTCTAACGGGGCCCGAGAACACATCTACAGACGGACAACAAACTGATCGAATATGTGGTGCATCAGGTTCGAAAGACGGTCGACTTATGACCAAACCCTTTGTGTCACATGCGCGGTGGAGTGTACTGCTGAATGTTGGCGCCATAGAGTTAGTAGGAGGTATTAGTTTCAAATTGATATCTCTAACGGGGCCCGAGAACACATCTACAGACGGACAACAAACTGATCGAATATGTGGTGCATCAGGTTTGAAAGACGGTCGACTTATGACCAAACCCTTTGACTCACATGCGCGGTGGAGTGTACTGCTGAATGTTGGCGCCATAGAGTTAGTAGGAGGTATTAGTTTCAAATTGATATCTCTAACGGGGCCCGAGAACACATCTACAGACGGACAACAAACTGATCGAATATGTGGTGCATCAGGTTCGAAAGACGGTCGACTTATGACCAAACCCTTTATGTCACATGCGCGGTGGAGTGTACTGCTGAATGTTGGCGCCATAAGTCAGGTACGTTACCGATATGAGTGTATGAACTCACGTGCACGAAGACACCTCTCTGGTGCAGCTCCTCGAGGTCGCGCACGGCGGGCGGGATGGGCTGCACGTGCCACGTGACGTCCTGCTGCGTCTGCACCAGCCCCACGTCGTTGCGCAGCTCCACCACGTCCAGCCCCTGACCCTCGTCGCGCTGCACCGCCGTGAACCTGCACCGAGAGAGCGGTTACAGGCACACGACTAGTCTCTGCTCTGGACAGAGAGAACAACCCTGCTCGTCTGCTGCGCCCGCTTTCTTTTAGTGCGCGAGCGCCCTTTCTTCTACGTCTCGACGTTGCATTCCATCAGGCACGTTAATGGTCCACCGTCACCTCATTAAGTGTGAATAATGTGGCCAAGTGCGAGTCGGCCTCGCGCACAAACCACCCCACAATACCCTAATTAACAATATACTCGTACATGCCCAACTAACATCAGGGCTACTATAATCAAGCCGCAACAATGGCAGCGCCTCACAAAAGTTTGTCTGCGTATGGAACCCTACTTTATGTTATTTTTTATTTTACTTATTAGGTAGGAATGTTTTCTTACTTTTGTATTGGTCCATAATTGACGAAGAGCGGAGTATTATTTATGAAAACAATCGCTCATGTTCAGCGCGTTTATTTGACTAATTATATTAAATATAAAATGCTTACGCTTAAAGTATTGCAACACGTACAACCTTTTAACAGTTGACTGTACAACCCCTATGACATAGCACCTATTTCGCTTCTTCCGAATTTATAAATTGAATGAAACCAACTCTTCTGTTTGTCATCAAGTTGTGCGATACAAATCAAATGAAATCAATCAAAATATTTATTTTGTAAAATAGATACATAAAGTATACTTTCTACAAGTTATAGTAAATTTTTACAAATATATATCTTTAGATTAGAATATATATATGCTAATAAGGGAAATACATCCAAAAAATATTAAGGTTGGGCTACTACATACACGCATATACACGCTTCTAATGCTCGCTCCAGACTCAGGTGCGAAGGCTCGCGGAAGCAACGAACTGTAAGTGCGAATGCTGTTTATACAAGGATGGGAATGCTGCAAACCACGGACGCAAAGCGCCAAGCCGCGCTGCGAATAACAAAGTATGGAGCGGCTATTAAGGTGGCCACTTCGAGCTCCATCTTCAGCTTTCGATCCATAAATTGCTTTCATTCTAATTGTATCGATGTTATATTCCTATACTCCTACCAGGGTCTGTAATAACAATAATGATTCGTATAACGTCAGCGCACAATGAGTCCACCTTGTTTATGAGATACGCCGTTGATGAACAGACAAGTGAACAGAACAGAAAGTAAGTTTAAGTAATAGAAAGTATAAAAGTAGAAGGCAGTACTAACTGCTTGTGTCGATAGAGATTCTTGACGGCGACCTGGTCCTCAGCGGCGGGCGAGTGCGCCACGTAGTGCACGTTGGGCGTGACGCAGTGCGCCGCCGTCAGCACGAAGCGCATGGCCACAGCGGAGCACGAGCAGCGCACCGCCAGCCTGCCGTCCAGCAGCACGCACGCCGCGGGCCACTTGTCGCCCAGCACCGGCATACCGCCGAACATGCGCCGCGCCTCGGGGCTCATGGTGTAGCGCAGCGCGCGGTAGAACCACACGGGCTTGCCGGCCGACAGGTTGGTGCCGGCGCCCACGGCAGCCACTAGTGTCAGCCACGCGGCCACGGCGCCCAGCCACATCGTCCCCGGTCCGCGACACTGACATTGATATCACGAAGATAGTGATCCGATGATGACATACGCCGTACACCTCCAAATGTCTATGCTTACACTGACTAATAAACTTCTTTATGTTTTCTCGTAGCTTTTGAATTATAGCTCTGAAAGTAGGTTGTATTCGTGCTGTTTATTTCAAAGTAGTTACGATTAATGGAGACAGTATCTACAATATACACCTAGGTACAATAATAGTACTGTACACTTCATAAGTATTTTCAGTCGTTCATTGGTTACCGAGCGCATTACATTAGAAAAACCCAACCCAAAAAACGGGTTTTTACTAAATAGATCTGCATTGTGTATACTGGTGTATAACTTTATAGATATGAACAACTTTTACTATGAAGCCAATCCTGAATTCAGCTGTTTTATACATTCATTAAAAACCTGATATAAATTTCAAGTTTTCTATAAAGATACTCTTAAATACTGCTATTTTGGTGCCCTTCGAAGCCAAAGGACCCGAGCCAGTTTCGAGTTTTGTTGTTCACGTAACTTTACACAACTGTGAGAAACTCAGAACATTCGTTATTTCTTTATTTCGTGGTGAGAAAGCTGGTTTTGCCTTAAGTTATTCCACTTTGATGGTCACAGCTCTATGTCTATCTACCTACAGTAAAATGGACATCAGTTTATAATGATTTTAACAATGTACCTATATCGAAATAGTAGTTTATGAAACTGGTACATAAAAATGTTATTAAAAACACGAGTACCAGTTTAAAAAACGAGCTAAAGGCGAGTTTTTTAATAGAACACGAGTTTTTTAATACCTAGTTATGTATAGTTTCATACACTACTTTTTCTAAACTCATGCTTGCTAACCTGTTTCCATAATTTTTGTAAATTTGTCGTCAGCAATTTTTGATTATTCTTGTAAAAGCTTGTTCTGAAAGTGTTCGTAATTTCCGCCGTTATCTCCAGAATGTCAGGTGGAGTCAAATATCATTCATCATCATACCCGCTGTCAGTAATTTTAGAGCAAAATAATTATTTTGACCCATAAAACCACCGTAAGTAATAAATACATTTCCTCGAAGACTATGGAGCAATTAACAGTTCATCCATTGACAGACCGAGTCCAACGCGCCGTAAGACATAGACAATACCTGGCCGAAAATAAATATGAACTGTAACCTTTTGTGACATTTCTTTTTACATATTGACATGAACATGTTATAACTTAAACTTAGCATTTATTAGTTGATAATCTGACTATAAAAAAGTGATGAACTATATGAGACAGGTGGATGATGTTTAGCTTAGTATTTTAACTTACTACCTAATTAGATAGGTACACTAAGATATATATGTTTTTTTTTCTCATGACACAATTTCCTTCTGTCTTTTATATTTTTATCCTTTTATAACATATTGTTTAGTATTGTTTTATATTAGTTAAAAAAAACTGTAATAGTATTAAGCCGTATTTAGAAAAAAAATACTGATAAAAATGACATGATCTTGCTAAGTTTCTTGCCCTTCTTCTTAGCAAGATTAATCGAATGGGCGGATATAGGCATTATATCTATTTATAGTTAATTTATCTATTAACTTATTTATTCATTGCATTATGTAGGTATGTACATACAATATTTAATTTTTTTACTTATGTTAGTATATATTTGGCTAGGCATTATATTTATTTGTGGTCTATTCAGTTTATTTATCAACTTATTTATTAATTGCATTATGTAGGTATAATAATACTCTTATTCCAAGTCTTTTTATTTTATGCATGTGTATAACTTTAGTAGCCCAACTTAAATACAGTTTTTTTATATATTTCCCGTATCATATTTGTTTCATCATAAAATATTATTTTTATACAGATTAGATTTGACATGTGAAACGTATACTTTATGTATCTATTTTACAAATAAACAATTTGAATCTTGAATCTTGAACCTCATCACTATTTCGTATGTACTGGAGAACATTATATAAAAACTTCATTGGTATTTGATATTAAACCTCAGACATGGCTCTATGGGCTAAGTTCCCTTTGCCTTCCTAAACTAGAGCCAACGAGAGAAGGCACCTATGACGTTTAAATGCCTATTGTTTATGGGTAAGTGTCACTAAAATAATCTAATACTTCATTGTTGCTGGCAGCAAAAGTGATGTACTACTCGTTTCGATCATAATTTTTCGATTTTATAAAGATTTTATAGCAAAAGTTTCTAATTTTTTCAAAACAAAGGATCATGAGGAATGTTAGTGGCTGAATTGTAATCAATACATAACGGGTTCTATTCTCCTTAATCGTATGGCTCCGTCTGTTTTCAAACTATATATTTTTATGATTAAAAAATTGTAAACCAGTTTTATAGATTTTATGGCTGCTTTGTTAATGTAAGCATATGCACATTTGCCATTTGTATTATTATGATGCATGTTGTATGACGTGTCAAATAAATCGATATTTTATTTACTCAAGTCGCTAGTCGCACTTGATTTTTATTTTTGCCGAAATTAAAATGCACCGCATCACTAAACGCAGCTGTCATAGGGGCCATCTCTCGTTGGCTCTTCTATAGTTAGTATCACATTCACATGTAGGTACTGTAATCTCAGAAAAAGTATTTTCATAGCATTATCTTGTTGTATAGGTCTACTAATCTTCTACATAGACATAGAACGAGGTCTACTATAATTTAGAGACGTTCATTAAAAATATGTTTCATTATGCCAGTAGTTTTGAGTTCGTAATGAGGATTTTACGATATGAGGTTAGACAAAAAATATTATTAATTGTCGTTCTTTATCTCAGGAATATATGTATGTACATAATTATGATATTCAAAACCAAAAGTGATTAGATTACTTATGTAATATTAATAATACTATAATATTTATAAGAATTATAAGATAAAAATCGAAATACCTATTCGACGTACCTTCCATTTTCTTTACTGTACCTATTTCTATTATTTGTATCAACCAACCTGGTTTGTATATCTTAAACATGTTGTCCGTTGTCCGCAGGTATGCGCCGGTGCGGGCTGAACGCTCGGTAGCGGGCAGTGCGTCCAGGCGGGGTTGCCGCGTGGCGGCAGCATGAACGCGTCGCAGCCGCTGGAGTGCCCGGCGGACTCGGACGTGGGCGCCAATGAGCGCCTGCTGCGCTTCCTGCTGCACGGCGTGCTGCTGAACGCGCTGGGTTGCGCCGGGCTGCTCGGCAATGCGCTGGCAGTGCTGGTGCTGTCGCGCCCGCAGATGCGCTCCTCCGTCAACTGTCTCCTCGTGGGGCTGGCAGCCGCCGACACCGTGCTCATCCTCACGTCGGTGCTGCTGTTTGGGTTGTCGGCCATCTACCCGTACACGGGCCGCATGCGCCACTACTACTTCCACGTGTGCCCGCTCCTCACGCCCGTCGCGTTCCCGCTGGCGCTGGTGGCGCAGACCATGTCGGTCTACCTCACACTCATCGTGACGGTGGAGCGCTGGGTGGCGGTCTGCCATCCGTTCCGCGCCAAGGCGCTGTGCACGTCGGCGCGTGCGCGCTGGTACGTACTCGGCACACTGCTGTTCTCGCTTGCGTACAACGCGCCCAAGTTCCTGGAGGTGGACGTGGTGCGGCTGGACGGAGCCGACGGCGACTACGTGTACTGCGTCACGGCGACTGAGTTCCGCACGCCGCTCTACGTCACCGTCTACATCCATTGGCTGTACCTGATCGTGATGTACATCGTGCCGTTCTCGGCGCTGGCAGTGCTGAACGCGTGCATCGTGCGGCAGGTGCGGCGTGCGCAGGCTGAGCGAGCGCGACTGTCACGCGTGCAGCGGCGGGAGATCGGGCTGGCCACGATGCTGCTGGTAGTGGTGCTCGTGTTCTTCCTGTGCAACCTGCTGCCGCTGTTCACCAACGCGTTCGAGGTGTTCCTCGGCGACGAGTTTGAGAACCTCGACCCCCTGGTGAAGACCAGCAACCTGCTCGTCATGATTAACAGCAGCGTCAACTTCGTCATCTACGTCATATTCGGCGAGAAATTTAAGCGCGTGTTCCTGAAGATGTTCTGCGCGGGTCGGGTGTGGGGCCGCGCGCGGGACTCCCCCGACCACACGCGCGACGATTCCTTCGCGTCCTGCAACGAGCGGTTGTCGCTGCGACTCGTGCGCAACGGCACACTGCGACGCTCAGGCACGGGAGGAACGGTGCGGGGCGGGCGGGGGCGGGCCCAGCGCTCTGTGTACTACCCGGGGGGCGGGGAGCTGACCTCCCTTACCACCACGACGACGGGCGAGCCACCTCCCGCCGCCGCGCGCTGGAATGGTCACGCCAGACCCGAGCACTTCTGACGAGCCCGCGCGGTGGAATGGACACGCTAGAACCGAATTTACACCTAACCCGAGCACATCAAATGCGTGGCATGACTTATCGACGACCAAATTATCGAATTTACGGAACGCTTAGAGTTATAAGTTTACTACTAAACGTGCGATACCAAAACATTCAATGAATGAATCTGCCAAATACGTTTACAGGAACCTAACAGTATTTTTCTAGTCCCGCTCTACATAGATAGGAATTATTCTAAAGCTACCAAGAAGTACCAAGAACAGTATTTTTTCACCACTGTCTTAGCCAAATATTATGTTTTTATTTGTGAAGTTGGGAAAGCTCAATCATCCTGTGAAATTGAAATGTCGTCGCAGCTTTGTGAAGTAATGATAAGATAACATTTGAACATTCAATTCACGAAGCAAGCAATTACGAAATGTTAGATAATAATTTTGTGTAAATAGATAAGTATCGTTTTGTAAATAGTAAATTATAGTAATTGTTACATTTTGATCCTATGAAGAGTCAATACGAAATGTTTATTTATCAAAAATACTATAAAGAAAGTTATCAACTCTGTACATACTCGTATGTAACTTAAATAATAAATTATGGAATTACGTCTAACAGTTTT
This sequence comes from Ypsolopha scabrella, assembly GCA_910592155.1. Lineage (NCBI taxonomy): Eukaryota > Metazoa > Arthropoda > Insecta > Lepidoptera > Ypsolophidae > Ypsolopha > Ypsolopha scabrella. Next base: position 32,671,937 of record OU342962.1, on the reverse strand, counting down.
ATTTGAATATATATACGAAGGGTTAACGAAGGTTCTTTTTACACATAGCATGATAGACAACTTACCAAATTGTAACATATCGAAAAAAATATCCCCATGCAGTATCAGTTTAACCGACGGGTCTAATCGAGTTAGTATTTTATATCTCCTTGAATAATGAGATATTGGTATTTCTTCTACTTGTTCCAATACCTGTGCTATAAGACCTACTCGTGTACGGAATTTCAAGTGTCTAAGTCAACTGTAAGTACCCTATACGTTTTCATGGAGAGCCAATCTGTATGAAATTGATTACATTTAAAGTAGGTGGGTCACAGTAAAAGTTATGCGTAACTTATAAATAAAACAATTTATATGTAAAGTCATATATTTGCTGCTTTTCAAAGTATTCTCCATTATTATTAAACACTTATTCATTCGTTCAAACCATTTTGATATCAAGAGGACCATTAGTCCGCGGGCATGTTGTTGACGTGCTGGTTGAAAGCTATCACGGCCTCTTCTGGCCCCGTAAATGTCAAACCTCTCATCAAATCTTTGATTTTTGGTAAAAAGAAATCGCATGGTGCAATGTCTGGACTGTGTGCGGGATAGTCACAAAAACGACTGTCTTGTTCGCGGTGTGCAGTAGGATGCGACTTCTTGGTCGTTTTTCAAAGACACTGGGCAAACAAATGGTGGTGTATCACTCAGCATTAACTGTCTTTTGTTCTTTAAGTGGGACCTTGCAGGCAGGACACCCGTCTGGGAGAAAAAAACGCAATAATTTTTTTGCTCACGCTTCTCGCCTGCATCAATTTTGTTGGTTTGCTGTCGCCTTCGAACACCCATACAGAAGACTGTTGCTTTCTATACGGAATGTAACAACATATTCATGTTTCATCTTGTATGGTCAGAGTGATCAGTTCTGGCCGTACTTGGGTTGTTGTAGGTAGTTGCAGTGGAGTGGAGTAATAATTAGAGATAGACTGGTAGTTTGAACGTGGTTTATTGTAGAGAAAGGTGTAGGTTCTCTAGCTGTGATCTCTACGGTGGCTAAGTAGGTACTCAGTTAATAAATAAAGAATAAGGTAAAAGGTTTAATTACTACACGACGCACGCGCTGGACATAAGTAGGCCGCAACGTTGCGAAATGTACGGCTGATTGCCCGTACACATCTCCTGTTACAAAGCCACACACAGTACTTGAACACCTATACTGTGACGTCCGCGATCGTACGTTACCAACATTGTTTTACACCAATCCATTCGAGCCCGTTTTTGTTCTGGGTGAGTTCATAGGGAATCCAGCTGAAACAAAGTTTTATAACTTTTAAATGTTTATGTAAAACTGTTTGAATATAGACTATACCAATCCCCCAATGTCCTCGAATCTCCTTATAGGTGATATGCCGGTTTTCTTCAATTAGTCGCCTGACAGTAGCCACATTTTCCTCAGTGATCGCAGCTGAGGGCCGACCTTCACGAATTTCATAATTGAGAGAAACACAGCCACCATCGAATCCTGCGTACCAACGCCTTACGGTGCTCAGATGAGGTGCTTCCCACCCAAAAGCATTTTAAAGACGAGCAGTGCAATCTTGCGGAGAGTGAACTAATAAAAAATAATCGCTCTGAAATCTTTGCTACTTGTGATAAAAAACAATTGATACACGACTTCCCACCAAGAGTACATTACTTCTAAGACCAGGAATTAAGCAATCCTGAATGAGTAAGTTTAAAGTCTGAACCCGTAGGGCGAGGAGTTTTATATACGAGGCCAGGATTGCTAATTAATGGTCGAAGGAATTATAGTGCTTTTCTCAAAAATAAAATGAGAAATTTTCATATTTTTCATAATAATGATGAGTTATATTATATCATGTAAAATAAACTTACTAGGTAATACTACAAGTTACTCGCTCCTATTTGGGCAATTAGTCATGTTTATTGTTATTGATTGATTTCTTCAGCAAAGCATTAGTGGAGTAAAATCTATATCAGAGCCACAAATATTAACATAAATTCCAGCTGTTTCGCTACTTCTTTTATTATTGCCAGCTGGGCAAAGGTATTTACCGCTATGCAGCCTTCTTCATGGACAACGCAATCTAGAGGAACGCTAAGAACTAAAAAAAAAACAACCAGACAAACGCTCATAGGGGTTAATTTTAAGTGTCATGAGAATATTGATTGATACTACTGTTCTATTATTTTCTAACTGATTTGTGTTTTATGTAGACTAATGAATGAATGAATGAATAAATTTATTTATTTCAGGCCAATAACCCATAAAGATTTATATACAATTATTATTATTACAATAAACACACAAACTGACATAGAGCATTACAAAACAATTACGACAGCACAAATACATTTAAGGACATATAAAAATTGAATTTAAATTACAATTACAATATAACAATTAGAATTAGAATGTCAATTTTAAATTAAATTCAAACAAGCACATTATTTTGGTGCTACCTTCCCCATATTTGGAACGAAGGAGTCTGTAGCGCCTGCCAATGTTTCATAAAGGGACCGTCCGACCTGCTGGCGATGGTGAGAAGGCTGTTTCCGCTGTCCCGCACCCTGCCCGCCATCGCAGTTGCTCGCCTGCGCATGGTGGTATAGAAGCAGTCAACGCGCACTGCAGCGAACATTCCCGACGCGCTGCAGAAGCGGGGCAGCCGCAACATTGCCCTCATCGCATTATTGTATTGAACGCGGAGAGCGTTGTAGGACTTCTGCGTGTATGATAACCACAGTGTCCCCGTATAAAAGGATGTACAAAAGGCTCGGAATAATGTAATTTTTACTTCATTTGAGCTACGGGCAAACCTGCGTGCTATCATGTTCGCTCTTACCGACAACGCCCTCCTTTCTCGCTCAATATCATCATCATCCTTCAGGTCGGGTGTCACAATATGCCCCAGGTACTTGAAGGTATGTATGTAATATTTTTATATTGTTTTTTTATTATTATTTTGACATATCTTTTTACATATTGACATGAACATTTTATAACTTAAACTTAGCATTTATTAGTTGATCATCTGACTATAAAAAAAGTGATAAACTATATGAGACAGGTAGATGATGTTTTGCTTAGTATTTTAACTTACTACCTCATTAGATAGGTAGACTAAGATATAGGTATATAATTTTTTCTCATGGCACAATTTCTTTCTGTCTTTTATATTTTTATCCTTTTATAATATATTGTTTAGTATTATTTTATAAGTTAAAAAAAACTGTAATAGTATTAAACCATATTCAGAAAAAAAATACTGATAAAAAAAAGACATGATCTTGCTAAGTTTCTTGCCCTTCTTCTTAGCAAGATTAATCGAATGGGCGGATTTAGGCATTATATCTATTTATAGTTTATTTATCTATTACCTTATTTATTCATTGCAATATGTAGGTATGTATATACAATATTTAATTTTTTTACATATGTTAGTATATATTTGGCTAGGCATTATATTTATTTATGGTCTATTCAGTTTATTTATCAACTTATTTATTAATTGCATTATATAGGTATAATAATACTCTTATTCCAATAAGTCTTTTTATTTTATGCATGTGTATAACTTTAGTAGCCCAACTTAAATACAGTGTTTTTATATATTTCCCGTATCATATTTATTTCATCATAAAATATTATCTTTATACAGATTAGATTTAACGTGTAAAACGTATACTTTATGTATCTATTTTACAAATAAACAATTTGAATTTGAGTGTTCAATGGTTTTATATATACCTATAAAATAAATATAAATTATGTATTTTTCCTATTATTATTGCAATTTTAAAATATAGCAAAAATTTCTACATTCTAAACATGAAATTGTAATTCATTTTATTTTTCTTTGTAAATTGGCCGCTTAAAACCTTACGATCGCCACACTCCTTAGTCTCTTATAAACATAGACACGGATAGTTTTAAAAAGAAAACATATGAAATATACTCTGTGAACATATGGTGTGTAATGGATTTTCATACCAATTTCTTGGACATTTTTGTTTGATAAACACTTGTACTTGTCCACTGATTTATATTATTTCCCTTACCGGTTTCGCTGTTAAAGCATTATCAAAGGTTTTTTGGTTGTTTACGTATAATATAAATATAATATAAATTTCTTGGACAGTTATTCAGATTTCCTGGACACTTTTAATAGCTCGCCAGGATGAAGTATTTTCTGGTATGTCTTTATAGTATGTAATGGTAATATTACAATGTATTTTTGAGAAAAAATGATTTTTATTAGGAGACTGAGTTCTCAAATTTAAAAAAATATAACATTCGAAATTCAATAAGTTGATGTTTCTCACGGGGACCGAGAAAAGGGGTCTCGACAGACGGACACCAAAGTTATTGTATAAGGGTTCCGTTTTTCGCAGTTTGAGGTAAGGAACCCTAAAAACGAAAATCAAAGAGAGATTATGAATATCTCTCTCCCAGTTTCTGGGCGAGCATCCTTCTTCTTAGGGCACATCGACGCTGTCCATAGTCCACACTTCAAATTCAAATTTATTTATTTCTCAACAAAAAGATACAAACCTTATTGCAACTGGCTCCCAAAAAGTTAAAACTGAGATTCAGGAGCCAGTTTCTCCTCTTATTTACAAATGTTAGTGTTAGCGTAATAATTATTTACTAAATTTACAGAAATGTGGTTAGTATACATTTTAGGTTTAATTTAATTTTCTATCTTATTTTTTTTTTTTCATGTATAAAACTATTAGACAATAGATTGTCTTATATTATATTCTAAAATCTATCTTATATTCTAGAGAATAACAAACAAAAGAAGAAAGGAGAGTGTATGAGTGTGAGGGTGAGTATAGTATGTGTGAGTAGCGTGTGTGTGTAGTGTATAAACGTAGGGTGAGGATGAGTGTGTAGTGTGTGTGAAGACGTGTATTTGTGTATTTAAACTAATAATATAATATATAAATCTCGCCCATTACTTTATTACGCTCACACCAATGTTAAATTCTCAATAACATGTTACATAATATTTCCGAAAACAAATTTTCACGACCGACACGATACAAGGGGGTACCGAGGCTCCGTGTATGTGTGCGTGACGCACACCAGCAACAGCGAGTGACCGTTCTTAAAGCGTAAGCAATACAGGCTCCCCGACCGACAGCCGAAGCAGGTATTTCCTCCGTATTGTTTAAACAAATACATATTTAGACAATGTAGTGTAATACGTTATAGAAAACATGTGGTCTTGTTATTATTCAAAAACTGATGACCTTCCGTGAAGTATTTACACCGTAATAAGGGTTTATTTTGTGTTTTAGAGATAACTTTGGATATATTTTCTATCGAAGAAACTATAAGTAATCGTGTTTCTAAAGTGTATGATTTATGGAGTAAATCCTTAAGTATCTTGCATATTAATTGCACAACTAAAGGTTAAGTAATAAAGATACAGCGAGGGATCAAACGAACGCAATTATTTCGCTAAAAGCTTGATACCTACCCCCTTAACTTATTCTGTATTTTTCTTTCTGTAAGAAACAAACACAGAACGCTTTAAACAAGGTTAGTCATGTAAAACAAGTTAAGTCGTGTTACCCCGAATTGACACCAGAGAGTACTATATTCTTTGGACACCAGTATCTGTCGTAGCGGGATGGCAGCGTGTCGTATATAACCAACATATAATTATATAAATAGTAATGTATGTAAGTAAGTATGTAGTCTCTCCTGGCAGACCGCGAGACTGAACGAGTTGCTTCATCACGGGACCCATCTAATTTACTAGTATGCTTCACGTTCACGACACAATGCTCACTGGGTATGTGTAGAAGAGGCACGGGGGCGGAGCGCAGGGCGGGCGGTAGAGCGGGCGGCGGAGCTTGGGGCGGGCGGCAGCACGGTAACTACTATTTTTTGCGCAAATTCAATGAAAATGCGGGATGTGGCGAGCAGCAATATTTTAGATTAAGAGTCTTGTACTTTCTGTTACTGGAGACTGTTAATAGGCGCACATACTTTGATGCTAACACCAAGTGTATCAGCGACATGCTACATCACTTCAACTATAGCACATGAACCACTTGTTCGATTACAGAACAATGTTCTTTTACTTTTGGATTTAAGTAAAAGAAAAAACCGATCAAGTGCCAGTCAGACTCGCATACCTAGGGTTCCGTAATTTGACAGTTTGGGAACAGTCAGGAAGAAGGTATTTAAATTCTTGCCTGTAACTGTTTATGATAACTACAAAAAGAATTGATTGTACCACAAAAGAGAGACTCAAAATTGTACTCGAATTAAAACTAGTGGATGAAAAATTTAATTTTGTCATTTTGGTATCGTGAATTTCTCACCCGCTACATTTTTTCTGTAATCTTTACGTAATCTGAAATTACCATGATCTTTTTCATATTTTTCGGTTCATTCGTTTCGGAAAATGGGGGGGGGGCATGCATTTCTTTGTGGTTTTTCAAAGATTTCTCGAAATCAGTGCCAGTAAATATAGTAAAGCATATATTTTTATAATCAGCTCTTTAATTTCCACAATTTGATAGATATTGTATTTTTGTTAGATATATTTTTTATTTATTTTCAAATAACATATATTTTTTTATTGATCTCTTTGGTCTTTCATTTTATAATCATTTTATTTTATATATATACAAAAAACACGTTATTTAATAGCCAGATATATTTCGACAATTATTATTGTCGGCATCAGTGGAATACACATAAAATATAATATTATAGTAATATGTACATGACGTAAAATGTTCTAATGGTGTGGATGATTGACAGACAGAAAAATCCAAAAAAAAAAAAATGAAAAAATTGTATGGGCTTTTTGTTGTGGAGATGCTAAAATATTTTTTTTCTATTTATTTAGACCTGGACCGTAATGGGCACCAAGCGACCATATATAGGACCCTTCCCATGTTCTGAGTTGAATGTCTGTGAGTGGTGGAGAGAATGATTTTATGATGCGTAATTTTATTTATTTTATATTTTTTTATATTTCTCGTTTGTTATTAACTTTGTTTTTAATTCCTATAGTTTTCCTGTGATGGCCTATAATCGTAATATTTTTAATTTTTTTCGGTCCCCCAGTTTCGGAAATAAGGGGGGGTGACATGCACTTTTTGTGGTTTTTCAAAGATTTCTCGAAATTGGTGTTAGTTAATATACATAGTAAAACATATATTTTTATAATTAGCTCTTTAATATCTCAAATTTGGCACTGATATTGTATTTTTAGGATAGGTATATTTTTTATTTTTCTCTCTTTTGTATTGGCAATATTTTGCACAATTTCAAATTTTTCAATTTGTTTATATAATATTATGTAGGCATGTAAATGCTATTATTGTGTCAAATTTTTACGGTGCTAAAGTTATGAGGCTGTGACATACGGATGGACGGACAACGGAGTGTCACCATAAAGGATCCTTTTGTACCTTTTAGGTACTTACTACGGAACCCCAAAAAGTAATATTTAATTTTTGTATTACGGAGGTGAAATATTTTATTACATTGTTTTTAAAAGGTGTAAAATATAAATAAAGCAGTATGGTAGTCACTCATACACCCATTAAGTCGTGATGCTTGCTACGCTGTAGAGCTTGCTACGCTGTAGAGCTTGCTACTCCGTAGCAAAATGAGAAAACCGAACTCGCTGTGAGGTTTTTCTGCAAAACGTGTACATACCAGCAAAGCCATTGTTTTTATTATGCACTTGCAAGTAATTTTGATCCCATTCAACTATGTTATTTTTATTATAAGTAGAACTGCAAGAATAAGATTAATTTTATAAAAGTGTCCAAAACATGAAAAGCCCACTGCTAAGTTATAACTAATCTAAAAAGGTTTTTTGCTTAAAATAACAACGTCTACATTAATTAAAACGCTTTCTCACGGTAAAATCTATGAAGGCTAAGTAAGTAAACTCGAACAATGCAAACTATCAAAAACTAATAAGTATTATAGAATATTAAATTTTACCCTAGAAGTATTAAACTAGCGGCTAATGGAAGTTATGAACAATCCTTTCGGCTCAAACCCTGACCTCTGGCTGCCGGCTACCGGCTCTTGGCCGATATTAGGTACTGAATACTTTGTGTCTCTCTTCTAATTTAAAACTAAAGTTTTAATCAAGTTAGGCTCGAGTAAGGGCTTGCGATTTAGGGAAGTTTTGTAATAAGGTCAGGTATGAAAATATTGAGTTTCTGCAAAATCCGGGCCAATATTATTCTTACATCTTCATACTCACTCGGTAGAAGGTACTCGTGCCTGCGCATCATTTAACGATCATAACGGAAAGTGGGACCCGGATCCGGACGAGTACAGCGCTGTAGCTCGCTTGTGTCGGCTATTGCTGACATTATGTAAAACTAGAAGCTCTTTTATTAGCATACTTCGAGCCTTCAACCTCTTTACAGCTTCTACAAACACAACTTCTTTACTGCGGGAATAACAGAGAGGAAGTTACGCTGAGAATAACGCTGACTAAATAAATACCGGAACTGAAAATGTTACTTGGAAATAAAAAAAACATTTAATCTAAGTGAGATAAAATTACACTCGATCAATTTTCATTGCATCATCAACGCTCTGAACCAAAGATTCAAATCACCTCCGCTGGCAACCCTCGGGGGAGGGCGTCTCCAGGTATCCCCTTCAGCCCGCGACGAGGATCGTGGGGATTTACCGGGATCAAAGAGAAACGTCGGCTTTTTATCTTTCTTTAAACGAGTACAATGAAGGATTGCTTCTGATTCAATCACGCCGGGGAATAAAAACAATTGTTGGTCCTAGGAAGGTCCCCCTTTGTAGACAGGAGATTGCGTTTATCTGAGAATGTGCGAGAGTTTATCACACCATACATAGGTACTCGTACATGGTCTCGTGCTACATTTCTTCCGTGTTTTGTGTGCTTTGCTGATCATACTGAACATTTATTGTTCTATGAACGTTAAAAGTGCATCCCCGCCCCGCCCCGCCGCCCCCACCGCTACTTCCACCGCCGCTGCCGACGCTAGGTCTGCATCCACTCGAACTCGAACATCACAAGTTCCAACATGCGAAACCTAATTATACAGTGTTTACGCATCAGAACTCGTCGTAAATCACATCTCAAAGGATATTCCAGGAGCAAGTGGCGAATTAGAAAACAAGATTAAGTTCTTGAATGCCTAACTTTATGAAGATTTTGTATTGTGTGAGATCTACAAATAACTTTGTCCTACCAAGTACACAGATAATTACTTTGTCCCCGCAGGAAACATTTGGTTAGTGATATAGATTTATTTTCATTTCGATCAGTTAACGACGAATCAGTGTGACAATATCTCATTCCATTACTTTATTATAAATGCAACATTTCTGATGTTTGTTGCTCCTTCACGCGAGCTGAAACTTTGTACTAATGTTATTTCAGACCTGGAATGGTACATTGACTATATGAGATGAGGATAAGTTTAAAGTATGAATTAATGTGAAGTAGACATTAGGAGAACGTGCTGTGAGAGTGCAGGACGAACTTACCTAGAATCGAGAGCAACTGAGCAAGATAGACATAGCTGTAGGTATGAGCCTTATAAGCAATACTGACAAACAATCGGTCAAATGCGAGTCGGACTCGCGCCCTGAGGATTCTGCACCATTTAAATAAGTTAAAAGACTTAAATTATTTGAATTAAATTACAAACTTATCAAATGAAATAGTTTTTATTTCTTTACGTTATCTTACAAGTAGGGTAAGACTCTACAATATGCCCCACTTTTTTTAAAACTTAAATAAAACAAAATTTATTATAGATATAAACGTGGACTTTATTAAAAATCAAAATTTGTTGTTTTAACTACAATATGACACTTGTTCATATTAATAGGAACAAAATAAATCGTTTTTTTTTAATATTTTTTTTAACTAAGGGTGGGGCGTTTTGTCATGTGACTTCGAGGTAATGTGCCTCACTAGAGTTATTAAATGCCCCATTATTTTGTAAAATGCCCCAGTATTTTTATCACATTCTTATTTATTATAAAACAAAATTTGCACAAATTTTAAGACCAAAGAACTTTAATCCGAGCTATGATAACATTAAGCAGTCAGCCTCAGTCAGTTATTTATAAGTCTTGGCAAGTCTCTTTGTTGAATCAGTCTCTTACAAAAATCAAGTTAAAGTTAATTAGAAATATAACAAAAAACTAACCAAATAACACAGAAATCAACAAAGTTTAGGTGTTTACAACACAATACTTTCAGTAACTAACAGATAAAGAAAATTTAGTTTTAAGTTTAACTAACTAACCAAATACAACAGAAATCAACAAATTTAGGTGTTTACAACATAATACTTTCAGTAACTAACAGATAAAGAAAATTTAGTTTTAAGTTTTAAGAACACCGCAAAGTCCACCTACTTCTTAATGGATTCTCTCTTTGCTTTTCGTCCACAACGATTGCACAAATGGTTATACATGGTACAGAACTCGTGTAACCATGCTAAGCAAGACGTACATTGAAGCCAATCTTCAGTAGATTGTGTCTGGTAATAGTCTTCAGTGCATTCTGCGCATTTGTTTATGTCATCTTCTGAGACTTCTTCTTCAGATGTATTCATTTTGAGTTCATTTTCACCGTTGCTTTCGGAAGACGATGAACGTCTTACTCTTTTAATTTTTTTGTTTCTCGCAGGTCCCTTTCTTAATATTTTTCTACCCTCCTTTGCATTACCCATTTGATAGCCATCTTCTTTCTTGGTAGCCTTGGTTTTCTTTGTTTCTGATATTTTTTTATTCTTAGTATTCTTAATATGTTTCAGTTGCTCAATTTTATCCTTTGGTTTTTTTTTTGCTGCAATCAGTCTTCGTTTTTCAATATTTTCAGGAGAAGTAAGAATAATAGCTCCTTGTTTTCTTTTTGATAATACTACTGGGAGTTTGGGCACTGGATGTATTTCACTCAAAACCTTAGATGGTGTTGTTTGTAATTCCGTTATCTTTAGAGGTGTTTTGTTATGAATCATAGAAGTACAAAGTCCTGAAGGTCCTGGCTTAGCATAATCAACATTCCTTTCCTGATTTTTTTGAGGTGTTTTTAGAATGAAGTCTGCTTTATTTGGTTTAGTGATTTTGAGTCCTGATGATCCCGACTTAAGTCCAGTGGCATGCTTTTGTGGCAGGTGTATCATCTCTATTGTGTGAATTAGTTCGTTTTCGTCTTGACATAATGATGGCGACACTGTTGAAGGTTTATGTTGTAAATTTTCATCCAAATTTTGATCTAGCATCAAATTGTCATCAAGAATTGATGGAGTAGACTCTCTTGAAATTCGCTGTTGGGCATTTTGATTAAAATTTTGATTCTGCTGTGAATAGCTTTGAAGCAGTGATGGAGACACACTTGAATGTTGGTTTTCTTCATTTTCAACTAAATTCTGATTTTGCAGTGAATCGGAAACTGAAAAGTAATGTTCGGGAACAGCACTGGGGTTATAAGGATAAATTCCACATGATTCTAAAGCAGAAATGCCGTTAGTTATAGTGGCAGCTTTAACCCAAGCTCTCCCAATCAGTTCAGACACGTCGTAGCGAGTCAATTTCTTGCTTTTGCTCCTCACCATATATGCCTTTGCTTCTTGTGCAAAATAAATCTTGAGTGGGCTAAAAAAGGCCCTGTCAAGTGGCTGTAGAGCATGCGTCGTGTGACTCGGTAGGCACAACAGTATAACATCATTATCCCTAGCCACTTCCAGCAGGCGTATGTTGTTGCTATGTGAGCTGTGACCATCTAGTACCAACAGCGTCTTCCGAGGGCTTTTGTGGCGCAGAAACACTTCTTCAAACCATTTCATGAAGAGGATCGCATTGATGTACGAAGATTTTTTGTTCATATAAACTTGTGATCCTGGTGGTAGCCCTTTGATAAACTCTGGTTTATCGTAGGTTCCCTTGTATATTAAGACAGGGGGAAGAAAATTGCCTTGGGCATTACAGCAAGCAACCACAGACACATTTTCACCCTTTTCGAGGCCCGTGAGTGTGTACACATCTCTTGCTCCTTTTGTGGCCACTACGGTACCTGGCTTGTTATTCACTTGAATACCAGATTCATCCATATTATAAACATCTTCAGGGTGGTTCGCTAAGTCAGTTTCTTCATAGATTTTGGCCAGCAAATCGAAAAAGTCATGTACGTCCTTTCTATTTACACCGTATGCTCGAGCTAGTGATAATCCTTCAGATTTTCTTTGGCTTAATTCAGAATTACGAGCCATAAACCCATTGAACCATACATCACCAGCTGATTTTAATGTAGTTGAAAAGGGATTCTTAATATTGAGTTTCTTGGCTAATTGAAAGGTCATTTCCTTAACATCTTTGCGTTCAGGTGCAAACCCAACCTTTTCTAATTTTTTTATGTGTGCAACCAGCTTTTTTTCGTGTTCGCTAGAAAACACTGGAGTGCGACCAAGAGGACCTTTCGATTTTCCTGTCAGGAGATGTCTTCTGAGTGTCCTAGATGGGATCCCAAAATGTTTTGATGCTTCATTGACTCCCATTTCCTTATTACGTACACTCCGCATGGCCTCTTCTAAGTCTTCCGCAGCCCATGATGCTCGTAACGTCTTTCTTACATAATTACGAGACATCTGTAATAAAAATAAAACAATTAATCGCTTCTTTGTGGTCAAATTACTGGGGCGTTTTACATATGAGCAAGTGGGGCATATTGTCAATTTAGGTTTGTAATATGCCCCACCCACGCCCAGGCGACAAATTCAAAGTTATAACGTTCGGTATAATCAAAACAGAATGGCAATTTCATATGTTGCACCACTGTGCGGGTGAGTTTGACACAAAATATACAGCAGTCAATAAATACAAAATCATATGAAACTTACCGCAAATTGTTTAGACGCCGAAAAACTAGATTTCTAAATATTTTCTATACTAACAAAATAAAACACGCGCGGACGTCAGCCATGTTGCCGGGTGACTGTGGCTTGCCGCGAGTTTAGTAGTGTGCTGCGTAGCTTTGTTTGTATGTGTGCTAGAGAAGTGGGGCGTTTTGTCAAATGGGGCGTTTTACCCAGTTTTACCCTAGTTAGGGTACCTGTATAAGAAGAGTCCGCTCTTCCATAGCGGATAAAAAATAAAGATTAAGTTAAACTATTTCAATTACAATAACTAACGTAATTAAGAGAAAATTTACATGAGAATTTAAAGTTGTGGTTGGTTATTTATGTGTACTCGTAGTTATGTATATTTCGTCCAGCCCAGCGGCCGTGGTCTCCAGATCGGTATTACAAAACGACTAGGTAAGATAATTCCATGGGAAAGTGAAGGTCAATAACTTTGTGTCCGTGTGCTAATCGGAGGTTATTGCTCAAAAATTGTCATAATGCCACTTGAACTTCAATCTTGGCCTCACCACCATAGAACTCCTCAACGGATAACACCACATAATTCAAGCTTCTGGTAATCACTAATGTGTTAGTGTGCTGATTGCTTAGTATTACTTGAAAATTGAAATTACATCACCTGCGGGCCTAGCATGATGCCACTTTAACACCATTTGAAACCCCATTTGACAGTAAATCCCATATATTTTCAGTCAAATAGTGTTTAAAAATGGTGTTAAAGTGGCAACCATGTTAGGCCTGCTGACCTTTGAATCTGAAACTCTTCAATGGATGACAGCACACCATTCGCGATGACAAGAATTGCTTTGTATTTGGTGCTGATTGTAGTATACTACTTAAATATTGTCATAATGTCACCTTGGTTGGCCTTCGTTTCATATGAACAACGCGCTTACAATAACTACCCGCAATTCAACCCGTGATTACAATCGATACGACATGTACCCCCGACGGGGTGTCAGAGGTGTTTCCAAGGTGTAAAGTGTGAAATACGAGTCAAACGTAATGGGTGGCGAGCCCTATCGCCGTACTTCGGGCACAAATGGGCCAACAGCTTATTGTACCTTTTGAAGCACGCAGACCGAACATAAATTAATTTGCACCATTATTATTATAGGTGGTAGAGCTTAAAGGTGGTAGAGCTTATGCCAAGCTCGACTGTGCAGGTACCACCATCTTACTCACAAATCCTCCCGTAGTTATTCGGGGGAGAGTAAGAGAACAGCTCTCAGGCAAAACCAGGCGGCCCACCATTGCCTGGGACCGATGGATGGCGGTAAATTCATTCCCAATTGCCGGGCCTTATATAAAACAAACTGGTGACGGGCAGCGGCGTCACTAATGCAAGGGTTTCGTCACCGCGCTCACTAACCCGCCTGCCCAGCGTGTGCGAGTATGGGCATTTCTTCCAGGAGGACCGCCAAGATTGGCGAAATCCTGGAAAGGCCTATGACCAGCAGTGAATGAAGCAGGCTGATGGATGGATGGATGGATGGATGAGGATTGAGCCTCTGGGTGAGGAAGCTAGCGCTCTACCACTTGGCTGCAGAGGCAAAGTATAAAAGTATAAATTTATTTATATCAAGTATAAAATTATTTTCATGAATACCAAAATTCAAAGTCAAATACGTTTCTGACTATACTAATAATAAAGTCATACAAAAAGACATTTCTGTTCGTCGAATATTTTTTTATAATTTTTAATGAAATTTTTTACTGTGTACTGAAGCAAAAACTACAGTTTTTAAAATGTTTATGTTTTGCTCTTTGTCTGTATGCATGTATTTTTTGTTTAAACTCGAGAATCGTAGTCACATTCAGCAACATCTTCTACTAATAATAAAGTAGTAAAAAAGTCGTGTCTGTATCAATTAAACTTTTTCGCGAAATTTTAAATTAGTTATTTGTATTTTATTGAGGCCGAAACCACAATTTCTATCTGTTTGTATGTGTGTTCCGTTTTAACTCGAGAACCACTCAACGGATTTGAATGTGTTTTTTCTTCATTATCATCGTAGTTGGTCAACATAACATCGTTCCGTTGAATTGTGAATAGAACAATCAACGGTTGTGCAACAGTGGTGAGAGGTACCAGGTTCGGATCGGGTACATCTACATGTATCTATTTCTGTCTGTCTGTCTATCTGTTTGTATGTGTGTTCCGTTTTAACTCGAGAACCACTCAACGGATTTGAATGTGTTTTTTCTTCGTTATCATCGTAGTTGGTCAACATAACATCGTTCCGTTGAATTGTGAATAGAACAATCAACGGTTGTGCAACAGTGGTGAGAGGTACCAGGTTCGGATCGGGTACATCTACATGTATCTATTTCTGTCTGTCTGTCTATCTGTTTGTATGTGTGTTCCGTTTTAACTCGAGAACCACTCAACGGATTTGAATGTGTTTTTTCTTCATTATCATCGTAGTTGGTCAACATAACATCGTTCCGTTGAATTGTGAATAGAACAATCAACGGTTGTGCAACAGTGGTGAGAGGTACCAGGTTCGGATCGGGTACATCTACATGTATCTATTTCTGTCTGTCTGTCTATCTGTTTGTATGTGTGTTCCGTATTAACTCGAGAACCACTCAACGGATTTGAATGTGTTTTTTCTTCATTATCATCGTAGTTGGTCAACATAACATCGTTCCGTTGAATTGTGAATAGAACAATCAACGGTTGTGCAACAGTGGTGAGAGGTACCAGGTTCGGATCGGGTACATCTACATGTATCTATTTCTGTCTGTCTGTCTATCTGTTTGTATGTGTGTTCCGTTTTAACTCGAGAACCACTCAACGGATTTGAATGTGTTTTTTCTTCATTATCATCGTAGTTGGTCAACATAACATCGTTCCGTTGAATTGTGAATAGAACAATCAACGGTTGTGCAACAGTGGTGAGAGGTACCAGGTTCGGATCGGGTACATCTACATGTATCTATTTCTGTCTGTCTGTCTATCTGTTTGTATGTGTGTTCCGTTTTAACTCGAGAACCACTCAACGGATTTGAATGTGTTTTTTCTTCATTATCATCGTAGTTGGTCAACATAACATCGTTCCGTTGAATTGTGAATAGAACAATCAACGGTTGTGCAACAGTGGTGAGAGGTACCAGGTTCGGATCGGGTACATCTACATGTATCTATTTCTGTCTGTCTGTCTATCTGTTTGTATGTGTGTTCCGTCTTAACTCGAGAACCACTCAACGGATTTGAATGTGTTTTTTCTTCATTATCATCGTAGTTGGTCAACATAACATCGTTCCGTTGAATTGTGAATAGAACAATCAACGGTTGTGCAACAGTGGTGAGAGGTACCAGGTTCGGATCGGGTACATCTACATGTATCTATTTCTGTCTGTCTGTCTATCTGTTTGTATGTGTGTTCCGTTTTAACTCGAGAACCACTCAACGGATTTATGTGTTTTTTCTTCATTATCATCGTAGTTGGTCAACATAACATCGTTCCGTTGAATTGTGAATAGAACAATCAACGGTTGTGCAACAGTGGTGAGAGGTACCAGGTTCGGATCGGGTACATCTACATGTATCTATTTCTGTCTGTCTGTCTATCTGTTTGTATGTGTGTTCCGTCTTAACTCGAGAACCACTCAACGGATTTGAATGTGTTTTTTCTTCATTATCATCGTAGTTGGTCAACATAACATCGTTCCGTTGAATTGTGAATAGAACAATCAACGGTTGTGCAACAGTGGTGAGAGGTACCAGGTTCGGATCGGGTACATCTACATGTATCTATTTCTGTCTGTCTGTCTATCTGTTTGTATGTGTGTTCCGTCTTAACTCGAGAACCACTCAACGGATTTGAATGTGTTTTTTCTTCATTATCATCGTAGTTGGTCAACATAACATCGTTCCGTTGAATTGTGAATAGAACGATCAACGGTTGTGCAACAGTGGTGAGAGGTACCAGGTTCGGATCGGGTACATCTACATGTATCTATTTCTGTCTGTCTGTCTATCTGTTTGTATGTGTGTTCCGTTTTAACTCGAGAACCACTCAACGGATTTGAATGTGTTTTTTCTTCATTATCATCGTAGTTGGTCAACATAACATCGTTCCGTTGAATTGTGAATAGAACAATCAACGGTTGTGCAACAGTGGTGAGAGGTACCAGGTTCGGATCGGGTACATCTACATGTATCTATTTCTGTCTGTCTGTCTATCTGTTTGTATGTGTGTTCCGTTTTAACTCGAGAACCACTCAACGGATTTGAATGTGTTTTTTCTTCATTATCATCGTAGTTGGTCAACATAACATCGTTCCGTTGAATTGTGAATAGAACAATCAACGGTTGTGCAACAGTGGTGAGAGGTACCAGGTTCGGATTGGGTACATCTACATGTATCTATTTCTGTCTGTCTGTCTATCTGTTTGTATGTGTGTTCCGTCTTAACTCGAGAACCACTCAACGGATTTGAATGTGTTTTTTCTTCATTATCATCGTAGTTGGTCAACATAACATCGTTCCGTTGAATTGTGAATAGAACAATCAACGGTTGTGCAACAGTGGTGAGAGGTACCAGGTTCGGATCGGGTACATCTACATGTATCTATTTCTGTCTGTCTGTCTATCTGTTTGTATGTGTGTTCCGTTTTAACTCGAGAACCACTCAACGGATTTGAATGTGTTTTTTCTTCATTATCATCGTAGTTGGTCAACATAACATCGTTCCGTTGAATTGTGAATAGAACAATCAACGGTTGTGCAACAGTGGTGAGAGGTACCAGGTTCGGATCGGGTACATCTACATGTATCTATTTCTGTCTGTCTGTCTATCTGTTTGTATGTGTGTTCCGTTTTAACTCGAGAACCACTCAACGGATTTGAATGTGTTTTTTCTTCATTATCATCGTAGTTGGTCAACATAACATCGTTCCGTTGAATTGTGAATAGAACAATCAACGGTTGTGCAACAGTGGTGAGAGGTACCAGGTTCGGATCGGGTACATCTACATGTATCTATTTCTGTCTGTCTGTCTATCTGTTTGTATGTGTGTTCCGTCTTAACTCGAGAACCACTCAACGGATTTGAATGTGTTTTTTCTTCATTATCATCGTAGTTGGTCAACATAACATCGTTCCGTTGAATTGTGAATAGAACAATCAACGGTTGTGCAACAGTGGTGAGAGGTACCAGGTTCGGATCGGGTACATCTACATGTATCTATTTCTGTCTGTCTGTCTATCTGTTTGTATGTGTGTTCCGTTTTAACTCGAGAACCACTCAACGGATTTATGTGTTTTTTCTTCATTATCATCGTAGTTGGTCAACATAACATCGTTCCGTTGAATTGTGAATAGAACAATCAACGGTTGTGCAACAGTGGTGAGAGGTACCAGGTTCGGATCGGGTACATCTACATGTATCTATTTCTGTCTGTCTGTCTATCTGTTTGTATGTGTGTTCCGTCTTAACTCGAGAACCACTCAACGGATTTGAATGTGTTTTTTCTTCATTATCATCGTAGTTGGTCAACATAACATCGTTCCGTTGAATTGTGAATAGAACAATCAACGGTTGTGCAACAGTGGTGAGAGGTACCAGGTTCGGATCGGGTACATCTACATGTATCTATTTCTGTCTGTCTGTCTATCTGTTTGTATGTGTGTTCCGTCTTAACTCGAGAACCACTCAACGGATTTGAATGTGTTTTTTCTTCATTATCATCGTAGTTGGTCAACATAACATCGTTCCGTTGAATTGTGAATAGAACAATCAACGGTTGTGCAACAGTGGTGAGAGGTACCAGGTTCGGATCGGGTACATCTACATGTATCTATTTCTGTCTGTCTGTCTATCTGTTTGTATGTGTGTTCCGTCTTAACTCGAGAACCACTCAACGGATTTGAATGTGTTTTTTCTTCATTATCATCGTAGTTGGTCAACATAACATCGTTCCGTTGAATTGTGAATAGAACAATCAACGGTTGTGCAACAGTGGTGAGAGGTACCAGGTTCGGATCGGGTACATCTACATGTATCTATTTCTGTCTCTCTGTCTATCTGTTTGTATGTGTGTTCCGTTTTAACTCGAGAACCACTCAACGGATTTGAATGTGTTTTTTCTTCATTATCATCGTAGTTGGTCAACATAACATCGTTCCGTTGAATTGTGAATAGAACAATCAACGGTTGTGCAACAGTGGTGAGAGGTACCAGATTCGGATCGGGTACATCTACATGTATCTATTTCTGTCTGTCTGTCTATCTGTTTGTATGTGTGTTCCGTTTTAACTCGAGAACCACTCAACGGATTTGAATGTGTTTTTTCTTCATTATCATCGTAGTTGGTCAACATAACATCGTTCCGTTGAATTGTGAATAGAACAATCAACGGTTGTGCAACAGTGGTGAGAGGTACCAGGTTCGGATCGGGTACATCTACATGTATCTATTTCTGTCTGTCTGTCTATCTGTTTGTATGTGTGTTCCGTTTTAACTCGAGAACCACTCAACGGATTTGAATGTGTTTTTTCTTCATTATCATCGTAGTTGGTCAACATAACATCGTTCCGTTGAATTGTGAATAGAACAATCAACGGTTGTGCAACAGTGGTGAGAGGTACCAGGTTCGGATCGGGTACATCTACATGTATCTATTTCTGTCTGTCTGTCTATCTGTTTGTATGTGTGTTCCGTCTTAACTCGAGAACCACTCAACGGATTTGAATGTGTTTTTTCTTCATTATCATCGTAGTTGGTCAACATAACATCGTTCCGTTGAATTGTGAATAGAACAATCAACGGTTGTGCAACAGTGGTGAGAGGTACCAGGTTCGGATCGGGTACATCTACATGTATCTATTTCTGTCTGTCTGTCTATCTGTTTGTATGTGTGTTCCGTTTTAACTCGAGAACCACTCAACGGATTTGAATGTGTTTTTTCTTCATTATCATCGTAGTTGGTCAACATAACATCGTTCCGTTGAATTGTGAATAGAACAATCAACGGTTGTGCAACAGTGGTGAGAGGTACCAGGTTCGGATCGGGTACATCTACATGTATCTATTTCTGTCTGTCTGTCTATCTGTTTGTATGTGTGTTCTGTTTTAACTCGAGAACCACTCAACGGATTTGAATGTGTTTTTTCTTCATTATCATCGTAGTTGGTCAACATAACATCGTTCCGTTGAAATGTGAATAGAACAATCAACGGTTGTGCAACAGTGGTGAGAGGTACCAGGTTCGGATCGGGTACATCTACATGTATCTATTTCTGTCTGTCTGTCTATCTGTTTGTATGTGTGTTCCGTTTTAACTCGAGAACCACTCAACGGATTTGAATGTGTTTTTTCTTCATTATCATCGTAGTTGGTCAACATAACATCGTTCCGTTGAATTGTGAATAGAACAATCAACGGTTGTGCAACAGTGGTGAGAGGTACCAGGTTCGGATCGGGTACATCTACATGTATCTATTTCTGTCTGTCTGTCTATCTGTTTGTATGTGTGTTCCGTTTTAACTCGAGAACCACTCAACGGATTTGAATGTGTTTTTTCTTCATTATCATCGTAGTTGGTCAACATAACATCGTTCCGTTGAATTGTGAATAGAACAATCAACGGTTGTGCAACAGTGGTGAGAGGTACCAGGTTCGGATCGGGTACATCTACATGTATCTATTTCTGTCTGTCTGTCTATCTGTTTGTATGTGTGTTCCGTTTTAACTCGAGAACCACTCAACGGATTTGAATGTGTTTTTTCTTCATTATCATCGTAGTTGGTCAACATAACATCGTTCCGTTGAATTGTGAATAGAACAATCAACGGTTGTGCAACAGTGGTGAGAGGTACCAGGTTCGGATCGGGTACATCTACATGTATCTATTTCTGTCTGTCTGTCTATCTGTTTGTATGTGTGTTCCGTTTTAACTCGAGAACCACTCAACGGATTTGAATGTGTTTTTTCTTCATTATCATCGTAGTTGGTCAACATAACATCGTTCCGTTGAATTGTGAATAGAACAATCAACGGTTGTGCAACAGTGGTGAGAGGTACAAGGTTCGGATCGGGTACATCTACATGTATCTATTTCTGTCTGTCTGTCTATCTGTTTGTATGTGTGTTCCGTCTTAACTCGAGAACCACTCAACGGATTTGAATGTGTTTTTTCTTCATTATCATCGTAGTTGGTCAACATAACATCGTTCCGTTGAATTGTGAATAGAACAATCAACGGTTGTGCAACAGTGGTGAGAGGTACCAGGTTCGGATCGGGTACATCTACATGTATCTATTTCTGTCTGTCTGTCTATCTGTTTGTATGTGTGTTCCGTTTTAACTCGAGAACCACTCAACGGATTTGAATGTGTTTTTTCTTCATTATCATCGTAGTTGGTCAACATAACATCGTTCCGTTGAATTGTGAATAGAACAATCAACGGTTGTGCAACAGTGGTGAGAGGTACCAGGTTCGGATCGGGTACATCTACATGTATCTATTTCTGTCTGTCTGTCTATCTGTTTGTATGTGTGTTCCGTCTTAACTCGAGAACCACTCAACGGACTTGAATGTGTTTTTTCTTCATTATCATCGTAGTTGGTCAACATAACATCGTTCCGTTGAATTGTGAATAGAACAATCAACGGTTGTGCAACAGTGGTGAGAGGTACCAGGTTCGGATCGGGTACATCTACATGTATCTATTTCTGTCTGTCTGTCTATCTGTTTGTATGTGTGTTCCGTTTTAACTCGAGAACCACTCAACGGATTTGAATGTGTTTTTTCTTCATTATCATCGTAGTTGGTCAACATAACATCGTTCCGTTGAATTGTGAATAGAACAATCAACGGTTGTGCAACAGTGGTGAGAGGTACCAGGTTCGGATCGGGTACATCTACATGTATCTATTTCTGTCTGTCTGTCTATCTGTTTGTATGTGTGTTCCGTCTTAACTCGAGAACCACTCAACGGATTTGAATGTGTTTTTTCTTCATTATCATCGTAGTTGGTCAACATAACATCGTTCCGTTGAATTGTGAATAGAACAATCAACGGTTGTGCAACAGTGGTGAGAGGTACCAGGTTCGGATCGGGTACATCTACATGTATCTATTTCTGTCTGTCTGTCTATCTGTTTGTATGTGTGTTCCGTCTTAACTCGAGAACCACTCAACGGATTTGAATGTGTTTTTTCTTCATTATCATCGTAGTTGGTCAACATAACATTGTTCCGTTGAATTGTGAATAGAACAATCAACGGTTGTGTAACAGTGGTGAGAGGTACCAGGTTCGGATCGGGTACATCTACATGTATCTATTTCTGTCTGTCTGTCTATCTGTTTGTATGTGTGTTCCGTCTTAACTCGAGAACCACTCAACGGATTTGAATGTGTTTTTTCTTCATTATCATCGTAGTTGGTCAACATAACATCGTTCCGTTGAATTGTGAATAGAACAATCAACGGTTGTGCAACAGTGGTGAGAGGTACCAGGTTCGGATCGGGTACATCTACATGTATCTATTTCTGTCTGTCTGTCTATCTGTTTGTATGTGTGTTCCGTCTTAACTCGAGAACCACTCAACGGATTTGAATGTGTTTTTTCTTCATTATCATCGTAGTTGGTCAACATAACATCGTTCCGTTGAATTGTGAATAGAACAATCAACGGTTGTGCAACAGTGGTGAGAGGTACCAGGTTCGGATCGGGTACATCTACATGTATCTATTTCTGTCTGTCTGTCTATCTGTTTGTATGTGTGTTCCGTCTTAACTCGAGAACCACTCAACGGATTTGAATGTGTTTTTTCTTCATTATCATCGTAGTTGGTCAACATAACATCGTTCCGTTGAATTGTGAATAGAACAATCAACGGTTGTGTAACAGTGGTGAGAGGTACCAGGTTCGGATCGGGTACATCTACATGTATCTATTTCTGTCTGTCTGTCTATCTGTTTGTATGTGTGTTCCGTTTTAACTCGAGAACCACTCAACGGATTTGAATGTGTTTTTTCTTCATTATCATCGTAGTTGGTCAACATAACATCGTTCCGTTGAATTGTGAATAGAACAATCAACGGTTGTGCAACAGTGGTGAGAGGTACCAGGTTCGGATCGGGTACATCTACATGTATCTATTTCTGTCTGTCTGTCTATCTGTTTGTATGTGTGTTCCGTTTTAACTCGAGAACCACTCAACGGATTTGAATGTGTTTTTTCTTCATTATCATCGTAGTTGGTCAACATAACATCGTTCCGTTGAATTGTGAATAGAACAATCAACGGTTGTGCAACAGTGGTGAGAGGTACCAGGTTCGGATCGGGTACATCTACATGTATTTATTTCTGTCTGTCTGTCTATCTGTTTGTATGTGTGTTCCGTTTTAACTCGAGAACCACTCAACGGATTTATGTGTTTTTTCTTCATTATCATCGTAGTTGGTCAACATAACATCGTTCCGTTGAATTGTGAATAGAACAATCAACGGTTGTGCAACAGTGGTGAGAGGTACCAGGTTCGGATCGGGTACATCTACATGTATCTATTTCTGTCTGTCTGTCTATCTGTTTGTATGTGTGTTCCGTCTTAACTCGAGAACCACTCAACGGATTTGAATGTGTTTTTTCTTCATTATCATCGTAGTTGGTCAACATAACATCGTTCCGTTGAATTGTGAATAGAACAATCAACGGTTGTGCAACAGTGGTGAGAGGTACCAGGTTCGGATCGGGTACATCTACATGTATCTATTTCTGTCTGTCTGTCTATCTGTTTGTATGTGTGTTCCGTCTTAACTCGAGAACCACTCAACGGATTTGAATGTGTTTTTTCTTCATTATCATCGTAGTTGGTCAACATAACATCGTTCCGTTGAATTGTGAATAGAAGAATCAACGGTTGTGCAACAGTGGTGAGAGGTACCAGGTTCGGATCGGGTACATCTACATGTATCTATTTCTGTCTGTCTGTCTATCTGTTTGTATGTGTGTTCCGTCTTAACTCGAGAACCACTCAACGGATTTGAATGTGTTTTTTCTTCATTATCATCGTAGTTGGTCAACATAACATCGTTCCGTTGAATTGTGAATAGAACAATCAACGGTTGTGCAACAGTGGTGAGAGGTACCAGGTTCGGATCGGGTACATCTACATGTATCTATTTCTGTCTGTCTGTCTATCTGTTTGTATGTGTGTTCCGTCTTAACTCGAGAACCACTCAACGGATTTGAATGTGTTTTATCTTCATTATCATCGTAGTTGGTCAACATAACATCGTTCCGTTGAATTGTGAATAGAACAATCAACGGTTGTGCAACAGTGGTGAGAGGTACCAGGTTCGGATCGGGTACATCTACATGTATCTATTTCTGTCTGTCTGTCTATCTGTTTGTATGTGTGTTCCGTCTTAACTCGAGAACCACTCAACGGATTTGAATGTGTTTTTTCTTCATTATCATCGTAGTTGGTCAACATAACATCGTTCCGTTGAATTGTGAATAGAACAATCAACGGTTGTGTAACAGTGGTGAGAGGTACCAGGTTCGGATCGGGTACATCTACATGTATCTATTTCTGTCTGTCTGTCTATCTGTTTGTATGTGTGTTCCGTCTTAACTCGAGAACCACTCAACGGATTTGAATGTGTTTTTTCTTCATTATCATCGTAGTTGGTCAACATAACATCGTTCCGTTGAATTGTGAATAGAACAATCAACGGTTGTGCAACAGTGGTGAGAGGTACCAGGTTCGGATCGGGTACATCTACATGTATCTATTTCTGTCTGTCTGTCTATCTGTTTGTATGTGTGTTCCGTTTTAACTCGAGAACCACTCAACGGATTTGAATGTGTTTTTTCTTCATTATCATCGTAGTTGGTCAACATAACATCGTTCCGTTGAATTGTGAATAGAACAATCAACGGTTTTGCAACAGTGGTGAGAGGTACCAGGTTCGGATCGGGTACATCTACATGTATCTATTTCTGTCTGTCTGTCTATCTGTTTGTATGTGTGTTCCGTTTTAACTCGAGAACCACTCAACGGATTTGAATGTGTTTTTTCTTCATTATCATCGTAGTTGGTCAACATAACATCGTTCCGTTGAATTGTGAATAGAACAATCAACGGTTGTGCAACAGTGGTGAGAGGTACCAGGTTCGGATCGGGTACATCTACATGTATCTATTTCTGTCTGTCTGTCTATCTGTTTGTATGTGTGTTCCGTTTTAACTCGAGAACCACTCAACGGATTTGAATGTGTTTTTTCTTCATTATCATCGTAGTTGGTCAACATAACATCGTTCCGTTGAATTGTGAATAGAACAATCAACGGTTGTGTAACAGTGGTGAGAGGTACCAGGTTCGGATCGGGTACATCTACATGTATCTATTTCTGTCTGTCTGTCTATCTGTTTGTATGTGTGTTCCGTTTTAACTCGAGAACCACTCAACGGATTTGAATGTGTTTTTTCTTCATTATCATCGTAGTTGGTCAACATAACATCGTTCCGTTGAATTGTGAATAGAACAATCAACGGTTGTGCAACAGTGGTGAGAGGTACCAGGTTGGGATCGGGTACATCAACATGTATCTATTTCTGTCTGTCTGTCTATCTGTTTGTATGTGTGTTCCGTCTTAACTCGAGAACCACTCAACGGATTTGAATGTGTTTTTTCTTCATTATCATCGTAGTTGGTCAACATAACATCGTTCCGTTGAATTGTGAATAGAACAATCAACGGTTGTGCAACAGTGGTGAGAGGTACCAGGTTCGGATCGGGTACATCTACATGTATCTATTTCTGTCTGTCTGTCTATCTGTTTGTATGTGTGTTCCGTTTTAACTCGAGAACCACTCAACGGATTTGAATGTGTTTTTTCTTCATTATCATCGTAGTTGGTCAACATAACATCGTTCCGTTGAATTGTGAATAGAACAATCAACGGTTGTGCAACAGTGGTGAGAGGTACCAGGTTCGGATCGGGTACATCTACATGTATCTATTTCTGTCTGTCTGTCTATCTGTTTGTATGTGTGTTCCGTTTTAACTCGAGAACCACTCAACGGATTTGAATGTGTTTTTTCTTCATTATCATCGTAGTTGGTCAACATAACATCGTTCCGTTGAATTGTGAATAGAACAATCAACGGTTGTGCAACAGTGGTGAGAGGTACCAGGTTCGGATCGGGTACATCTACATCTATTTCTGTCTGTCTGTCTATCTGTTTGTATGTGTGTTCCGTTTTAACTCGAGAACCACTCAACGGATTTGAATGTGTTTTTTCTTCATTATCATCGTAGTTGGTCAACATAACATCGTTCCGTTGAATTGTGAATAGAACAATCAACGGTTGTGCAACAGTGGTGAGAGGTACCAGGTTCGGATCGGGTACATCTACATGTATCTATTTCTGTCTGTCTGTCTATCTGTTTGTATGTGTGTTCCGTCTTAACTCGAGAACCACTCAACGGACTTGAATGTGTTTTTTCTTCATTATCATCGTAGTTGGTCAACATAACATCGTTCCGTTGAATTGTGAATAGAACAATCAACGGTTGTGCAACAGTGGTGAGAGGTACCAGGTTCGGATCGGGTACATCTACATGTATCTATTTCTGTCTGTCTGTCTATCTGTTTGTATGTGTGTTCCGTTTTAACTCGAGAACCACTCAACGGATTTGAATGTGTTTTTTCTTCGTTATCATCGTAGTTGGTCAACATAACATCGTTCCGTTGAATTGTGAATAGAACAATCAACGGTTGTGCAACAGTGGTGAGAGGTACCAGGTTCGGATCGGGTACATCTACATGTATCTATTTCTGTCTGTCTGTCTATCTGTTTGTATGTGTGTTCCGTCTTAACTCGAGAACCACTCAACGGATTTGAATGTGTTTTTTCTTCATTATCATCGTAGTTGGTCAACATAACATCGTTCCGTTGAATTGTGAATAGAACAATCAACGGTTGTGCAACAGTGGTGAGAGGTACCAGGTTCGGATCGGGTACATCTACATGTATCTATTTCTGTCTGTCTGTCTATCTGTTTGTATGTGTGTTCCGTCTTAACTCGAGAACCACTCAACGGATTTGAATGTGTTTTTTCTTCATTATCATCGTAGTTGGTCAACATAACATTGTTCCGTTGAATTGTGAATAGAACAATCAACGGTTGTGTAACAGTGGTGAGAGGTACCAGGTTCGGATCGGGTACATCTACATGTATCTATTTCTGTCTGTCTGTCTATCTGTTTGTATGTGTGTTCCGTCTTAACTCGAGAACCACTCAACGGATTTGAATGTGTTTTTTCTTCATTATCATCGTAGTTGGTCAACATAACATCGTTCCGTTGAATTGTGAATAGAACAATCAACGGTTGTGCAACAGTGGTGAGAGGTACCAGGTTCGGATCGGGTACATCTACATGTATCTATTTCTGTCTGTCTGTCTATCTGTTTGTATGTGTGTTCCGTCTTAACTCGAGAACCACTCAACGGATTTGAATGTGTTTTTTCTTCATTATCATCGTAGTTGGTCAACATAACATCGTTCCGTTGAATTGTGAATAGAACAATCAACGGTTGTGCAACAGTGGTGAGAGGTACCAGGTTCGGATCGGGTACATCTACATGTATGTATTTCTGTCTGTCTGTCTATCTGTTTGTATGTGTGTTCCGTCTTAACTCGAGAACCACTCAACGGATTTGAATGTGTTTTTTCTTCATTATCATCGTAGTTGGTCAACATAACATCGTTCCGTTGAATTGTGAATAGAACAATCAACGGTTGTGTAACAGTGGTGAGAGGTACCAGGTTCGGATCGGGTACATCTACATGTATCTATTTCTGTCTGTCTGTCTATCTGTTTGTATGTGTGTTCCGTTTTAACTCGAGAACCACTCAACGGATTTGAATGTGTTTTTTCTTCATTATCATCGTAGTTGGTCAACATAACATCGTTCCGTTGAATTGTGAATAGAACAATCAACGGTTGTGCAACAGTGGTGAGAGGTACCAGGTTCGGATCGGGTACATCTACATGTATCTATTTCTGTCTGTCTGTCTATCTGTTTGTATGTGTGTTCCGTTTTAACTCGAGAACCACTCAACGGATTTGAATGTGTTTTTTCTTCATTATCATCGTAGTTGGTCAACATAACATCGTTCCGTTGAATTGTGAATAGAACAATCAACGGTTGTGCAACAGTGGTGAGAGGTACCAGGTTCGGATCGGGTACATCTACATGTATTTATTTCTGTCTGTCTGTCTATCTGTTTGTATGTGTGTTCCGTTTTAACTCGAGAACCACTCAACGGATTTGAATGTGTTTTTTCTTCATTATCATCGTAGTTGGTCAACATAACATCGTTCCGTTGAATTGTGAATAGAACAATCAACGGTTGTGCAACAGTGGTGAGAGGTACCAGGTTCGGATCGGGTACATCTACATGTATCTATTTCTGTCTGTCTGTCTATCTGTTTGTATGTGTGTTCCGTTTTAACTCGAGAACCACTCAACGGATTTGAATGTGTTTTTTCTTCATTATCATCGTAGTTGGTCAACATAACATCGTTCCGTTGAATTGTGAATAGAACAATCAACGGTTGTGTAACAGTGGTGAGAGGTACCAGGTTCGGATCGGGTACATCTACATGTATCTATTTCTGTCTGTCTGTCTATCTGTTTGTATGTGTGTTCCGTTTTAACTCGAGAACCACTCAACGGATTTGAATGTGTTTTTTCTTCATTATCATCGTAGTTGGTCAACATAACATCGTTCCGTTGAATTGTGAATAGAAGAATCAACGGTTGTGCAACAGTGGTGAGAGGTACCAGGTTCGGATCGGGTACATCTACATGTATCTATTTCTGTCTGTCTGTCTATCTGTTTGTATGTGTGTTCCGTCTTAACTCGAGAACCACTCAACGGATTTGAATGTGTTTTTTCTTCATTATCATCGTAGTTGGTCAACATAACATCGTTCCGTTGAATTGTGAATAGAACAATCAACGGTTGTGCAACAGTGGTGAGAGGTACCAGGTTCGGATCGGGTACATCTACATGTATCTATTTCTGTCTGTCTGTCTATCTGTTTGTATGTGTGTTCCGTCTTAACTCGAGAACCACTCAACGGATTTGAATGTGTTTTATCTTCATTATCATCGTAGTTGGTCAACATAACATCGTTCCGTTGAATTGTGAATAGAACAATCAACGGTTGTGCAACAGTGGTGAGAGGTACCAGGTTCGGATCGGGTACATCTACATGTATCTATTTCTGTCTGTCTGTCTATCTGTTTGTATGTGTGTTCCGTCTTAACTCGAGAACCACTCAACGGATTTGAATGTGTTTTTTCTTCATTATCATCGTAGTTGGTCAACATAACATCGTTCCGTTGAATTGTGAATAGAACAATCAACGGTTGTGTAACAGTGGTGAGAGGTACCAGGTTCGGATCGGGTACATCTACATGTATCTATTTCTGTCTGTCTGTCTATCTGTTTGTATGTGTGTTCCGTCTTAACTCGAGAACCACTCAACGGATTTGAATGTGTTTTTTCTTCATTATCATCGTAGTTGGTCAACATAACATCGTTCCGTTGAATTGTGAATAGAACAATCAACGGTTGTGCAACAGTGGTGAGAGGTACCAGGTTCGGATCGGGTACATCTACATGTATCTATTTCTGTCTGTCTGTCTATCTGTTTGTATGTGTGTTCCGTTTTAACTCGAGAACCACTCAACGGATTTGAATGTGTTTTTTCTTCATTATCATCGTAGTTGGTCAACATAACATCGTTCCGTTGAATTGTGAATAGAACAATCAACGGTTTTGCAACAGTGGTGAGAGGTACCAGGTTCGGATCGGGTACATCTACATGTATCTATTTCTGTCTGTCTGTCTATCTGTTTGTATGTGTGTTCCGTTTTAACTCGAGAACCACTCAACGGATTTGAATGTGTTTTTTCTTCATTATCATCGTAGTTGGTCAACATAACATCGTTCCGTTGAATTGTGAATAGAACAATCAACGGTTGTGCAACAGTGGTGAGAGGTACCAGGTTCGGATCGGGTACATCTACATGTATCTATTTCTGTCTGTCTGTCTATCTGTTTGTATGTGTGTTCCGTTTTAACTCGAGAACCACTCAACGGATTTGAATGTGTTTTTTCTTCATTATCATCGTAGTTGGTCAACATAACATCGTTCCGTTGAATTGTGAATAGAACAATCAACGGTTGTGTAACAGTGGTGAGAGGTACCAGGTTCGGATCGGGTACATCTACATGTATCTATTTCTGTCTGTCTGTCTATCTGTTTGTATGTGTGTTCCGTTTTAACTCGAGAACCACTCAACGGATTTGAATGTGTTTTTTCTTCATTATCATCGTAGTTGGTCAACATAACATCGTTCCGTTGAATTGTGAATAGAACAATCAACGGTTGTGCAACAGTGGTGAGAGGTACCAGGTTGGGATCGGGTACATCAACATGTATCTATTTCTGTCTGTCTGTCTATCTGTTTGTATGTGTGTTCCGTCTTAACTCGAGAACCACTCAACGGATTTGAATGTGTTTTTTCTTCATTATCATCGTAGTTGGTCAACATAACATCGTTCCGTTGAATTGTGAATAGAACAATCAACGGTTGTGCAACAGTGGTGAGAGGTACCAGGTTCGGATCGGGTACATCTACATGTATCTATTTCTGTCTGTCTGTCTATCTGTTTGTATGTGTGTTCCGTTTTAACTCGAGAACCACTCAACGGATTTGAATGTGTTTTTTCTTCATTATCATCGTAGTTGGTCAACATAACATCGTTCCGTTGAATTGTGAATAGAACAATCAACGGTTGTGCAACAGTGGTGAGAGGTACCAGGTTCGGATCGGGTACATCTACATGTATCTATTTCTGTCTGTCTGTCTATCTGTTTGTATGTGTGTTCCGTTTTAACTCGAGAACCACTCAACGGATTTGAATGTGTTTTTTCTTCATTATCATCGTAGTTGGTCAACATAACATCGTTCCGTTGAATTGTGAATAGAACAATCAACGGTTGTGCAACAGTGGTGAGAGGTACCAGGTTCGGATCGGGTACATCTACATCTATTTCTGTCTGTCTGTCTATCTGTTTGTATGTGTGTTCCGTTTTAACTCGAGAACCACTCAACGGATTTGAATGTGTTTTTTCTTCATTATCATCGTAGTTGGTCAACATAACATCGTTCCGTTGAATTGTGAATAGAACAATCAACGGTTGTGCAACAGTGGTAAGAGGTACCAGGTTCGGATCGGGTACATCTACATGTATCTATTTCTGTCTGTCTGTCTATCTGTTTGTATGTGTGTTCCGTCTTAACTCGAGAACCACTCAACGGATTTGAATGTGTTTTTTCTTCATTATCATCGTAGTTGGTCAACATAACATCGTTCCGTTGAATTGTGAATAGAACAATCAACGGTTGTGTAACAGTGGTGAGAGGTACCAGGTTCGGATCGGGTACATCTACATGTATCTATTTCTGTCTGTCTGTCTATCTGTTTGTATGTGTGTTCCGTTTTAACTCGAGAACCACTCAACGGATTTGAATGTGTTTTTTCTTCATTATCATCGTAGTTGGTCAACATAACATCGTTCCGTTGAATTGTGAATAGAACAATCAACGGTTGTGCAACAGTGGTAAGAGGTACCAGGTTCGGATCGGGTACATCTACATGTATCTATTTCTGTCTGTCTGTCTATCTGTTTGTATGTGTGTTCCGTTTTAACTCGAGAACCACTCAACGGATTTGAATGTGTTTTTTCTTCATTATCATCGTAGTTGGTCAACATAACATCGTTCCGTTGAATTGTGAATAGAACAATCAACGGTTGTGCAACAGTGGTGAGAGGTACCAGGTTCGGATCGGGTACATCTACATGTATCTATTTCTGTCTGTCTGTCTATCTGTTTGTATGTGTGTTCCGGTTTAACTCGAGAACCACTCAACGGATTTGAATGTGTTTTTTTCTTCGTTATCATCGTAGTTGGTCAACATAACATCGTTCCGTTGAATTGTGAATAGAACAATCAACGGTTGTGCAACAGTGGTGAGAGGTACCAGGTTCGGATCGGGTACATCTACATGTATCTATTTCTGTCTGTCTGTCTATCTGTTTGTATGTGTGTTCCGTTTTAACTCGAGAACCACTCAACGGATTTGAATGTGTTTTTTCTTCGTTATCATCGTAGTTGGTCAACATAACATCGTTCCGTTGAATTGTGAATAGAACAATCAACGGTTGTGCAACAGTGGTGAGAGGTACCAGGTTCGGATCGGGTACATCTACATGTATCTATTTCTGTCTGTCTGTCTATCTGTTTGTATGTGTGTTCCGTCTTAACTCGAGAACCACTCAACGGATTTGAATGTGTTTTTTCTTCATTATCATCGTAGTTGGTCAACATAACATTGTTCCGTTGAATTGTGAATAGAACAATCAACGGTTGTGTAACAGTGGTGAGAGGTACCAGGTTCGGATCGGGTACATCTACATGTATCTATTTCTGTCTGTCTGTCTATCTGTTTGTATGTGTGTTCCGTTTTAACTCGAGAACCACTCAACGGATTTGAATGTGTTTTTTCTTCGTTATCATCGTAGTTGGTCAACATAACATCGTTCCGTTGAATTGTGAATAGAACAATCAACGGTTGTGCAACAGTGGTGAGAGGTACCAGGTTCGGATCGGGTACATCTACATGTATCTATTTCTGTCTGTCTGTCTATCTGTTTGTATGTGTGTTCCGTTTTAACTCGAGAACCACTCAACGGATTTGAATGTGTTTTTTCTTCATTATCATCGTAGTTGGTCAACATAACATCGTTCCGTTGAATTGTGAATAGAACAATCAACGGTTGTGCAACAGTGGTGAGAGGTACCAGGTTCGGATCGGGTACATCTACATCTATTTCTGTCTGTCTGTCTATCTGTTTGTATGTGTGTTCCGTTTTAACTCGAGAACCACTCAACGGATTTGAATGTGTTTTTTCTTCATTATCATCGTAGTTGGTCAACATAACATCGTTCCGTTGAATTGTGAATAGAACAATCAACGGTTGTGCAACAGTGGTAAGAGGTACCAGGTTCGGATCGGGTACATCTACATGTATCTATTTCTGTCTGTCTGTCTATCTGTTTGTATGTGTGTTCCGTATTAACTCGAGAACCACTCAACGGATTTGAATGTGTTTTTTCTTCATTATCATCGTAGTTGGTCAACATAACATCGTTCCGTTGAATTGTGAATAGAACAATCAACGGTTGTGCAACAGTGGTGAGAGGTACCAGGTTCGGATCGGGTACATCTACATGTATCTATTTCTGTCTGTCTGTCTATCTGTTTGTATGTGTGTTCCGTTTTAACTCGAGAACCACTCAACGGATTTGAATGTGTTTTTTCTTCATTATCATCGTAGTTGGTCAACATAACATCGTTCCGTTGAATTGTGAATAGAACAATCAACGGTTGTGCAACAGTGGTAAGAGGTACCAGGTTCGGATCGGGTACATCTACATGTATCTATTTCTGTCTGTCTGTCTATCTGTTTGTATGTGTGTTCCGTTTTAACTCGAGAACCACTCAACGGATTTGAATGTGTTTTTTCTTCATTATCATCGTAGTTGGTCAACATAACATCGTTCCGTTGAATTGTGAATAGAACAATCAACGGTTGTGCAACAGTGGTGAGAGGTACCAGGTTCGGATCGGGTACATCTACATGTATCTATTTCTGTCTGTCTGTCTATCTGTTTGTATGTGTGTTCCGTCTTAACTCGAGAACCACTCAACGGATTTGAATGTGTTTTTTCTTCATTATCATCGTAGTTGGTCAACATAACATCGTTCCGTTGAATTGTGAATAGAACAATCAACGGTTGTGCAACAGTGGTGAGAGGTACCAGGTTCGGATCGGGTACATCTACATGTATCTATTTCTGTCTGTCTGTCTATCTGTTTGTATGTGTGTTCCGTCTTAACTCGAGAACCACTCAACGGATTTGAATGTGTTTTATCTTCATTATCATCGTAGTTGGTCAACATAACATCGTTCCGTTGAATTGTGAATAGAACAATCAACGGTTGTGCAACAGTGGTGAGAGGTACCAGGTTCGGATCGGGTACATCTACATGTATCTATTTCTGTCTGTCTGTCTATCTGTTTGTATGTGTGTTCCGTCTTAACTCGAGAACCACTCAACGGATTTGAATGTGTTTTTTCTTCATTATCATCGTAGTTGGTCAACATAACATCGTTCCGTTGAATTGTGAATAGAACAATCAACGGTTGTGTAACAGTGGTGAGAGGTACCAGGTTCGGATCGGGTACATCTACATGTATCTATTTCTGTCTGTCTGTCTATCTGTTTGTATGTGTGTTCCGTCTTAACTCGAGAACCACTCAACGGATTTGAATGTGTTTTTTCTTCATTATCATCGTAGTTGGTCAACATAACATCGTTCCGTTGAATTGTGAATAGAACAATCAACGGTTGTGCAACAGTGGTGAGAGGTACCAGGTTCGGATCGGGTACATCTACATGTATCTATTTCTGTCTGTCTGTCTATCTGTTTGTATGTGTGTTCCGTTTTAACTCGAGAACCACTCAACGGATTTGAATGTGTTTTTTCTTCATTATCATCGTAGTTGGTCAACATAACATCGTTCCGTTGAATTGTGAATAGAACAATCAACGGTTGTGCAACAGTGGTGAGAGGTACCAGGTTCGGATCGGGTACATCTACATGTATCTATTTCTGTCTGTCTGTCTATCTGTTTGTATGTGTGTTCCGTTTTAACTCGAGAACCACTCAACGGATTTGAATGTGTTTTTTCTTCATTATCATCGTAGTTGGTCAACATAACATCGTTCCGTTGAATTGTGAATAGAACAATCAACGGTTGTGCAACAGTGGTGAGAGGTACCAGGTTCGGATCGGGTACATCTACATGTATCTATTTCTGTCTGTCTGTCTATCTGTTTGTATGTGTGTTCCGTTTTAACTCGAGAACCACTCAACGGATTTGAATGTGTTTTTTCTTCATTATCATCGTAGTTGGTCAACATAACATCGTTCCGTTGAATTGTGAATAGAACAATCAACGGTTGTGTAACAGTGGTGAGAGGTACCAGGTTCGGATCGGGTACATCTACATGTATCTATTTCTGTCTGTCTGTCTATCTGTTTGTATGTGTGTTCCGTTTTAACTCGAGAACCACTCAACGGATTTGAATGTGTTTTTTCTTCATTATCATCGTAGTTGGTCAACATAACATCGTTCCGTTGAATTGTGAATAGAACAATCAACGGTTGTGCAACAGTGGTGAGAGGTACCAGGTTCGGATCGGGTACATCTACATGTATCTATTTCTGTCTGTCTGTCTATCTGTTTGTATGTGTGTTCCGTCTTAACTCGAGAACCACTCAACGGATTTGAATGTGTTTTTTCTTCATTATCATCGTAGTTGGTCAACATAACATCGTTCCGTTGAATTGTGAATAGAACAATCAACGGTTGTGCAACAGTGGTGAGAGGTACCAGGTTCGGATCGGGTACATCTACATGTATCTATTTCTGTCTGTCTGTCTATCTGTTTGTATGTGTGTTCCGTTTTAACTCGAGAACCACTCAACGGATTTGAATGTGTTTTTTCTTCATTATCATCGTAGTTGGTCAACATAACATCGTTCCGTTGAATTGTGAATAGAACAATCAACGGCTGTGCAACAGTGGTGAGAGGTACCAGGTTCGGATCGGGTACATCTACATGTATCTATTTCTGTCTGTCTGTCTATCTGTTTGTATGTGTGTTCCGTTTTAACTCGAGAACCACTCAACGGATTTGAATGTGTTTTTTCTTCGTTATCATCGTAGTTGGTCAACATAACATCGTTCCGTTGAATTGTGAATAGAACAATCAACGGTTGTGCAACAGTGGTGAGAGGTACCAGGTTCGGATCGGGTACATCTACATGTATCTATTTCTGTCTGTCTGTCTATCTGTTTGTATGTGTGTTCCGTTTTAACTCGAGAACCACTCAACGGATTTGAATGTGTTTTTTCTTCGTTATCATCGTAGTTGGTCAACATAACATCGTTCCGTTGAATTGTGAATAGAACAATCAACGGTTGTGCAACAGTGGTGAGAGGTACCAGGTTCGGATCGGGTACATCTACATGTATCTATTTCTGTCTGTCTGTCTATCTGTTTGTATGTGTGTTCCGGTTTAACTCGAGAACCACTCAACGGATTTGAATGTGTTTTTTCTTCGTTATCATCGTAGTTGGTCAACATAACATCGTTCCGTTGAATTGTGAATAGAACAATCAACGGTTGTGCAACAGTGGTGAGAGGTACCAGGTTCGGATCGGGTACATCTACATGTATCTATTTCTGTCTGTCTGTCTATCTGTTTGTATGTGTGTTCCGTTTTAACTCGAGAACCACTCAACGGATTTGAATGTGTTTTTTCTTCATTATCATCGTAGTTGGTCAACATAACATCGTTCCGTTGAATTGTGAATAGAACAATCAACGGTTGTGTAACAGTGGTGAGAGGTACCAGGTTCGGATCGGGTACATCTACATGTATCTATTTCTGTCTGTCTGTCTATCTGTTTGTATGTGTGTTCCGTTTTAACTCGAGAACCACTCAACGGATTTGAATGTGTTTTTTCTTCATTATCATCGTAGTTGGTCAACATAACATCGTTCCGTTGAATTGTGAATAGAACAATCAACGGTTGTGCAACAGTGGTGAGAGGTACCAGGTTCGGATCGGGTACATCTACATGTATCTATTTCTGTCTGTCTGTCTATCTGTTTGTATGTGTGTTCCGTCTTAACTCGAGAACCACTCAACGGATTTGAATGTGTTTTTTCTTCATTATCATCGTAGTTGGTCAACATAACATCGTTCCGTTGAATTGTGAATAGAACAATCAACGGTTGTGCAACAGTGGTGAGAGGTACCAGGTTCGGATCGGGTACATCTACATGTATCTATTTCTGTCTGTCTGTCTATCTGTTTGCATGTGTGTTCCGTTTTAACTCGAGAACCACTCAACGGATTTGAATGTGTTTTTTCTTCATTATCATCGTAGTTGGTCAACATAACATCGTTCCGTTGAATTGTGAATAGAACAATCAACGGTTGTGCAACAGTGGTGAGAGGTACCAGGTTCGGATCGGGTACATCTACATGTATCTATTTCTGTCTGTCTGTCTATCTGTTTGTATGTGTGTTCCGTTTTAACTCGAGAACCACTCAACGGATTTGAATGTGTTTTTTCTTCGTTATCATCGTAGTTGGTCAACATAACATCGTTCCGTTGAATTGTGAATAGAACAATCAACGGTTGTGCAACAGTGGTGAGAGGTACCAGGTTCGGATCGGGTACATCTACATGTATCTATTTCTGTCTGTCTGTCTATCTGTTTGTATGTGTGTTCCGTTTTAACTCGAGAACCACTCAACGGATTTGAATGTGTTTTTTCTTCGTTATCATCGTAGTTGGTCAACATAACATCGTTCCGTTGAATTGTGAATAGAACAATCAACGGTTGTGCAACAGTGGTGAGAGGTACCAGGTTCGGATCGGGTACATCTACATGTATCTATTTCTGTCTGTCTGTCTATCTGTTTGTATGTGTGTTCCGTTTTAACTCGAGAACCACTCAACGGATTTGAATGTGTTTTTTCTTCGTTATCATCGTAGTTGGTCAACATAACATCGTTCCGTTGAATTGTGAATAGAACAATCAACGGTTGTGCAACAGTGGTGAGAGGTACCAGGTTCGGATCGGGTACATCTACATGTATCTATTTCTGTCTGTCTGTCTATCTGTTTGTATGTGTGTTCCGTTTTAACTCGAGAACCACTCAACGGATTTGAATGTGTTTTTTCTTCATTATCATCGTAGTTGGTCAACATAACATCGTTCCGTTGAATTGTGAATAGAACAATCAACGGTTGTGCAACAGTGGTGAGAGGTACCAGGTTCGGATCGGGTACATCTACATGTATCTATTTCTGTCTGTCTGTCTATCTGTTTGTATGTGTGTTCCGTCTTAACTCGAGAACCACTCAACGGATTTGAATGTGTTTTTTCTTCATTATCATCGTAGTTGGTCAACATAACATCGTTCCGTTGAATTGTGAATAGAACAATCAACGGTTGTGCAACAGTGGTGAGAGGTACCAGGTTCGGATCGGGTACATCTACATGTATCTATTTCTGTCTGTCTGTCTATCTGTTTGTATGTGTGTTCCGTCTTAACTCGAGAACCACTCAACGGATTTGAATGTGTTTTATCTTCATTATCATCGTAGTTGGTCAACATAACATCGTTCCGTTGAATTGTGAATAGAACAATCAACGGTTGTGCAACAGTGGTGAGAGGTACCAGGTTCGGATCGGGTACATCTACATGTATCTATTTCTGTCTGTCTGTCTATCTGTTTGTATGTGTGTTCCGTCTTAACTCGAGAACCACTCAACGGATTTGAATGTGTTTTTTCTTCATTATCATCGTAGTTGGTCAACATAACATCGTTCCGTTGAATTGTGAATAGAACAATCAACGGTTGTGTAACAGTGGTGAGAGGTACCAGGTTCGGATCGGGTACATCTACATGTATCTATTTCTGTCTGTCTGTCTATCTGTTTGTATGTGTGTTCCGTCTTAACTCGAGAACCACTCAACGGATTTGAATGTGTTTTTTCTTCATTATCATCGTAGTTGGTCAACATAACATCGTTCCGTTGAATTGTGAATAGAACAATCAACGGTTGTGCAACAGTGGTGAGAGGTACCAGGTTCGGATCGGGTACATCTACATGTATCTATTTCTGTCTGTCTGTCTATCTGTTTGTATGTGTGTTCCGTTTTAACTCGAGAACCACTCAACGGATTTGAATGTGTTTTTTCTTCATTATCATCGTAGTTGGTCAACATAACATCGTTCCGTTGAATTGTGAATAGAACAATCAACGGTTGTGCAACAGTGGTGAGAGGTACCAGGTTCGGATCGGGTACATCTACATGTATCTATTTCTGTCTGTCTGTCTATCTGTTTGTATGTGTGTTCCGTTTTAACTCGAGAACCACTCAACGGATTTGAATGTGTTTTTTCTTCATTATCATCGTAGTTGGTCAACATAACATCGTTCCGTTGAATTGTGAATAGAACAATCAACGGTTGTGCAACAGTGGTGAGAGGTACCAGGTTCGGATCGGGTACATCTACATGTATCTATTTCTGTCTGTCTGTCTATCTGTTTGTATGTGTGTTCCGTTTTAACTCGAGAACCACTCAACGGATTTGAATGTGTTTTTTCTTCATTATCATCGTAGTTGGTCAACATAACATCGTTCCGTTGAATTGTGAATAGAACAATCAACGGTTGTGTAACAGTGGTGAGAGGTACCAGGTTCGGATCGGGTACATCTACATGTATCTATTTCTGTCTGTCTGTCTATCTGTTCGTATGTGTGTTCCGTTTTAACTCGAGAACCACTCAACGGATTTGAATGTGTTTTTTCTTCATTATCATCGTAGTTGGTCAACATAACATCGTTCCGTTGAATTGTGAATAGAACAATCAACGGTTGTGCAACAGTGGTGAGAGGTACCAGGTTCGGATCGGGTACATCTACATGTATCTATTTCTGTCTGTCTGTCTATCTGTTTGTATGTGTGTTCCGTCTTAACTCGAGAACCACTCAACGGATTTGAATGTGTTTTTTCTTCATTATCATCGTAGTTGGTCAACATAACATCGTTCCGTTGAATTGTGAATAGAACAATCAACGGTTGTGCAACAGTGGTGAGAGGTACCAGGTTCGGATCGGGTACATCTACATGTATCTATTTCTGTCTGTCTGTCTATCTGTTTGTATGTGTGTTCCGTTTTAACTCGAGAACCACTCAACGGATTTGAATGTGTTTTTTCTTCATTATCATCGTAGTTGGTCAACATAACATCGTTCCGTTGAATTGTGAATAGAACAATCAACGGTTGTGCAACAGTGGTGAGAGGTACCAGGTTCGGATCGGGTACATCTACATGTATCTATTTCTGTCTGTCTGTCTATCTGTTTGTATGTGTGTTCCGTTTTAACTCGAGAACCACTCAACGGATTTGAATGTGTTTTTTCTTCGTTATCATCGTAGTTGGTCAACATAACATCGTTCCGTTGAATTGTGAATAGAACAATCAACGGTTGTGCAACAGTGGTGAGAGGTACCAGGTTCGGATCGGGTACATCTACATGTATCTATTTCTGTCTGTCTGTCTATCTGTTTGTATGTGTGTTCCGTTTTAACTCGAGAACCACTCAACGGATTTGAATGTGTTTTTTCTTCGTTATCATCGTAGTTGGTCAACATAACATCGTTCCGTTGAATTGTGAATAGAACAATCAACGGTTGTGCAACAGTGGTGAGAGGTACCAGGTTCGGATCGGGTACATCTACATGTATCTATTTCTGTCTGTCTGTCTATCTGTTTGTATGTGTGTTCCGTTTTAACTCGAGAACCACTCAACGGATTTGAATGTGTTTTTTCTTCGTTATCATCGTAGTTGGTCAACATAACATCGTTCCGTTGAATTGTGAATAGAACAATCAACGGTTGTGCAACAGTGGTGAGAGGTACCAGGTTCGGATCGGGTACATCTACATGTATCTATTTCTGTCTGTCTGTCTATCTGTTTGTATGTGTGTTCCGTATTAACTCGAGAACCACTCAACGGATTTGAATGTGTTTTTTCTTCATTATCATCGTAGTTGGTCAACATAACATCGTTCCGTTGAATTGTGAATAGAACAATCAACGGTTGTGGAACAGTGGTGAGA
This sequence comes from Ypsolopha scabrella, assembly GCA_910592155.1. Taxonomy (NCBI): domain Eukaryota; kingdom Metazoa; phylum Arthropoda; class Insecta; order Lepidoptera; family Ypsolophidae; genus Ypsolopha; species Ypsolopha scabrella. Next base: position 32,631,119 of record OU342962.1, on the reverse strand, counting down.
GGTACCAGGTTCGGATCGGGTACATCTACATCTATTTCTGTCTGTCTGTCTATCTGTTTGTATGTGTGTTCCGTTTTAACTCGAGAACCACTCAACGGATTTGAATGTGTTTTTTCTTCATTATCATCGTAGTTGGTCAACATAACATCGTTCCGTTGAATTGTGAATAGAACAATCAACGGTTGTGCAACAGTGGTAAGAGGTACCAGGTTCGGATCGGGTACATCTACATGTATCTATTTCTGTCTGTCTGTCTATCTGTTTGTATGTGTGTTCCGTATTAACTCGAGAACCACTCAACGGATTTGAATGTGTTTTTTCTTCATTATCATCGTAGTTGGTCAACATAACATCGTTCCGTTGAATTGTGAATAGAACAATCAACGGTTGTGCAACAGTGGTGAGAGGTACCAGGTTCGGATCGGGTACATCTACATGTATCTATTTCTGTCTGTCTGTCTATCTGTTTGTATGTGTGTTCCGTTTTAACTCGAGAACCACTCAACGGATTTGAATGTGTTTTTTCTTCATTATCATCGTAGTTGGTCAACATAACATCGTTCCGTTGAATTGTGAATAGAACAATCAACGGTTGTGCAACAGTGGTAAGAGGTACCAGGTTCGGATCGGGTACATCTACATGTATCTATTTCTGTCTGTCTGTCTATCTGTTTGTATGTGTGTTCCGTTTTAACTCGAGAACCACTCAACGGATTTGAATGTGTTTTTTCTTCATTATCATCGTAGTTGGTCAACATAACATCGTTCCGTTGAATTGTGAATAGAACAATCAACGGTTGTGCAACAGTGGTGAGAGGTACCAGGTTCGGATCGGGTACATCTACATGTATCTATTTCTGTCTGTCTGTCTATCTGTTTGTATGTGTGTTCCGTTTTAACTCGAGAACCACTCAACGGATTTGAATGTGTTTTTTCTTCGTTATCATCGTAGTTGGTCAACATAACATCGTTCCGTTGAATTGTGAATAGAACAATCAACGGTTGTGCAACAGTGGTGAGAGATACCAGGTTCGGATCGGGTACATCTACATGTATCTATTTCTGTCTGTCTGTCTATCTGTTTGTATGTGTGTTCCGTTTTAACTCGAGAACCACTCAACGGATTTGAATGTGTTTTTTCTTCGTTATCATCGTAGTTGGTCAACATAACATCGTTCCGTTGAATTGTGAATAGAACAATCAACGGTTGTGCAACAGTGGTGAGAGGTACCAGGTTCGGATCGGGTACATCTACATGTATCTATTTCTGTCTGTCTGTCTATCTGTTTGTATGTGTGTTCCGTTTTAACTCGAGAACCACTCAACGGATTTGAATGTGTTTTTTCTTCGTTATCATCGTAGTTGGTCAACATAACATCGTTCCGTTGAATTGTGAATAGAACAATCAACGGTTGTGCAACAGTGGTGAGAGGTACCAGGTTCGGATCGGGTACATCTACATGTATCTATTTCTGTCTGTCTGTCTATCTGTTTGTATGTGTGTTCCGTTTTAACTCGAGAACCACTCAACGGATTTGAATGTGTTTTTTCTTCGTTATCATCGTAGTTGGTCAACATAACATCGTTCCGTTGAATTGTGAATAGAACAATCAACGGTTGTGCAACAGTGGTGAGAGATACCAGGTTCGGATCGGGTACATCTACATGTATCTATTTCTGTCTGTCTGTCTATCTGTTTGTATGTGTGTTCCGTTTTAACTCGAGAACCACTCAACGGATTTGAATGTGTTTTTTCTTCGTTATCATCGTAGTTGGTCAACATAACATCGTTCCGTTGAATTGTGAATAGAACAATCAACGGTTGTGCAACAGTGGTGAGAGGTACCAGGTTCGGATCGGGTACATCTACATGTATCTATTTCTGTCTGTCTGTCTATCTGTTTGTATGTGTGTTCCGTTTTAACTCGAGAACCACTCAACGGATTTGAATGTGTTTTTTCTTCGTTATCATCGTAGTTGGTCAACATAACATCGTTCCGTTGAATTGTGAATAGAACAATCAACGGTTGTGCAACAGTGGTGAGAGGTACCAGGTTCGGATCGGGTACATCTACATGTATCTATTTCTGTCTGTCTGTCTATCTGTTTGTATGTGTGTTCCGTTTTAACTCGAGAACCACTCAACGGATTTGAATGTGTTTTTTCTTCGTTATCATCGTAGTTGGTCAACATAACATCGTTCCGTTGAATTGTGAATAGAACAATCAACGGTTGTGCAACAGTGGTGAAAGGTACCAGGTTCGGATCGGGTACATCTACATGTATCTATTTCTGACACAATCTTTTTTTACATTTTAAAGATGTTTTAACCACTGTTTTTATGTCATGACCCGTCTTGTAAAAACAGTATCCAGTGTAACAAAAATGGCTTTAAAAGAAACCAATAATAGCAAACAGTATTTTACTCTCAGTAAGGTTATTACAACATCAACAAGTTATTATATAAGTATATTTGTCCGATGCTGAAAATGAAATTAGCCCAATTTATTATGACGCTGGTTAGATAACCAATCAGTAACTAATATTTCTTATTTTGCTTGGGGCTTTTTTATTTATTTGCTATGTCTCTGCCATACAGCCTCAAATACTACCGCAAAACTTAAATTACTGGCAATAAATAATTGCTTGAGGTTACAGAATAAAATTTTAAAAAGAATCCCTTAAAAAATCTAAAGATTACAAGTAGATAATTGAAAACACATAATTATCTGAAAATATGTTATGTTTGATGGTCGCAGATATAGTATTGTGTTGGACAATACTATTCTATATACCACAGATATATATGGATATAATTAGCTATTGGACATTCATGTATACGTATTGGCGTACAGTGGAAGTTTTTGTGAGGTATCCCCTGCATTCTCATAGATCGTTATAATCCTAGCTGAATGGAAAGTGTAATCATTGTTATTAATTGAATAATTAACGACATAGATCAAAGGGCGGATACCTCACTTGGTCGACATACCATACCTAATTACGTTTATATAATATACGACCATCAAATATTTTTTCAGAAAATGACGTGAAACATAAGTATTGGCAAAAAATTTCAATATTATGGTGGAAAGAGATGGCGAGTTAGCTCGCTCCAGTTACTCTAAATAGAGATTTCTTACAGTAAAAGCACCTTCATTGAATCTATGAATTTCCGGTAGATTTTTTCATAAACTCCTCTCGAATTTTCTGGTAATAAATTGTCCGTCACTTCAATTGCCTTTTCATTTAAATCTGGTGGCGTTAATATAATATCGTCTTGGCTTGACTATATTAATAACCTTTTCAGCAAATTTATTTATAAAAAATGAGAAAAAAATTTAGCGCGTTTTATATAAGCTTAGGATCTTAGCTCTTCAACCTAATTGTCGGCAATTTATGAACTAACCCTTATTGAACGTGTACTTTGCGAGCATTCGAGGCTACATAAGTAGCGGAGATAGTTTGCCTAGCCCAAAACAAAAGAAATATCAGTCGCTGGTAGGTTATCTAAACAATATATATAGCAATTAATTAGGCCGATCACAGCGCAGAAAAACGGTGTTACAATAAAATTATACCGTTTTATGCAATACATATAAAAAAACGTAGGTACTTGTGAAACCGTTGTTAGAGTTCCGTATACGGAAGGGAGCCATTAAACAGGACTATTCTTTTCCTGTCATAGGGGTCTACAGCTTCAGCCGTAATAGGTAGCTAGGAAGAAACATCTTCTAGGAATAAGTCCGATCTTGCCTTCTGTGTCTTTTTTATTTTATAAATATCTTGTTTTTATGTGCAATAAAGTGCTTATTTATTTATTCCCTCATTCAGCATGATCAGTAGAGTATGTGGCTTGATTTAAAGATAGCGATCTGTGTATTGTTTACTTACTCCCTAAGACTCTTAGGCTATGGTTCTCGGTCATGGCGCCTACTTCGACTCCTATATGTCAGCACTGCGCTGGTGTGCTCGAAGATGGCTAAGTAGCCGATCTTCCTAGCAAACTCCTGTGCGCCCTGAGTTCACGTAAGATTACCGTCTACATAGTTATACTGGATGGGCGCGGGTGGTCGGGCTTTTAGCTCATCACGTTTGGCGTTGAGGTCAGTTCTGCGCTGCTCCTCAACATCGCGTACTTGATTCTGTAGAAGCCCATGGCAGTGACAACTTAATCGGACGATAAGGGCTCGTCTATCTCGAAAGCAAGAGAAAGTTGATGTGATGCAGATCAGCTGATCGATGAACAATAAGCAAATACATGTATTTCTGTATTTGTATTGAAATGTTCTGCCCAACGCATCAGTACATGCTCCTTCCTAGTCACAAGGCGCTCAGGAAGTACCAATCAGATTACCAACCTCGCAATAGAACTCCTTCAGCTGGTTTAAGTCCGCAAGCCACTGCATGTAACAAGGCTTGTCCTTTTCTCTAACTTACCGAGACAGGCTACGTAATTCCAGGTCCAAAAATATTTAGGTTGGGATACAAAAAATAATGTATACACATGCATAAAGTAGAGGAATCTAGGAATAAAAATATTATATATAAATGATGCAAGAAACAAACAAGTTGATAAATAAATAAGGGAAATACATCCAAAAAATATTAAGGTTGGGCTACTAAAATGTAATAAAGTTATAAACCTGCATAAAATAAAGAAATATAGGAATAAAAATATTATATATATATAATGCCTAACCATCCACACCATTCGATTAGTATTGCTAAGAAGAAGGGCAAGAAACTTAGCAAACTTGAATTTTTTCATTTGTAACATGCTGTCGTGAGGATCTCATCTTTCTCATCGCATTCACACTTGACACACCTTCTCTCTTATTGAAGTACACGTTCATCTTAACAGATTTATAATATTCTTTGGTTTTTATTGATTTGATTTAATGCTAGTTTTGTTTATGTAATACAGTCAGTCCCTTAATTTGTATAATATAACCTATTCCGAATTGTGTGTCCAAATTGTGAAACTTTCACTCTGCGGGACTGACTTTTTTAGGCCAGTGCAGGTGGGAGGGTCTATTATATAACAGTTCAACCGGATGCATGTTAGTACTTTAAGTTTAATTAATATATTAACTGTAACTACTTTTTTGTTTAATAAAGATATTTGTATTTGTATACCAGTCCTCAGTATTTTATAGCCAGAGTAGGTGTGGCAGTGTCCAATAGATGACAAGACAAAGTCCTCCAGTGAGCATCAACGTTTCCGGTCTCATTGATAAATGGCAACAGCGTTTCAGCTAAGGCATCGGCATAGTTCTGCCTAACCTCAAGATCGGTCAGCCTATTCACGTTTGAAAACACTGACTTCATTACTTTGGATCTTCGAAGCCGATGGAGGCGGAATCGCAGACAAATACTCTTTATTGCTAAAAGAAAACTTTATTAATAAAAAAACTTACAAGATATGTAACAATTGGCGGCCTTCTCACATAAAGCGATTTCTTCCAGACAACCTTTAGGTGGAAATAAAGTCAATTAAATAAAGAAATAATAATAGAAATAATAAAGAAATCGTCAAGTACATAAAAAATGTACCAAAAGTGTAGTGGGTTGGTTGTTTTTTACATAACATAGCCAACACACACTATAATACGAGTATAACACTATACTATGAAAGTGTCCGTAAAATGCAGTATTGAAAAACACGTCTAGTAGAGCGGAGCAGAGGAAGACGAATGACGTAAGCCATTACTTTCTCTGATACACAAAACACAGAGGGCTCTTTCAAGCAATTTGTTTTGTATCACTTCAGGAGACTAACGAGTTAATAATTCATAAACCCGCTGGTTAAATGAGACGCGCCGAATAATTGCGGCCGTAAAGTAAAGCTCGAAAGAAAGAACTTTTCCTTAAAAGTAAATAATTAACAACACTTTGTTAAAACTTATGAAATACTCCTGTTAAGAAATATTTAGAATTATTTTATTTTGGAAAGATTTAACAACCGTTTCTCAAAAAGTAATTAGCAATGAACTCAGCGTATATTATAAAATAATGTAGGTACTTTTTTGTCATTTTTTCCAGGGCACAAGCTACACCTGGCCTGTTTCCACATTTTGCCGGTGGTTCACCAGCGACAACATCTTCTGACATTTTTAGAGTGGCACGTATATTACTCGATAAAACATGAGGTAAATTTGACTGAGTATTTTCTACGTCATATTACGTTGAGGTGTTCAACTTGATGATGGCGAAAAAGAAGATACTTGACACCATGCTGAGCTGAAGGGAAATCGTCAGCTGCATCGTGGAGGGGGGATAATGCGTGGACTACTCACGTGAAATAAAGTGATAGTACGCCGCATTAAATTTTACTAGGTGATTCTTTGAATAATTAAAAGTACGAAAACAACAATCAAAGACAGAAAGACTGTCAGCTGACGCAGTAAAGATACAGATTAAATATACTATAGTGCCACCAATTTAACTGTTCAGTAAAATCATTCGCCGTCTCTTTCTAATTATACTCTTTTCTACCACACTAGAAAGAGATGGGTGGATAATCCAACTGAACAGAAAAGTTGGTGACACTGTAATCTCGTTTTACACTAATACGACAAAGAGACACGCACCTACCTACCTAAAATGCAAAAAAGTTCATGGCAGCAGCTGACGCATCACCCCCCTTCCGCGATGCAGCTGAAGATTTTTTTTAGCTTGCTATGGCGTCAACTATCTGTGAGAAAAGTTTCAGCCGGCGTACTGTTACTTTTTTTTACCACTTCCTCTACCTCCCACACCCACACCCATCGCGGGTACGTCAGCTGACGCTTGGTTCATTCCAGATCTATTGAAAAAGATGGCAATATATCCGCGTAAGATCACTACCTAAAATGCAACGCTACCGCCCTGGTGGTATTACATATCCACCATCTAGATCCCGGTTCGATCCTCGTAATGTCACTGTTACTTTTTGTGTTTTAACTTTATATTCGCTACAGACTATTGCAATAAACTAAGATAAATCTGGCGTTTCTGTTTACACATTTAGTTTGTCCCACTAATATTATAAATGCGAAAGTTTGGATGTATGGATGGATGGATGGATGGATGGATGTTTGTTACTCTTTCACGCCGTAGCTACTGAACCGATTAGGCTAAAATTTTGCATGAATGTAGTTCTAAACCTGGAATAGGATATAGGCTACTTTTTATCCCATAAATCAGTTCCTATGGGATAAAAATGTGGTTTCAAGTTTCTATAGAAAAGTGATGTGTCACCCTTTCAAGCCGTACCCATTGAACCGATTGGGCTGAAACTTTGTACAAATAAAGTTCTAGATCTAGAATACGACAAAACTACTTTTTATATCATAAATCAGTTCCCATAGAAAAGCTATATAAGAGATATACAAAATGGGAAAAACAGAGGCGCATAACACACACATTTCACGGGCTATGTTTGTTTACTGTAGGCAACAGTCCGAAAAACATTGACAGATTTTATAAGGCTACACAGAAACTAATTCAACGCGGGTGAAACCGTAGGCAAAAGCTAGTATTTTATATGTAACAAATTATTTATAAAAACCAGTTGAAACTTTTTTACAGACAAACCACCCTCTACACGCATTAAACTACACAAATATTTTTTTTACCGATTTCAACATTTGAAAATTGGTTTGAAAATTTGAGAAATACTTAATCGACCGTTTTTGTCAGTACGAATACAAATTGACATCTCTATTTGCCCACGCGTTTCAGGTTCGACCTAATTAATTATTTTTCTTTGTATAAAATTAGTTAAACATGTACCTGTGTAATATTTTTCTTTTGCAAAATAAACGTTTATTTGATTTGAATTGATAAGAAGGTAAGTACGAATGAGTATACTTGTACATACAAATAAACTTTATTGAATCTTAACATTATACAACACAGGTATTCCTAATGCGAAGGTAATGGCACAGAAAAAGTCAAGGAACAAATAAACATTAAATTTCATTAAATTTATTCAACCGACGACGTATTAGTTCGACCCGTCGCGTCGAGTACATGTCGGGTACATGTCGGGTACAAAGCTGCTATTCGGGCATCCCGAATGGATAACGCGTCGGGTGCTTACGGTATTGTTGATGGGAGGAGGGAGGGAGAGGGAATCCACATTTCGAATCTGTGAATTCCAAATTTTATCCTCATAATTTAAGCCGCTATTTTCAATCCAAATTTTGCATTTTTGTTTTTGACTCGGAATGTTTTCTAACGATTCACTGATAAATTTTAATAGAAATTAAATATTTTTCTATTGCAGCACCCTCTAATGACCAGGTACGACAATACGTAGCAATAAACCATCCTTGAAATGAAACTTAATCATTCGCAAAAACAACATATTAAAATTGATTTAGCCGTTTCAAAGAATTTAAGAAACAATCGAGTGGTCAATCATACTTGTACATACATATTAGAACTGAAGACAACGCAAACGCATATAACTGCTTCGTTCTGTCGTGGGTAAACATAATGACTCTACAATTTACAGCCGAGAAGGTACGTGAGCAGAATCAACATCTATTATAAAATGTTCTCTATTACTATTATGCTAAAACTTGTGCCAAGTATAGCCTCAGACCAAGTATGAAGAAGTACTACTAATAAAAATGTTAAAACTAAAAGAGTTATTTCCAAGACAACTTCAAACAAATCTTTATTCATTTACATACTAAAAGTTCGTCTTCTCTGAAAGAGTGACCGCATGCGGGATTGTTCGGTCCTTTGTTGAGAAAAACTTTTTTAACATTCTATTGTGTAAGTCACTCTCTGAGGGTCTGTGGGGAGAATTGCAAAAGGCACAAAATAATAAACCGTCACGGGCGTGCTTTATGTGTTCGGGCTTTTGTGCGGATCTAGTAATTGAATCTCGTCACAACAATCTTAAGGGAATCCCTCAATAATTTATCGTCGTCCCGTGTGTTTATATTTTATTTTTCGTTTATTTATTATGACTTTGCTTTTATATAAATGCGATCATCATAAATACTTTATTGCACAAAAAATAAGTACAAAAAGGCGGACTTAATGCTTAAAGCATTTTCTACCAGTCAACCCACAGTTTCATTAGGACCCGGCATCAGTCACAGTCCAAATGTCTTTTATTAATTTATTACTAGCCTTTCGTTAACGGCTCTGCCCGCTGTCTCCACGCCACGTCGTCGGTGGAGACACTCTCGCTGTGACTGCGGTCCTCGTGTTGTCTGCTGACACACTTACCTTTGTAGGTTTGGCTAGCTTGTTTATTATAATTAATGATATTTTCTACCAGTCAACCCACAGTTTCATTAGGACCCGGCATCAGTCACAGTCCAAATGTCTTTTATTAATTTATTACTAGCCTTTCGTTAACGGCTCTGCCCGCTGTCTCCACGCCACGTCGTCGGTGGAGACACTCTCGCTGTGACTGCGGTCCTCGTGTTGTCTGCTGACACACTTACCTTTGTAGGTTTGGCTAGCTTGTTTATTATAATTAATGATATTTTTTGTAAGCTACATCAACTAAATGATAATATCATTTTGAATTTATGAATTATGTCATTTCAAAATAGCGAGCGACATTTTGGCCACCCTTGGTTCTTATCACAACAGACAAGTTCAATTTATTTCTGTCATGGTGGTATAAGCGGCAAGCATTTCGGCAATATTCCAATCCTTTTTGTTTTTCTGAGGATCCGACCCTCGCCGCCTGGCGGCGTCACACCCCGAGACGACAATATCTCTGTGTCACGAAACCTTCTGACGTCGTCGGTCTTTGTATTTATGAACTATTACAAGATGTTTGACTAAGTAAGCCCATAAGCTCTTACAAGTTATTTGAAGCTAAGTACTTATTTTTTAAGCATGTAACCTAATCAGAACTAATACCTGTAAGTGATATGTCTCAGGATAATCTAAACACCTGCGTCTTGATGAGTCCTAGATGGATGAAAATTACAGACAAATAATTCACGAAAACATCTTTAAAAATATATCGTATGATTTTTAGAATATGGCTGCAATGTCCAGCAGTGGATGACGGGCTGATGGATGGATGGATGGATGGATGGCTGCAATGTAATGCCGATGAAAAGAGGTACCGGAGCGCCGGACCATTGCGACTTGGCCATAATGAAAGTAAACAATAAAGACACAAAAAACCTCTTATATTTAATCAGCAGTTTTATTGAAAAAAAAAAACACAAGTAAATAGTAAACTACCATTCAGCATTTGGCCAGACGGTAGTATTTTTGCTTACAATTACAACTAAACAACAATTATTATGTGTAAAACGATACAGATAATAGTTTTTTTGTTTCATACTTGGCACCCTTCTTTATAAATAAACGATGCAGTTTTCAGTTTCCTGTTCTACTTCTAGCACCTTTCTCATTTTACTGTCGACAATTTTACAACCACGCATGGACGCGGTCTCCGCTAGTCTCGTCGTTGTCTCGTCGTTGTCTCGTCGTTGTCTCGTCGTTGTCTCGACGGCACGATCATTCTTATCAGATTTAAACCTGGACTTGGAGCCGTCACTGTACACCGCCATCCCTAAATTGACTATAACATCACTGTTAGTGATTTTCAGATCAATCGGTGATACATCACCTATTTTTATTCCACACACTTGTACGAAGTACTAAAAGCATGCTATTGCATTGTACATGTAGTGCAAAGTCCTTTCCTCCCAGACTTCTTGTAGAGTGTCGAGACGACCTAGAACACATGTTAGAGCCTGTGCAGGTAGGTATTCAAAGTATCTGATATAGGACGATGGATCTTCTCATATCAGAAAAGGAGCAGCGATCTTCATTGCCGTAATCAATTGAACGATGCAGATTTTGGGTTGGCTTTAGATACCATCTTCCTAGCTTAATTCGGAGTACATAACAATGCATTTGGGTTCAGGGGCCCAAACTATGATTCACAGTGTTTTTTTTTGCCGGATACGATTTGTTATTTTTTCGACTTTTTCGAAAACGCACTGAAAATCTGTTTTACTGATCACAAATTCGCCATTTTTATTACTCTAGTGATGCAAATGTCGTTCCGTTACGGCGTATGTCATTTGTTTTATGGTTACGGCTTATTTATTTTGATGTTTTTGAGTAAAATAACAATAATTCTTTTTATATTTTGGGTGAAGGGTCTTTATGAGAGTCATAGTAAAAAAAAACTTTCACCAAAAGTAAAAAATAGGAGCGATGACGAGCCAAGCGAGGAAGAGCGTGTTAGGTTGACATGTAAGATAATATAAGGAGCCGAGCAAAGCGGAGCGGAGCCCTAGTTTAAACATGTACCTGAAATTTGTATTTTCAAGTCACCGATTAAAAGATTTTCAAAATTTGATTTAAAAAAACCCCGTGTCTCAGGGAGGATCTACTCCCCCCCCCCCCTCTTACCCTCCCAAACTCCTTAAATCAGAGATGATATTGGGAAAAGTGGTTCAGTAGGGTCGGTAGAATATGTGGTTTCATTTAATTGTCGCACTCTATTTACACCCGGTATATTTAATTCTATTATAGTTGTTAAAAATAAAACAGTTAATAAAGTACCCATAAATAAAAAGTCCTCAAAAGGTTGATAAAGTAGCAGGAGTGACGGAGTTACGGCAACTTGTCCTTTTAATCTTTCATAGGTTTGTTGGATTATTGTTATATCTAGACTCGGGATACCCCGAAGTGAGGTGACGCTGACGAGCTGATCCCAGATTTGATGTGATTTTGATGATCCCTCAAACCCCTTTATGTACGAGCGGGGTAACAATACTAATAACCCACTTTATAAAAAGTGTGATAATCAAACTCAGTTCAAATGGTCTATACGTCTTTGTCCAAAGTGACTTGATAATGGTCAATGTTTGAAAGTGGATGACATGACAGTGAAGATGGCAAGCCCGCTACAATAGTTACATTAGTGGAACCACCTCGCACTGAGAAAAATGTATTTTTGGCTTCATTATACTCGTAAGATAGAATTACATAAGTTTAAAATACGGTGAATTATTTTTAAATTTGGTGATAATTGGAAAATATTATGCTGTAATTAAAACTTTTGAGGAAATAATCGAGTTATTACAGGTAAGTAACGCAATATTATGATGACAGATCACCGTGAAATTGGTCACAGAAAATAAGATTATCATTTTCGTATTACATCATGCCTTCCCCATAAAAGAGGTCCGTCACACTACGGTTTGGTTACTGACACCATAAAAGCTGTGACGGAGCGCATAATTCTATCTCCTTCCTACAAAGTCATAGTGACAGTGCGTCATATTATAACGCTAGCAGCAGCAACAGTAGTTTCATCGTATTTTGTTGTGATGTCCGCATGCTCCCTACTTTACGTGAATCATCATAATTTTATACTGTGTCATTGTTTGAGGAGAAATCTCATCAGAACTAAATATTTTTAATGAAATTGTACAAGCTAACGCACACTTATACATTTTACCCAATTATTGCATTTTGTCAGCTTGCACTTTTGTATTTAGCATTTGGTGAAAACAAAATAAAATAAAGTTTATTCACAGAAGTAAAAGTCTTAGGTACAGTAATGCACTAGCTCCCACCCTAATTTTCATTGTTTTGTAGGAGCTAGGCTCGACCCGAATGAGTACACCCGTTGTTAAACTGAGTCTACAAGAACAATGTAAAAAAAAAAAATTAAATCTTATACTTAACAAAAGTAAACACAGGATATAAAAATAGATGCAATAATGTAATATTTATATAATATATTTTGGACATGTAAGCTTTGCCTTTGGATAAGAGAGGGTGTATGTTTGTGTGTAAGCGAGGGTGTGTGTATGTGTGTGAGTGAGTTTGTGTGTGAGGGTGCGTGTGTGTGAGAGGGTGTGTTTGTGAGTGATACAGGATGTGTGTGAGATGGGGTAGTTTGTGCGGGTCTATGGGATATGTGATTATAATGAGAGTATTGTAATGAGAGAGTTGAATGAATGACTGTGAAAAATGAAAGTAATACTGAAGAGGAAATATGTATATAAAAATTTATCAGGATTACTGTTTTATTAATTATTCAGTACCATCAGAATCAAATTGTTTCAGCCACTCTAGTATATGTGTTTTTAGTTATGTGTTTTTAAAACAAAATCAAATTAAGCAGTGTACGATCATCACTCGTTGGGTTTGGTTTTTAGCTCTCTTCTGATGAATTGGTTATAATGAGACAAGATTGATTTATTTAGAAGGGATTTTATTATTGAGAGGTGACACACAAGTTAACATGGCGGCGGTTGACAGTGCAAGAAGGAGATGACACATAAGTGAACGAGACAGCAGATGATTGCGTTCCGTTTACATTTCTAACACTGGCCCTTAAACAATGCAATCATTTATCAAACTGGCCCTTAAAACAAAAGCTATAAAGTTTTTATGCAACTTAAAATGAACAGGTAACATTATTAATTGATTTTACAATATTTAAATTGTCTCCGCTAAGCCAAGTTGACAGACAAATTTTTCAGTTTTCTCTTTAGTTAAAGGTTTAGTTAAAACATCAGCCGTCATTTGATCGGTAGACAAATAATTTAAATCAATAATACCTTTGTTTACAATTCCTCGAATGAAATGATGTCTGACATCAATATGCTTAGTTCTAGAGTGATACATTGGATTAACACAAAGTTTTTGTGCTGATTGACTATCATTAAACATAGTAATTTTACAACTTGTACCTAAACATTCATACAAGAAAGTTCTGATAAACAAAGCCTCTTTACATGCGTCAGAGAGTGCCATGTACTCCGCCTCCGTGCTAGAAAGAGCGACCGTCTTTTGTTTTCTGCTTTCCCATGATACTGTAGACTTACCTATTTTAAAGACAAACCCAGTGAATGACCTCCGATCTATCTCATTGGCGGCCCAATCTGCATCAACGTAGGCGCTGACATCCATACTACTCTTTTCATAAGTAAGACAATGATTAACCGTACCTTTCAGATATCTAAGCACCCGTTTTGCTGCCTTCCAGTGTATTTCAGCATAACTATCGTTGAACTGACTGAGTATGCTGACTGCATGAGCAATGTCTGGCCTCGTGCAAACTGAAATGTACATTATACATCCTACTAATTCTCTATACGGAAAATTATTTTCATTACAATCTGCTTTTACAAGCTTCAGCCCAGATTCCATAGGAGTGCATGCTGGCTTGCAATCAGACATTTTAAAACGCTCCAACACTCTTTGAATATAACTAGACTGATCTAAAGTCCACTTTCCATCCCTTCTGCATAGTTTCATGCCAAGGACGTGATATGCTGGCCCTAGATCCTTCATTTCAAATTGAGTCATAAGCTTCTCTTTAATTTTCAGTTTCTCTTGTTTGTTATTCGAAAATAAGATTATGTCATCGACATAAAGTGCTATAATAGTCACAGTTCCAACATGATTCTTCATAAAAACACATGGCTCTGAAGAAAACTTTCTAAAGTTAAGTTTTTCTATTAAAACTGTATTTATCTTCTCATACCAACTCTTAGAAGCCTGTTTGAGCCCATAAATCGCTTTATTCAGGCGATAGACTTTGTTCGGGTTCTCTTTATCCTCAAAGCCCTCCGGCTGTTCCATGTAGACGGTCTCCTTGAGGTCTCCATTCAAAAATGCAGTCTTCACATCAAGGTGATCTATCTCCATATTCATCTCAGCGGCCAAAGCAAGCAAGATTCTAATAGTTGAGTACCTCACCACTGGTGAAAAAGTTTCATTGTAATTTACGCCATATTTTTGTGTATAACCTTTTGCTACTAATCGAGCTTTATATTTCAATACTTCTCCATTCAATCCTCTCTTCCTTTTATAAACCCACTTGCACTTCACAGGTCTCTGCCCATCTGGCAAGTCAGTCATGGTCCAGCATTTGTTATCCAAAAATGATTTATACTCATCTGACATAGCATCTCTCCATTTCTTGGATTCTATTCCTTGCAAAGCTTGTACCACTGTCTCTGGTTCGTCATCAAAGCGGCTTATCTCGGACAAGTGTGGAGACTGCGATGCTAAGTTCACAACTTCAGTGTACTCTTCTGAACTGTCCATCGATGTGTCACCTGGAACGTAAGTTTCATCGCGCGAATCATCTGATTCAAGGCTACTCACTGATATAATACTATCCCGGGGAATTATAGTAGATTTATCAGATCCCGCATTACTGGGTATCCCTGTTACATCATTTAAATCTGATAAGGACTGATCTAGTCTTGACTGCTCTGGTGACTGATCTGATATGGACTGTTCTTGTGACTGATCTGACATGGACTGGTCTAGTGACTCTGGAACAGTTTCATTGCCCATATTATCTTCAATCTCATGAGAAGTTGAAGAGTTTTGATTGTGAGAATATGTTAGAATTAGCTCAGTGAATTCATCACTTTTACCTTTTGGTAAATAAAATTCATTTTCTAAGAAAGTTACATTTCTTGCTTTAATGCATTCTGACGGACGTGAAGGGTTTAGTAATCTATACCCTTTTGTCTCTTCACAGTAACCCACAAAAATGTATTTGTTACATTTTGAATCGAATTTCTTACGTTTTTCTATCATTGCATAAGCTAAACAGCCAAAAGTTCTAAGGTGAGTAATATTTACCCTTTTATTTGACCATTTTTCCTCAGGAGTAGTGCCCAGAACAGCTTTGGTTGGTGTCCTATTCTTCAGGTAAACAGCAGTATTAACTGCCTCTGCCCAGAACCGCTGATCAAGGCCTGCATCGAGAAGCATGCACCTGGCCTTCTCCACTATGGTGCGGTTGGCTCGTTCAGCAATTCCATTTTGCTGCGGTGAGTGCGGTACTGTGGTCTGGTGACGGATCCCGCAGCTCTTTAGGAAATCCTGTAAACATTTATTTACATATTCACCACCATTGTCAGTGCGCAATACCTTTATCTTATTCCCTGTTTGATTTTCTACCATAGCCTTAAACTCTTTAAATTTATCAAAAACTTGATTTTTGGACTTCAGAAAATACACATAGGTTTTCCTAGTGAAATCGTCAATAAATGTTAGAAAGTATTTCGATCCACTAAATGAATTCTTTGAAAAAGGCCCACAAAGATCACTGTGCACAAGCCCTAACGAGACTTTTGCCCTACTCTTGGACTTCTTTGGAAAAGGTAACTTTGTTTGTTTACCTTGAATACAAGCAACACATGATTTGAAAGTTGAGTTATCAAAATCCATGCCAGTAGCCATACGTTTTAAAAGCTGCATACTTCGCACATTGAGATGTCCAAGCCTTCTATGCCAAACCTCCTGCGACTCCCTGGATGCAGCCTGAGATCCTGGCACGGCCACCTCTGCAACTGGGTCTGTTGGTAAAACAAAATCTGTCCCCCTTCCACACACAGACGCAGCACATGACTTCTCTTTAGTAACAAAAGAAGCTTCACCTTTGGTATTGAGTACATAAATACCATTTTGAGATCTAGCCGTTGCAACTACCTCATGGCCATCACAAACTTTACACAATTTTCCCTGAAATGTTACACTAAAACCTTTACGTGCCATTGCACTGACTGAAAGTAAGTTAGTCGCTAGCTTAGGTACATATAACACATCACTTACAGTTCTTAAAGTGTTCTGTAAAGGAATTTTCACATTTCCTCTTCCCGATGACATCAGTTTTTCACCATTCGCAACACTCACCGATACTGGAGTGTCAAACACGAAATCGTGTAACATGTCTTTGTCATTACACATGTGACTGGTAGCACCCGAGTCCACATACCAAACATCCCTGGATAATTCAACAGATAACGCAGATAACAAGGCCTTATCTGAACTCTTTCCCTTTGAATGACCATCATCCTTGGCTCTGCGAGGACAATCCTTGATGCTGTGGCCCGGTTTCTTAGATCTGAAGCAGCGAAACACCTTTGCCTGTTTCCTTACTATCAGCGCTGTGCTTGCATCGTCTCTTTCTTGTCTCCGCTGATATTCTTGAGTTAATCTTGACCTCACAAACTCAGTTGTGAGTTTCAAAGTCGAATTTTCTAAAGTCATGATGAGTGGGTCGTAGTCTGATGAGAGCCCGCTCAGCATTACGATAGCTAGAAAATTGTCTTCCACGCCAGCGCCTATATCGTCAAGCTGTTGGCCTATCTCGGCCACCTTCGTGAGATATGACTCTATGTTTGAGAAAGAATCGAGCTTCATCCCGAACAACGTGCGTAACAATGACAAGCGCCTGCTCAGGCCTTTACCTTCATAAACATTTTCAAGGTTGCTCCAGGCCTCGTGTGCCGTCTTCGCGTTTCTTATGTGCGGATATACACATGGTTGAACAAGAAGACAAATACGAGCTAATGCCTTCTTCTGTGTTTTGTCATCTTTTTCCTTCTTTTCTTCCACAGCGTCCCAGAGTTCTTCATGTATCAGTAACATCTTTGTTACAAACTTCCAAGTGCCGTAATTGTCGACACCACGTAGTTTTTCGATGGTCGTCTTGGGGTCGGCCATGATGCTTGGAATTACGAACTTGGGGGAAAACTATGACAATCTGTCTGAATTCAAAAAATATATTTAATTTAATCACAGGGAAGCAAGCTGGTGCCCATAACCTGATGAATTGGTTATAATGAGACAAGATTGATTTATTTAGAAGGGATTTTATTATTGAGAGGTGACACACAAGTTAACATGGCGGCGGTTGACAGTGCAAGAAGGAGATGACACATAAGTGAACGAGACAGCAGATGATTGCGTTCCGTTTACATTTCTAACATCTTCGGCTCTCGTCGGATGGTCCCTTAGCAGCAACCCCTAGCATCAGCACCCCAGCTTTACTAGTGTATGAACCTCATCATACAGAAATATTAACAGTTCTTTACGAATGTGCGGCCGTCTCTCAGTATATCTCATTTCCCGTCCAACCGTCTTTCTGTGCGTCTCATTTTCGAGACTTGGTTCAGAATAATAAAATCAACATTTCGTTATTATGATCTAGCCGTACCTCATTTCATCAACCACGTCTGGTCTTGAAACATGTCAGTTAACGTGCAAGTACGAGTGTTTAACCATTCTCTTGACACTCGGGGCACCTCAGTGACACCTTTACGATTACAAAGATATATATTTTTTTGTTTTAATTAAAAAATAAATTTGCTTTTGTCAATCCTATAGGTACGCTTAATGAAATGACAGTAAGTTGTTTTTCCTACTATTCCCACGCCTTTTGAATGTTAAATCTTGTGCGGGCAGTAACACAGAAAAATATATTTAAAAAAGTAAGGACCATTGTAATTGTTTTGAAAGTTAATGTCTGAAGTCAAATGAACCGCAAAGTCAAGCAGATTGCCTTGTTATCTAAATGAACGTCCTTTGTTCATTTTTTCCCAGTAACCTCATCACAAGAACAACAGCCACTCGGCTTCAACCCACAGTCGGGTACCTTCGTAGTGTGACTGCCTTAAAAATGAAAATTTGTGATGTCAACCAGTTCTAAGCAAACCTAATAAAATCGTTTTTCACAAAACCGATAAGAACTGGTTGTTTAAAAAAACTATTCTTTATGTCAACCCTAAACACCGTGTATCAGTAAACCCTTGTGGCCGAAACATTTATTAGACGACAAGCACTCACATTCTATTCACTACATTGACAACGGGAATATAATAACGTTTCTAGGAAAGTAATTAATATTTTTAAGATCAACGAACAATATCAACCAATGACAATAAACAACGGTCAAGTGCGAGTCAGACTTGCGCCCTGGGAGTTCCGTACCATTCGAATAAGTTAAATAAAAATTACGAACTAATCTCTAGATCACAAAATTACAAACTATTCCTTTAGAACTCGGCTCTGGACACGCTGCCGTGTATCTATATACGTACGAGCGACTAAATACTCGTAGTTAGATTTAATATTTGACTGTTTAGTTTAGCTGCGGAGGTGGCCAATAAATTAAAAACCTTCAGAAATACGATCACAGACCCACAAATAATTCGGAAACAGAATTAACAAAATGATAAAAAGAACCGCAATAGTGTGGCTATAAGTAGCGTTGTCCCAGTACCGGGCAGAGGTCACGAGTCACGAGTCACGAGGCACGAGGCACGAGGCACGAGTTGGGAACAGGCATAATGAGGTGATCATGATGATGACAATGAGTGATAACTGCTCCCAGTATGGGCGGGACCATACAAACTGTGGATGGATGGGACACAATGTACGTCGGCGGGGAGGGCGAGAGGGGAGGGGGGCCGCGGGCGCGTGCCGAGCGAGCGGACAACGACGACGGCGATGTTACTACATTGGACAGACGGACTCAAATTGAATGACAAGAACTCTTTTTGTAATGAAACCTGAAACGACTAATTTCTCTGTTCGTAAGTACGTGCACCTAAACTTGGTCTTACATAACTACTAGCGTAGTAATTAAGCAAATTTAAACATAAATCAGCCCGAGATGAATCCCCGAGGCCCCGAAGTGGTCTCAGAGATGTTCCCGAGTGTGAACCGCGAAATGCAAGTCTCAGTCCACACTTCGTACAAAACAATAAATGAAAACATCACCAATACTGATGAGATGAAAATGAAATAAAAATAATTTACTTCTGTAACATAAAGTCTGTACATAATGGGGTGAGTAACACTAGTAAGTTAATAGAAACCTGTGACAGGGCTACCACGCTTTACGCTAGTGGTTTGGTTACAGTATAATTCAAATTTTACTTAAAAAATGTTAAATTAAATTACTTTGAAATCTTTTAAGGTCGTTGTCTAACACAATCATATTTTAAACGAGCATGTGTGTAAAATTAAGGATATAATAATAAAGAAGAAAAGAAGAATAAGAAACAAAGGAAACATACCAAAATAATAAATAAATAAAAATATTTGTCTCAAAAACTAGAAATTTCATTTGTCCATAGTGACCTCAACCTATTATAGTTACTGTGCCACTAATTCAGAGAGCGCCGGTTCAAATTCTTTACGGGCATATTTGAATTTGGTCTGCGTCTTTGGGATGTAATAATCATCCGTGAAACGTGGGTGAACGAGTGTGGACCGTGACTTGCATTTCACAGTCCAAACTGAGAAATACCTCTGACAGGTGTCAAGAGGTCCTTGAGAATTCGTGTGGTGTGGCCGTCTAATCAGAAAAAAAAATCGAAATGTAGTGATATTGAAACAGCTACTCACGATTTTATAACCAGATTTCGCCTGACTAGTTTCACTGTTGACACGTGTCAAACTGGGACCCGCCGCGTAACCATGTTAGCCTCCTAAGAAACTACGAATACCTACAGTGAAACTAGTCACGCAAAATCTTGTGACTATTAAAATCGCGAGTAGCCGTTTCAATAGCATTATGAATCTGAACCACGAATCTTTTAGTAGTAAAATAATTTAAATGTATTTAAATAATTTTTATATTTCCTTATTTATTCGTGTTTTAGCTAACGTTCAGGAAAATTCAATTTCAAGAAGAATTTAAATGACAAATGCATTGTGAAAGACATCCTAGCCCAAAGAATATTTTCACAAAATATTCGGCATGAAATTAAAATATTTTAAATTATTATTTATCACTAGCTTTTGCCCGCGGCTCCGCCCGCGTGTTTTTCGGCTTAACGACATGCTTTTTTCCGGGATAAGAAGTAACATGTGTCAAGTTGAGGTATAAGCTATATCCATTCTAAATTTCATCCAAATCCGTTCAGCCGTTTCAGCGTGAAAGAGTAACAAACATACACACGCACAAACTTTCGCATTTATAATATTAGTGTGATACGTGGGACGCACTATAAGTTTCCGGAATGAATATGAAAAAATACTATTAAAGGTACAAAATTAATTTATTGTTTTTCAAAATAATCTCCCTTGGCGTCTATGCACTTTTTCATTCGATCAAACCAGTTTTGAAAACTTTTGTGCCACTCCCCTGTGGTGACCTCTGAAACGTGTTTTTCATACTCCTCGACAGCCTCTTCTGGTGATGAAAATCGTTGACCGCGTAATTGGTTCTTAATTTTTGGGAACAGAAAAAAGTCACAAGGTGCCAGGTCGGGACTGTATGCAGGATGACTCATGAGTTCTACATTTTTCGTCTTCAAAAAGTCGTTTGTCTGTCTGGCCGTGTGAGAACTAGCATTGTCGTGGTGCAGGATGATACGGCGTTTACGGTTATTTTTACGGAGTTCGTCAATAACTTCCGGCAAACAAATGGTCGTGTACCAGTCACTATTCATGGTACGACGATTCTCTAAAGCAACAGTAGCCACGTGTCCAGTTTTATTAAAAAAAGAAGCAATCATCCGCTTAGATGCACTTTTCACGCGCGCCACTTTGGTTGGTTTCGGCTCATCTTGAAAGACCCATACGCTCGATTGCTGCTTTGTTTTGGGATCGTAGCAATAAATCCATGTTTCGTCACCTGTTACTATGTCCCACACCAAATTTGACGCACCTTCGTTGAATCTGGTATGCATGGCACTGCACCAAGTGATGCGGTCCGTTTTTTGAGCCTCGGTCAAGTTGTGTGGGATCCACCGCGAGCACAGCTTTCTCACACCCAAATGTTTGTGTAGGATTGATTGTATTTGACTCATGCCTATTTCTAAGGATGCGCGAATTTCATGGTAGGTCACATGCCTGTCTGTTTCAATCATACGGCGCACAGCATCGATGTTTTTGTTGGTCACAGCGGTGGACGGCCGACCATCGCGAGATTCGTCACTGAGATTGATACGACCACGCTTGAATTCTGCAAACCAGCTATAAACAGTCGTCTTGCATGGTGCTTCATTGCCAAAAGCTGTTTCAAGCCGAGCGATGCTCTGTTGAGCTGTCAAATTACACTTAAAATCGTAGAAAATCATACTACGAAAATTTTCCCGAGTTAAATCCATGTTGATGCAGACACACAATTTTTTAAATGGCGCCACAAGGTAAAAACAAAAGACAGTCAGATGAAACAAACTGCATTCTACAGCCAAAGAGTTCTATTTTCAAATGTTGCAATAAATTTTTAAATATTGTTTATGTAAGTGGCCAGTTCCGGAAACTTTTAGTGTTACCTATGTAGTAGGATAGGATATATTTCAAGTAGAGTTTTTTGCTGATGTCGGTGTAATCAAACAAAATAATGATAAATGTTTGTCTGCGATATTGAGACAAGTACAATAAAAATGTACAAAAAAAATATATTTTGTTGTTAAAAATGGATTACTTTTATTTAGAAAGCTATCAGTTTCAATCCTATTAATAAATCAATTTTGATTGAAAATCTATTGTTGTATTTGTTTGTGATCTGTAAAAAAACTTACAACCTGATTTTTTATAGTAAGACATGGTAACATCTTCAGTACAGTTTTCAAAAAGAAAATAAGAAGAAACACCAAAAAGCTCAGCTAGAAATCAATATTTATTGTTTGATGATTAATCGATTTGTTGTTTAACTATGTTGCAATTGTTGGAAAGTTCAACTTTAAAAAAGTATTGTTTTCAGTTTACTTTTGGACAATACAGGAAAAACTTTAATGCTTTTTTTGCAAGCCATTCTCACCTAAATATCAAAAATTACCCATTGTCATCGAAAGTCATCGTTAACCACAAAAAAAACTTCTTGAGATCTAAATTACTAATAATAAAAAAATTATCCACAATTCAGTAAACATACCACCTGCCGGCAACGCTGAACAGCCAATTGTATTATAATTGATTGTCATATGGCTATTTGGCTAAACAAATTAGCCCGATGGCACCTCTGATTTGCAACTCTGTGATATGTTGGTATTGACAAAGAAGAAACAATAATACGTTTTTGTTTCGTACCGGGCCTAGCCCTTCCTTATCAGCCAGCTCTCAGACGTCATATGGAGATCAAATGAAAGTGATGTTGGTTTTTGTATTTTTGTGAAAATATGCACAATAATAGAAAAATACGGTCTATAAATCTAATATCTCGAAATGGTTTCGGAATCAGCACCGTGTGATATTACTTTACACACGGAATTCATACATACTTGAACCTCGTGTAGATAAAACTTGTTACTTATCCAAGCAACGTGATATGATAGCCATAATACCCGTAAACGGCCCCTGTTGCGTACAATATACGAAAGTGGTCGCACATTCAGAATAAAGAGGCAACGCTCTCAAGAACCCAAATAAATATGATCTAGCTTGTCATTACGTCGATGAAAGCAGTCCTCCCCCGCACCGCCCCGCTCACACCCGCGCCGGTCCCGGCGGTAATGTGTCGCGGTAAAAACGGATTTTACAATTTTAGAACGATTTTTGGTTGATGAGGCGTCGTCGTCGCCTCCGGGGGTACAGAGAGGGACGGGGAGGGAGGTAATGTGTGAAAATTTGTGTACAAAGGCAAAGGATTCCAAATTTTGCCGCTTTGTGAGGCTAACGAGTTAATAATTCAGAAAACTGCTATTATTTTACCAGACAAACAAAATGTGTTAAAAAAGGCTGTTAATTTAATAAATGTGTGTGGATTTTGCCGCTTTGCTTACAATAACTTAATGAAAAATATACCAGGTAATTTTAATCACTGTTACCGATCCTTTGTGGATAATTAGAAATTTTAAGGTTTTGGAAATAGTTATAAAATGCACTCTCCGGATGCTGCCCTCAGTACCTACTCATCTACACTATTACATAGGAAGGTAATATTTGATTGTTTGTATGTAATGGGTAATAGGTTCATCGCAAAAAAAGAGATAACATATATCTTAAAAACCGGCCAAGTGCGAGTCGGACTTGCGCACGAAGGGTTCCGTACCATATAAAAGAAAATGTCAACTGTCTAACTATCACTGTGCTAGAGATACAGCCTGGTGACAGACGGACAGCGGAGTCTTAGTAATAGGGTCCCGTTGGTTACGGAACCCTAAAAAGTGCTCATCCGAGTAGTGTGGTGAATCAAGAAAAGGTTGATGCGCTGTATTTCAGTGAGTAAACATTAATGTTAATTCACAAGAGAGCGCTTAAAAAAACGCAACTCTTAGATACTAGGTTTATTTATAAACAACTGTAATTATCGCTATTTTTACTATATTAGTTATGTTTGGACGGACTACTTTCAGTTCAAAAAACTGAAAAAACTCAATTTTTTTCAATGCAGCGAATTCTTGCCTATCACGTTGAAACATATCTCCCCTACCTCTAATAACCTAACACACTAACCTCACCTACCTACCAACTTTTCTGCTAACTACACTTTCCGTCTCACTGCCTTCCCACTCTACCTTCTCACATGTAGCTTGAACTAGTTATAAATACAAACAAGGTTTGGAGGGTGTTAGTCTAGTATTAGGCCAAATGATCGTCTAGCAGCTGTGATAGGACCCCTCGTTGTGAACCGTATTTAAGTAACCCTAGTTCTTTTAGTGATAATAAGAATGAATCCGAACTCAACATTTCCTAATAAGTCTAGTTAAATTACCTAAAGTATCCGAGAAGTAAATAGTTCCTCTGACCCTAGTAAATAGAATAACATCTGCGCCTAGCTAAGTTATTATATGATGTCAATACTGAATTGAAACTATCCAAGAGAATATCACCTATTGACCAGGCTTATGTAAGAGAGTGAGAGGAGTAACTGAAACTAAATATAATTCATCTAGAAGATACCGCAATTTTATGTTTTTTGTTTAATAGCCCCTACCGGTCAATTTGGGTTCTGTAAAAGCAAAAGCTTCTATGGTTCTGCTTAAGTAAAGTAATAGACGAGAAGATTATACTCCTAGATAATAAGAGTATAAGTTGAACATAAAAGCATTTACCTTTCGGATGGGGAATAACCCGTGAATTTTTTTGAACAAAGGTTTTATTTAGTTTTATTGGAATTGTGATTTAATACTTTATATTATTATAGACTTTAATTTTGCATTTAGTTTAATGATACATTATTTGTACTGTGCTACAGGGCATTAAGTACTTAGATATTGTAATTTGGTAAGACAGTATTATTATACTGAATATTTGTAAGATTTGTTACTTTGTAATAGTAAATCGTTCATGTTGGCAAGTCTTTAATTTCTACCAAACACTACTATAGTCTCATTATAAAATCTTTCAGTAATCTTTAAATAGTACATTATTTATTTTAAGAAAACCTAAGAACAGTGATTCCCTGTCTACACACCTTGGAGGAAGAATCACTAAGAAACCTCAAGGAGTACCTACTCGTAATTAAATATCGTGACCTTACTGTGGAATATTAATTACTTCAGTAAAAGCTGCATACTTCTCCTTATCACATTTCTAATCTCTGAACCTACTGAATTCTACATGAGAACAGCTCTAAGGTAGTTTATTCTAACAGAAATTTATTAGCAGTCAATACTGGATTAATTCAGTCATACAGATAACTAATTCGGTTCTACTAGTCTGACTAATTTCAATTCTTCTGAATTCCAGTTAGTAAGTAGCCGTTCTGATGTCTCAGAATCAAAGCTATAATTATATGAAAGATGTCTCACTCAGATAGATATAATTTCAGCTAGCTGGTTTCTTTGTTAGATCCAGAATAATTTCAGCAATATTTAAGGCTATCTCTCGGCCACATTGTACTTGAGGATATTAATTCAAGGAGAGATATATCTATTCACACTTGACGAACTAAGATTCCTGTTCCGTTTGGTATACAGAAGATTCTTATTAGCACGGCATTGCTTGGCTAAAAGGGTGGGATTTTCCCTTAGTATGAACAAATGCATCTACTCATTACCTTTATTTTTCAGGCAATATTATTCACAAATAGAAATCATTCCTTTTCTATGGAAACCAAGCTACTTACTTTGGTAAATTTATTTACATTGAAATCTTCCTTTTTTATAAGGAAATTATGATTCCAGAATTATTTACTGTAATTAAGACTTAGAACTGGACTTTGCTCCAAACTCTGAACTGATGGTTCTCACACCAAAACAGTTTATCTCAATAAAAGGGTATCTTCAAAAACTAGACACTCATGTAAGTAGGAGTGTTTCTGAGCTTGAGGTCGAACTTTCTCTATCTAATCAGAGAACGATGATCATAAGTTTAATCCATGTGATAGCAAATTAAGAGCAAAACATTATTTATCTTTACTTCACAACAAAATAACTTTCCGTCACTTAAAGGGCTTTCTTGACCAGACAATCAGGGAGGCTTTCCACTGAATGCTTTCGACACGTCGTTACAAGATTGATCTAAACAAATTCTGCCTTTATTAACTTCTGAATTTCGCCTATTCTTTTCAAACTAAAATCTGGAACCTAGCTGATATCCGCCTACCTAGGTATCTGATCTAAATTTCACCAGTTTGTGGTTTTACAAGATTTACCCCCTTGAAAACCTTCAAAGCCTACGGATCCTAACCTGCACGTGCCTAGGTACATGTAACACCAAGACATAATTGACTAAAACATACACTACCAGGAGCCTACAACCTTCAGAACCCTATTTTCTCCGAGCATAATTCTAACGTCCTACATTTTTCTATAATACCTGACTGTGTTCTAATCAATTTATTGTCCCTTCTTGCGACCCTACGTGAAATTCTAACGTCCTAAGATTCCTTGTAACGTCCTAGCATTCCCGCAAGTTCCTTGATTGATCTGGCTACCCGGGAATAGCCAAGAGAATTCTCAGCTTATTTTGGTGTAACACAAAACTAGAGATAAAATCTCACATTTACTTTTAATTGTGTGATTGTGTAATGCATCCTAACAAATATCTTAACACTAAATTGACTATTCAAACTTTACCTGCCTAACACTTGTACCTAGAATGAGAATTCATAGTCTGCCAAATGTGTAAAACCCAAAACTAGAGATAAAATCTCACATTTACATTTAATTGTGTTTGTGCGGTGATTCCCAAAGAGTCACAGCGGAAATCACATCCCTCAACTAGTCTAAAATAAAGAAGCGAGGCGAGTTTTCTCCTCTACGTGTACCTACTGCCTATAAACTCTCCGTGCCAGTCAGCGGGTGATTCAAGGTAAGGGCCTCACCCAACTGACCGGAAGTTCCCTATATGGTTGTGTGATAAATATATTAATATATACATAAAGACCAAAACTGCGCCACGGATGATAACCTGGAGGGGCAATGTCCGGTTCACACTTCTCTCGTGATCGCCCAGGCAACATCACATGGTAACGTCAGAAATGGGAGATATTATACGGTATAACTAAACCGCTGCAGCGTCATCTCAAAACGACTGCCCCTCCGGAGAGGTTGAAGGATAAGATACGAGTTGTCGACTCCGTTAGGTTACCCTCGTATCAAATCCCCAAAGAGACTTCTCTTTGTTTAGCATCACATATTTTCCCTACCTATTAGCCGTCAAGCCTACTAAAAATACCCCTAAACTAAACCCAGAGACTCCCACCTTTGTCACGCTCGAAACACCGAGTAGCTCCCGCGCTAATATCCCCTCACTATTACAAAACCGCAGTACACTACAAAACCCCACGCCCAGGCCTGATATCCGCGTCCCTAGAACTGGTCTGAACGATATAACGCAATTAACCGCAATTCTTAATGAGGCTTTTTCCATCCTTCCCCCGGCCAGCCGAGCCCTAGAGCTCAAAGCCTTTCACAGCCGCAACATCCAGCTTTACCTTATATTATTTAAAATATAAAGCAGACCCCAGAATTCTTAGGAAATCATTTGAAACAAGCCTCAAAAGGAATACCCTATAACCGATCTACATCTTCGTCCTTTTACGGAAAACGCCTCGAACAAACACTCGCGGATCTCTAAATTTAAACTGCACTTTCTCGAAAAGTATTCCACACTCTAAATAATTCCGACAGAACTTTGAAGAAAATAACCCCGAGCAAATAGATATGACTATAAAACAAACGCCCTGATAAAATTAAAACCCATGAAAATAAATTCGCGACTAATTACTGCACTTGTACCTCGCTTGACGGACCTCGAAGACTGAACTCCGAAGACTGACCTCCAAAGACTGAGGGCCGTTCCCGCCCTACAACCACTTTTATCGACTCACTCCCGGCGCCTCGCCACGCATACATTCATTCTTCCATACCCCGCTCACTTCTTGTCACTCCCCGTATCCACGGCCCACGCATTCTCTCATTTCCGTATTACCTTATATGGTCATGAAATCTCAACGCCGACATCCGGACTACAGCAATCATAATGTTTTCCTTTTTAGCTTGAAATAGTATTTTTCGTGATTCTAATTTTCCTTACCACCAATTATTAAGATAATGAAAATATCTAAAATTCATTTGAGCAGGTTTTACTTTATTTTGAATTAAAATACGAAAATGGGATCTGTATCCTTTACTGCTTTGCTAAATGCGCCACCTAGCTGAAACAAGTGGCACTTTTGACATAGCCTTAAAACCAATTCACCTAATCTGTACTATACCAAAGTTCATGAGTTTATTGCAAGATGCGCAGTGTCGCCCTCTTTTCCCCCAATACTAAATTCTAGCGGGCTCTTGGCAATTTAACAATAACAGCGCCATTATGACGGAAAGACAGCGAATTATGACGGAACTTCTTGAATCGAAGTTTACCCAATTTCCTGCTACTGCGCCCCCATAGCCCGCCTTCTGCATTCCTTACTTTTGTAAAGCCCCCCAAATCTCTCTCCTCAAAAGACATTTCCTACTTCTTTTCACTTAGTGGACCCATTTCGCTTAGCAACCTTAGACACCCGGCAATCTCTAATTCCATACTATTACATAGCCATGAAATACCCGTTTTCGGCGCGAATTTAATGTTCGCGTAATTTAGTATAGAAACAACATCTTTACTCGATTCACGTAATTTTCACTCGTTCCCTGCTACCAAACATTAAGAATAAAACATACGGAATTTATTTTAACATTACTTCTTCATTTCCTGAGTAAAATAAGGAAATAAGGTCTGTCTTATTTTCTAATCCCGGAAGTAATGCCATCTGACCTAAACAACTGATACTTTTACGTTTGGTTTGACATCCTTTTCAATCAACCTAACCTACCTCCAAACTCAAGCGTTTCCCACATATTAAGCAGATGTCGCTTCCACCCTCAGCTAATATCTAGACATCAATAGTAATCCGAAGGTAGTGGCACCACCTTATCACAAAATGTTAGCGAGTGCTAACAGAACGCCTCGATCCGAGGTTTGTTCTGGTACAACGTTTTGGGCTGTGCTATTGTCTTGGAAAAGGCATTCTTTATAACATGTGATTTTTCATCAGAACCCCATCAGACGGAGTACCGCCAAGAGTGGCGGAATATTGGAAAGGCCCATGTCCAGCAGTAGACGAACACAGGCTAATGAATATAGATAAAATCTTCTGCAACCTCTATTTTGCTCTATTTTAGACTTTTATCGAATTTCTGTCAACTATCTATAACGGGATTTAATTGGTTTTCTTTATGAAGTTTGTTGAACGTGATTTTATATCAACTAAAAGCCGTGTTATTTAATATAATAATAAGTCAGTGTTTAGAGATCGCGTGGTGTTTCTGTTGTCGTTATAGCCCCGGCTCGTGCTCTGTGCACGGCTCAGAGGTGCAACTAAAAGTCCATCCATCCATCCATCAGCCTGTTTCGTCCACTGCTGGACATAGGCCTTTCCAGGATTTCACCACTCTTGGCGGTCCTCCTGGAAGAAATGCCCATACTCACACACAGGGCAGGCGGATTGGTGAGCGCGGTGCCGAAACCCTTGTACCAGTGATGCCACTGCCCGTCACCAGTCTGTTTTATATAATGCCCGGCAATAGGGGATGGATATACCGCCATTCATCGGTCCCAGGCAATGGTGGGCCGCCTGGTTTTTTTGCCTGAGAGCTGTCCTCTTACTCTCCCCCGAATAACTTTGGGAGGATTTGCGAGTAAGATGGTGGTACCTCCACAGTCGAGCCCGGCATTAGCTCTACCACCTAAATTAAAAGCCAATGGTATTCAAATTGATTGACATATGGCTACTCGGCTAAGCAAATTAGACCGTTTAACAGTTGAAATCGAAATTGAAATTTTGTTTATAAATCTAAAAGCATTTAAAAACAAGCAACACATTTAAATTTATTTTTAACTAGCTTTGCCCCCGCCTTCGTCTGCGCTCAGCACGATGATTTTAAACTATCATAATTTGACCCATGTCCTAAAAGAGTTCCTTTGAAAATCTAGTCAAAGCCATAAATTTGGTTCTAGATATAGATTTGGTGTAGACGTAGATAGTGTAGAAGATGTAGATGTAGATGTAGATTATGACATTTTCAATTTATTTTTAATTTAAGCTATTATTTTATGTAAATTTTCATAAATGATTTCATCTAAGATTGTGTTGTACATTGTGCATCAATTTTGTATTTCATGTGTTATTTATAAGTATTGACAAACCTTTTATAACGTGCTCTGTTATAAGGTGAATAAATATCTTATTTTTTGTTTGATAAACACTTGTACTTGTCCACTTATTTATATTAATTTCCCTTACCGGTTTCGCTGTTAAAGCATTATCAAAGGTTTTAAGGAAAAAATTTTAGAAATAAAATGTCCATACTCGGCTAGACAAATGACTGTTTCAGATGCCGTCTGTAAAATAGATAAACTTGGCAATACCAGTGTAAATCGAAACCATGATTGGTACTTCCAGGCACAAGGACAACTACATAATACATAATATGTATATTATAACACGAAGAAAACAGTGCATATTGGCAGTTTGGACGGACGTGGATATGAAAGTAGAACTCATAGATGAAGATGGGGAGTTTTGGAAAGGCATGGAAGCAAAATTGAAAATGTTTTACTTTGATTGTTTGCTGCCGCAAATTATTGACTCGAGATTAGATAGGCGAATGGAAATTATGGAACCTGAGTATATAATTGAAGCTATAAAAAAAGGGAAAATGAAAAAAATGAAAAGAGAAAGAATTATGAAAGCAAAACCGACATAAAAGCAAAACGCAAAAAGCCTGCTACTAAATAAATTAAAGTATTTGGCTGCAATGGCTTTGTCTTTAATTTTTTATGCAAAATTTTATGCACTCAAATTAATAGAATTTATAAAGTGTTTTACCTCCGTGTAGAGTTTGTTTTTTAGTTTTTTTTCTCTAGAGGCAAAAAAATGAAGAAGTCACGCGTGTAAGGAAAAGAATATCTGCAAATTTAAGTACTCCGATAGCAAAATGTAAAAGAAATAAACAATAAATATTTATAAGCGGCTACTAACAATATAAGTTTGCGAAGTAAGAAAAAAAAAAAGTTTCATTTCCTATTTTGGTTCAAAACCAACCCCAAGTCAATAAGTATAGGACGCCTCAATTTTGGTTATTTAACCCTGCTCCTGACTACTTACCAAGTCTCCAGTATGAATTTGACCATACCAACGAAAGTCACCTTATATTTAAATGATTACAAAATTAAAGGAAAGGGCACTTTGGTCCATAGGTTAAAAAAATAAAATGGTCGGCCACTTCTGGATCTTATTTTAAATGAAAGCTATCTATATGTGCTTATTTTTTTACTATGAGCATAACTCAGAGATATGGTTAGTTTAGGAGAAAATCTGCTTTTTATTTCTTGAACCGAAAAAAATATATTTTATTCACAGATTTTATAGAAATATTCAAAAACGTTTGAAATACGGGAAAGCAGTGATACTTAATACAAAGTACAAAATGTTAGAGGTCTGTATTTATGTACTACATTATATACGGACCCTATTTTGAAATATAAAAAAAGGGTCAGTTTTGTTTATCCCTCTAGCTAGAGGCTGCCTGAGGTCACAAAGTTTTGATTCAGATTGTAGCCTTGCCTGTCTAGCAAGCTAATAAGTTGTGTGTGCAATGGAGAGGAATGGTGACTGTCCTTGTCACACTCATTGCTCTCGCTTAATCAACGCGCCGCTAATTGGTGGTATCGCTGTCTCGCTCGCACTCGCAGCAACCTCTGCATGCATTTCTGTTTATGCACCGTAATTACCGTGAAATTGGCAACGCTGGCGTGGAGGCACAATTACAGATACCGAGAATGATAACGAATAATAAAAAAATATATTGCAACAATTCAGTAATTATATGCAATGGTACTTATATCCATGTACAAAAAGTAGTAACTTTTTTTTTCAACAACAAACATACAGTCGCCATAAATACCGAAATCTTCTTAAACCTTTTATGTTGGTGACCTACGATGGCCACATCATAGAGGTCACAGGTCCGCATGCTGCCACGACTTCAGACGCAACGATCATGAAAGCGATTCTTAATGATGAAGATGCTGCCCTAAACTGGCTTTTAAGATAAGGAGACGTGATGATTCTGGATAAAGGTTTCAGAGATGCGATTCCAGTTATAGACTCCTGCGGTTATCAAGTAGCGATGCCAAAAGCCAAAGAAAGAGGACAAGAATAACTTACAACTATGCAAGCTAACAAATCCCGTCTTGTAACATTATGCCGATGGGTAGTGGAAATCGTCAACGGGAGATTCAAATGAGATTTAAAAATCTTCAGACAAGATTTTTTTAACTGTGCCATAACTCACATAATGGCTGATTTCAGTATAGCTGCAGAACTGATAAACTGATTTCATATTCCAGTTGATGACAGTCAATATGCAAACCGATTTTAAGAAATAATAAATGAACGAATGAATGTACACAACACACTTGCAGACTTTGTGATTGATAATAATATTAAGAGACAGCGAGCTGCCTTTAGAAGCATAACCGTTGACAGAGACAGTGTGAGATTCCCTCGCTTAACAGAAGAACATTTGGTTCTATTTGCATTAGGTACTTACCAAATAAAACTGGTTTACAGCAATTACAGCGAACATATCCGTGGTGGAGGTAAGTGAGCAGCCTAACGCAGTGGGCTTATAAGGATACGGCTTACTTGAAGAAAATATTTTATTATTACGAGCAAGAATTCAGTCACGCCACAGAAGTGCAAGATTGTATTATGCATACAAAATACAATCAACGAATGGGAATCATCAGGGGAGAGACGGCATATTTCATTATTATTGTTCGTGTTCCTCGGGAAAAAGAACACTTGGCTGCTGTGCCATGTCATGAGCATCGTGTGGTATCTTGGGTGGGCTTGCCATGAAGATACCATACGTATGCCAGCACAGTTTTTAGATACTATTATTATAGATGAATATTAAAACAATGTCTCACATGTGTTACAAATCCACACACTTACATAAACGAACTCACCCTGTTGTGAAACTAACATTGTTCTATGTTTTACTGGTTCTTTGTAAGAAACTAAAATATGTTGTACTTAGTTTTAAAATAATAATAAAACATGTTTTATAAAACCGTGGAATCAATTATCTATCATTATTTAAGTAACCCGAAGAACAAACATTAAAATAATTGGTTAGAACATCTTTTTGATACCTTTTTAACCAACTGTGATTACTTAATTCGTATTAAAAGCATGTTTGAATATATTAAATCATAGCAAAAACAAAACGATAAACCATATATAACGTTAAGAAAATACATTCTGGCCACTTTGATCAAATGGACAACAAAAATATTTTTAAATATTAATAATATTAATAAATATTTATATATTAATAAAAATTTATGACTAAAACTAAAAATTTTTAATGAGCCATAATTCAAAAACTAACCATGACATCGGAATATGGTTTTCAAAAAATAGTAGTACATATTACTACCGTTATATATACACTATGTCTAGAAGTAGCCGACATATTTTTTTTTTGGACCAAGCTCCATACGCTTTTGCCCACTCTCCTTTGATGTATTGTAAAAATTTTATGTGGTTTTATTAAGAGGAGTCGAAATGTATCGTTAATTTTTTTCCCTTTTTTAGTGATTGTATAATAAATAATAAAATTATATTACAATAATTCAAGGCCAAAACTGGTAAAAGTGAAACTGAATAATTTTTTAACGGTTAGCTAAGAAAAACCAATACACAAGTTATATTATGTAAACCGAGTGTAACAAGCATGTATAGGTATATATATTTACCTATACTGTTATTAAGTAATAAAATTGATTACTATGTTCTCAGCGTCTTTGTTTAAAAAATGTAAATTACGTAGTTATACCATTTAGCCGTAGGTCAGGCGTCCAGCAGAGTGTCGTAGTGTGCGTGGCCACACATAGAGCGTGGTCTTAGCGCAGTAAAATACCTAAAACTGACGAGCAGCGCACGCTCGGTATAGTCTTAACAATTACCATGTTTGAAATAAAAGTAGAAGCCAATTAAATATAAAACCTTAAGATTAATTGAAGAATACTTCAATACGCTGCATTTACGCCCGTACCTATATAATAAAATAAATAAAATAATTGAGTTGTATGACCGGACGTAAGACCGATATTGAGGTCATATAACTCAATTATTTTATTGTATCTACGGGCCTAAAAATAAAAAGAATTCTTGCGCGTCTCATCAGACGGAAAACCTACTCTCAGTGGTAAATTTGATGTAATTATTATGTTTTAGTTAAATTGTTGTGCTTTACTCTGCACCTGCACTACAATGTACAGTAGACATTATCTACTGAAGTGTTTCTGTACGCGTTACGCACTAAAAGTTAGCTCTGTTAGATAGCCGATAGCCCAAACTAAGACAAACAAAACCAGTCAAGTGCGACTAGGACTCGTGCTCTCTGAGGGTTCAGTACGTATTGTCTAAGACACAAACTTATTCCACGTGCAGTTGTAAAAGACCAACTAACCTTGACACTTACCATAACTCTGTGTATCCAAAAGGTCTTATAATGTTGTATTTATCTTTTATATCTCCTTGAATAATTCAATATTAGTAGTTTTTCGATTTCTAGGGTTCTGTACTCAAAGGGACCCTATTACTAAGACTCCGCTGTCTGTCCGTCCGTCTTGTCCGTCTGTCACCAGGCTGTATCTCATGAACCGTGACAGTTAGACAGTTGAAATTTTCACAGATGATGTGTTTCTGTTGCTCCTATAACAAAAAATACTAAAACCAGCCAAGTGCGAGTCGTCCCTGCGCACTCCCAAAACAACACAAACAAAACAATACAACAGACATGATTTTTTTGGCGTTTTAATAAGTTTTTATAGATAATGGTTCGTGCGCGAGTCCGACTCGCACTTGGCCGATGCTTTTTCCTATATGTGTGCTGTATAAGCTATTTGTGAATGTAATTTCAAATTTCTAAGTCAACTGGAAGTACCCTATAGACTCTCACGGGGCCCGAGATTATGGGCATTGACATTTGTCGAGCGAGACACATCAGACGGACAACCAAGTGTTCCGTTTATTC
Organism: Ypsolopha scabrella; assembly: GCA_910592155.1. NCBI lineage: Eukaryota > Metazoa > Arthropoda > Insecta > Lepidoptera > Ypsolophidae > Ypsolopha > Ypsolopha scabrella. The sequence continues at coordinate 32,595,870 of OU342962.1, read as the reverse complement.
ATTTCGAGGTACGGAACCATATAAATGTAAACATCATGTTTACTTGAATGACTAACTTTCGAAGGTTATCTTAGCGACCGTATATCACTTTTTCCGGTGAGTTGTTGCTTCAAAGTTTGCTTCCCCGGACGATGATCTTAGGTTCGGAGGTAGAGGAATAATATTCTTCTACGCGTTAGGAATAAACAACGCACTTTCAAATGAAAGCCATTTTAAATCTAATACAGGGGAAAGTTTGTACACGTAAATAGTTGTTACGGAATGGACACTCAGCTCCCCTAACAATCATATCCAACAAAAAAAAAAACAGGTTTCGCTTTTTTACGTACCAGCTGTCTTTGTGTCCGTCTTCTGAGACAATGGATTCCGTAACTGTGTCCCTCGATCCACCAGACAGCATCATGTGATGGACGAGTCTCTGCCGCCCACAGCCAGCCCGAGTGCGCGGTGACGTCACCTCCTCACCTCGCTCGTGACGTATGTGGACCACACGCCGCCGCTGTTATTGCCATCGATTACGTCACTTGACCCTTCCACCGACCCTTCTTAACGCAATTGGCCCTTTGATTGAATTGGCAACATTTACCTGACCGATTTATTACAGAGTTTTTTTTTGGGTAACGATATTCTCTACTTGTATATTATAGCCTAAGCTTTTAGGGTTCCGAAGTACCTAAAAGGTAAAAAGAACCTTTATGGTGAGACTCTGTTGTCCGTCCGTCCGTTACCGATAAAGATAAAGATTTGAAATTTGCCACAAAAATAGCATTCACTTGCCTACTGAAACATTTCCCCCCCACATCTAACAACCTAACACACACTAACCTCACCTACCTACCAACTTTTCTGCTAACTACACTTTCCGTCTCACTGCCTACCCACTCTACCTTCTCACATGTAGCTTGAACTAGTTATAAATACAAACAAGGTTTGGAGGGTGTTAGTCTAGTATTAGGCCAAATGATCGTCTATTAGCTGTGATAGGACCCCTCGTTGTGAACCGTATTTAAGTAACCCTAGTTCTTTTAGTGATAATAAGAATGAATCCGAACTCAACATTTCCTAATAAGTCTAGTTAAATTACCTAAAGTATCCGAGAAGTAAATAGTTCCTCTGACCCTAGTAAATAGAATAACATCTGCGCCTAGCTAAGTTATTATATGATGTCAATACTGAATTGAAACTATCCAAGAGAATATCACCTATTGACTAGGCTTATGTAAGAGAGTGAGAGGAGTAACTGAAACTAAATATAGTTCATCTAGAAGATACCGCAATTTTATGTTTTTTGTTTAATAGCCCCTACCGGTCAATTTGGGTTCTGTAAAAGCAAAAGCTTCTATGGTTCTGCTTAAGTAAAGTAATAGACGAGAAGATTATACTCCTAGATAATAAGAGTATAAGTCGAACATAAAAGCCTTTACCTTTCGGATGGGGAATAACCCGTGAATTTTTTTGAACAAAGGTTTTATTTAGTTTTATTTGAAATTGTGATTTAATACTTTATATTATTATAGACTTTAATTTTGCATTTAGTTTAATGATACATTATTTGTACTGTGCTACAAGGCATTAAGTACTTAGATATTGTAATTTGGTAAGACAGTATTATTATACTGAATATTTGTAAGATTTGTTACTTTGTAATAGTAAATCGTTCATGTTGGCAAGTCTTTAATTTCTACCAAACACTACTATAGTCTCATCATAAAATCTTTCAGTAATCTTTAAATAGTACATTATTTATTTTAAGAAAACCTAAGAACAGTGATTCCCTGTCTACACACCTTGGAGGAAGAATCACTAAGAAACCTCAAGGAGTACCTACTCGTAATTAAATATCGTGACCCTACTGTGAAATATTAATTACTTCAGCAAAAGCTGCATACTTCTCCTTATCACAAGTCTAATCTCTGAACCTACTGAATTCTACATGAGAACAGCTTTAAGGTAGTTTATTCTAACAGAAATCCATTAACAGTCAAAACTGGATTAATTCAGTCATACGGATAACTAATTCGGTTCTACTAGTTTGACTAATTTCAACTCTTCTGAATATCAGTTAGTAAGTAGCTGTTTTGAAGTCTCAGAATCAAAGCTATAATTAATATGAAATATGTCTCACTCAGAAAGATATAATTTCAGCTAGCTGGTTTCTTTGTTAGATCCAGAACAATTTCAGCAATATTTAAGGCTATCTCTCGGCCACATTGTACTTGAGGATATTAATTCAAGGAGAGATATATCTATTCACACTTGACGAAGTAAGATTCCTGTTCCGTTTGGTATACAGAAGATTCTTATTAGCACGGCATTGCTTGGCTAAAAGGGTGGGATTTTCCCTTAGTATGAACAAATGCATCTACTCATTACCTTTATTTTTCAGGCAATATTATTCACAAATAGAAATCATTCCTTTTCTATGGAAACCAAGCTACTTACTTTGGTAAATTTATTTACATTGAAATCTTCCTTTTTTATAAGGAAATTATGATTCCAGAATTATTTACTGTACCTAATTAAGATTTAGAACTGGACTTTGCTCCAAACTCTGAACTGATAGTTCTCACACCAAAACAGTTTATCTCAATAAAAGGGTATCTTGAAAAACTAGATAATGTAAGTAGGAGTGTTTCTGAGCTTGAGGTCGAACCTTCTTTATCTAATCAGAGAACGATGATCACAAGTTTAATCCATCTGATAGCAAATTAAGAGCAAAACATTACTTATCCTTACTTCACAACAAAATAACTTTCCGTCACTTAAAGGGCTTTCTTGACCAGACAATCAGGGAGGCTTTCCACTGAATGCTTTCGACACATCGTTACAAGATTGATCTAAACAAATTCTGCCTTTATTAACTTCTGAAGTTCGTCTATTCTTTTCAAACTAAAATCTGGAACCTAGCTGATATCCGCCTACCTATCTGACCTAATTTTCACCAGTTTGTGGTTCTACAAGATTTACCCCCTTGAAAACCTTCAAAGCCTACGGATCCTAACCTGCACGTGCCTACGTGTAACACCAAGACATAATTGACTAAAACATACACTACCAGGAGCCTACAACCTTCAGAACCCTATTTTCTCCGAGCACAATTCTAACGTCCTACATTTTTCTATAATACCTGACTGTGTTCTAATCAATTTATTGTCCCTTCTTGCGACCCTACGTGAAATTCTAACGTCCTAAGATTCCTTGTAACGTCCTAGCATTCCCGCAAGTTCCTTGACTGATCTGGCTACCCGGGAATAGCCAAGAGAATTCTCAGCTTATTTTGGTGTAACACAAAACTAGAGATAAAATCTCACATTTACTTTTAATTGTGTGATTGTGTAATGCATCCTAACAAATATCTTAACACTAAATTGACTATCCAAACTTTACCTGCCTAACACTTGTACCTAGAATGAGAATTCATAGTCTGCCAAATGTGTAAAACCCAAAACTAGAGATAAAATCTCACATTTACATTTAATTGTGTTTGTGCGGTGATTCCCAAAGAGTCACAGCGGAAATCACATCCCTCAACTAGTCTAAAATAAAGAAGCGAGGCGAGTTTTCTCCTCTACGTGTACCTACTGCCTATAAACTCTCCGTGCCAGTCAGCGGGTGATTCAAGGTAAGGGCCTCACCCAACTGACCGGAAGTTCCCTATATGGTTGTGTGATAAATATATTAATATATACATAAAGACCAAAACTGCGCCACGGATGATAACCTGGAGGGGCAATGTCCGGTTCACACTTCTCTCGTGATCGCCCAGGCAACATCACATGGTAACGTCAGAAATGGGAGATATTATACGGTATAACTAAACCGCTGCAGCGTCATCTCAAAACGACTGCCCCTCCGGAGAGGTTGAAGGTACCAGGGCCGTCAGTTGTCACCGTTAAGTTTACCCAACACTGGTACCCCAAAGAGACTTCTCTTTGTTTAGCATCACATATTTTCCCTACCTATTAGCCGTCAAGCCTACTGAAAATACCCCTAAACTAAACCCAGAGACACCCACCTTTGCCACGCTCGAAATACCGAGTAGCTCCCGCGCTAATATCCCCTTCAAACTTCCGCGCTAATAAACTACAAAACCCCACGCCCAGGCCTGATATCCGCGTCCCTAGAACTGGTCTGAACGATATAACACAATTAACCGCGATTCTTAATGAGGCTTTTTCCATCCTTCCCCCGGCCAGCCGAGCCCTAGAGCTCAAAGCCTTTCACAGCCGCAACATCCAGCTTTACCTTATATTATTTAAAATATAAAGCAGACCCCAGAATTCTTAGGAAATCATTTGAAACAAGCCTCAAAAGGAATACCCTATAACCGATCTACATCTTCGTCCTTTTACGGAAAACGCCTCGAACAAACACTCGCGGATCTCTAAATTTAAACTGCACTTTCTCGAAAAGTATTCCACACTCTAAATAATTCCGACAGAACTTTGAAGAAAATAACCCCGAGCAAATAGATATGACTATAAAACAAACGCCCTGATAAAATTAAAACCCATGAAAATAAATTCGCGACTAATTACTGCACTTGTACCTCGCTTGACGGACCTCGAAGACTGAACCCCGAAGACTGACCTCCGAAGACTGGGCTCCACAGACTCGGAGCCGTTCCCGCCCTACAACCACTTTTATCGACTCACTCCCGGCGCCAAGCCACGCCGATTCTTCCATACCCCGCTCACTTCTTGTCACTCCCCGTATCCACGGCCCACGCATTCTCTCATTTCCGTATTACCTTATATGGTCATGAAATCTCAACGCCGACATCCGGACTACAGCAATCATAATGTTTTCCTTTTTAGCTTGAAATAGTATTTTTCGTGATTCTAATTTTCCTTACCACCAATTATTAAGATAATGAAAATATCTAAAATTCATTTGAGCAGGTTTTACTTTATTTTGTATTAAAATACGAAAATGGAATCTGTTTCCTTTACTACTTTGCTAAATACGCCACCTAGCTGAAACAAGTGGCACTTTTGACATAGCCTTAAAACCAATTCACCTAATCTGTACTATGCCAAGGTTCATGAGTTTATTGCAAGATGCGCAGTGTCGCCCCCATTTCTCCCAATACTAAATTCTAGCGGGCTCTGGCAAGTTAACAATAACAGCGCCATGATGACGGAAAGACAGCGAATTATGACGGAACTTCTTGAATCGAAGTTTACCCAATTTCCCGCTACTGCGCCCCCATAGCCCGCCTTCTGCCTTCCTTACTTGTGTAAAGCCCCCCAAATCTCTCTCCTCAAAAGACATTTCTTCTCCTCGCTTAGTGGACCCATTTCGCTTAGCAACTGTAGACACCCGAAAATCTTTAATTCCATGCATGATACATAGCCATGAAATACCCGTTTTCGGCGCGAATTTAATGTTCGCGTAATTTAGTATAGAAACAACATCTTTACTCGATTCACGTAATTTTCACTCTTTCCCTGCTTCCAAACATTAAGAATAAAACAATTTATTTGAATAATATTTCTTCATTTCCTGAGTAAAATAAGGAAATAAGGTCTGTTTTATTTTCTAATCTCGGAAGTAATGCCATCTAACCTAAACAACTGATACTTTTATGTTTGTTGTAACATTCTTTTCAATGAACCTAATCTACCTCCGAACTCAAGCGTTTCCCACATATTAAGCAGATGTCGCTTCCACCCTCAGCTAATATCAAGACATCAATAGTAATCCGAAGGTAGTGGAACCACCCTACCACAAAATGTTAGCGAGTGGTAACGGAACCCCTCGACCCGAGGTTTGTTCTGGTACACTACATAGTACGGTGTACAAAAAAAATATTGTTTAAAATATTTCCGATACAAAAAAGAAAAAAAATATCATATAAATAATAGTAATAATAGTAATTTATTCACAGTACAATTTGGGTATCAACTTGTAGATATTAAACAGTTGATTTAAAAAATATATACTTTTACTAGATTTAGTGGCACCGATTTCGAGAAATCGTTGAAAAACCACGAGAAAAGTTCAGTATTCGAGAACAAGATGAGACAACACTTTATTGAGTTGCAGAATAGTGAGTAATTTCGTCACAAACTCATTTTACGAATATGTACTTATTTAAGTAAACAGTTTAAGTAGTTTATGTATTTTATTATAAACCAAAGCGTTTCTATAAATATTTATTAGGGTGTAGTCTAGTTATTTTAACTATTTAAGTACTTTTTTACTCTTCATTTAACTTTCTTTTGTTTTAATATTATGGTACTACCCTCAACAATTTCCCTATTGCCAATGGTTAGCTGGTAGATAATACTAATTAGTATTAAGCTCGCCATTGTACAGGGATTGTTTTTTTTGTGCAATAAAGAATTTTATTATTATTATTATAAAAAAATGCATGTCCCCCCTTATTTCCAAAACTAATGAACCCAAAAGTATGAAAAAAATCGTGGGGATTTGGGATTACGTAAAAATTACAGAAAAGTATAGCGGTTGAGAAATTCACGATAATAAAATGACAAATTTTAATTATTCATCCTAAAGTTTTATTTTCAGTACGGTGTAAAAATATTTTTCTACTACCTTTATGAAAAAGTTCCATTTAATACCCGAAATTAGTTTCGAAAATCGAACATTCCCGTCCCCGCTGCGTAATGAATTTCATTTTTTGCAAAATTAGGTTCATTTTGAGGTTTGTCTTCATTTCATTCTAAATTAGGTTCTTTTTGAGGTCCTAAGCTTGTCTTTACAATCGAAATTTCCTGCGTTTCGATTCATGACATAATCGATTATATCGCGTCTGATGCTCTTTTTTCTCAAAATGATACCGGCCGCAAATAAAAACCGCCGGCCAAAGCCTGAAAAAATGGCAGAAACATAAAAAAAAAATACAGACTTAAACCAATTTCCTAACCTATTTGTCTTATTGCTCTCGTCTGAACTGCTTGTGTAAAAAAGAAAATATATATTATTATACGTGTTTGTGGTTGAGACTGGGTTTTAGAAATGTATAAAGTACATATGTCTGTCGGTGAGTGTTATCTGTTTAGTCTTGGGAATCGTCTTACATTTGGTCACTTGGTGCCCACTACGGAGCCGGACTAAACAAATAACACCGACCGACAGACATATGTACTTTATACATTTCTAACACCCAGTCTCAACCACAAATACGATTATATAATATATTTTCTTTTTTACACAAGCAGTTCAGACGAGAGTAATAAGACAAATAGGTTAAGAAAATAGGTTTAAGTCTGTAATTTTTTTTAATGTCTATTTTGTGTCTATGGTTATATTTCTACTGTTCCATATTCGACTGACGACGACCCCGAGTGGATCGAAATATATTTAGAAAATATTATATATTTTTTGCCTATATATAAAAGTGTACATACATATATATTAATAAAAAACAATGAAAAAGCTTTTATTAATTAATTGAAATAGGCGTTACCTTGCGGAAGTCCATCACTAAGTAAAGGATATATGAATATAATTTGCAATATTCCGCTAAACAATTCTTGTCGTGCTATTCAAAATGCAGTCTCGTGCACCGCCCGCCCGCCCGCATAAAAATACCGGTGTATAAAAGGCGAGTTTTGGTCGGCGGCTCGTCACTAGCTGCTGAGCTGTCGGGCGAACAACATCAGTTGCTGCGGAGCGGCTGGGCGAGCAACACATCAGTTGCTGCGGAGAAGCCGGGCTAGCAACACATCCCGAGGATGCCTCGTTCAGAGGCGAAACACGTGTCGATAAGTTTTCTTGCTTGTTATTTAAGATTGCTTTACTTGTATCGCTTGCTTGTTGCATGTTTTTATGCGGGCGGGCGGGCGGTGCACGAGTCTGCATTTTGAATAGCACGACAAGAATTGTTTAGCGGAATATTGCAAATTATATTCATATATCCTTTACTTAGCTTTTATTAAGCTAAAACTTTTAATAATTGTAATTTTTAATATTTCCTGCATTAAATTTCTTCTTATATATTATGTACTTGTTTTGTTATTTAATACATAAATCAGGTACTAGAAAAAGTATCGTTCGCATCGAGTAAAAATGGGTTTTCTTACCCTCGGAATGTAAGTTTTCGACGTTCGCCTACGGTTCACGTCGAAACTAGCTTCATTCCTCGGGTAAAAAAATCCGCCAACTTATACTCGTCACGAAATATACTATTGTGTCTTTCTTTTGTAGCTACAAATATTATGAGTACGCGAAAAGAAACATACATCAGATAAACTTTTTGATTATCCATCACAAAATGCAAGAGTGCATAGGACAGTACGATCGACCTCTTTGGTAAAATATTACACCCATCACTCGGTGATGTTGAGGTCACGTGCTTGAGAGGCCAGAAACGCTTGGCAAACAACCGCCGGTCCTAATGAAGACATTCTGATCAATATGGCTTCACAAGGTCTCTGGGACGAGCCGTTCTGTAGTAAGGTTCGAATGAACCTATTAGAAACTGCAACAAACCCTGCAGCGCGAGCTCGTCTTTTGGCGACGAGTGAGCCTGAGTCCGGATACTGGTTGAATGCATTGCCTTCCGGCAACATCGGGACACTGTTGGAGAGGACTACCTTCGGCCTGGACGTCGGCCTGAGAGTTGGATCCAAAACAAATGGGCCACATCGCTGCCGTTTTGGGCACAGCGTTGACCAGCTTGGCTACCACGGCTTATCCTGTCAGCGTAGTGCCGGGCACATGCCGCGCCATGCCGCTTTAAATGAGGTCATCCACCGGGCCCTTGCCAGTGCCAGCGTGCGTAAATATGAAGCCCTGGGCGAGGGTTATCTGTTTATGCCATTTGGTGTAGAGACCCTCGGGTCGCGGGGGCCGGACGCGTGGCGACTCTATAAAGGAATTTCATCGCGTCTGGTTGACGTTTCGTTCGGGTAACCGAAGGGCTGGGGCCTATTTTGGCCAAAGAATAAGTCTAGCCATCCAGCGTGGCAACGCCGCCAGCCTTTCGGGAACCCCTACCAACGACGGCGCCGACTTGGCAAGCATTTTTATTAATTATAAATAATTTAGTTTTGATATAATTTATGTTAGTTTAATATTATTATTAAGTTATGTTATATATAGTTTTTAGGTAAGTTTTTTATGTTAGAATGAATGAATGAATGAATGAATGAATGAAACGTTTATTTGCGAGAGTCTGCGTATTAAAAGATCATAAGAAATACTAATAGTGTCAGCATAATCTACCGTAAAAAATTAACATATTCAAAATTTACAAGTTATTATTATATTCTTTGACCGTGTAAAATGTCTTTTCGTTTAGCCAGATACATAATTGATATTTAAATGAGTTAAGTGGAAGTTTCTTTATATCCTTAAGAATATTATTGAATACCTTTATATCCATAGGGTAGCAGCTCTTTTGAAACAAAGAAGATTTAATAATTGGCACAATTAGTCTCTGTTTGTCCCTCATATTAAATTTACAAAATCTCCTGTCGTCTTGAAAAATTCAGGATTATTTTTTACAAATATACCTATTTCTAATATATACATGGACGCCAGCGTAAGAACTTTCAATTTCTTAAATAACGGTTTGCATGAGTCTATAGGCTTAACCCCGCAGATTGCTCTTATGCATCGTTTCTGAGCCCTAAATGCATAACTTACATTTGTAGAGTTACCCCACAATAGTAGACCGTACCTTAAAACTGATGCCACATAGCCGTGATATGCAGAAGTATGTTTGAATAGTAAAAGAGTACAATTAACTAGTTACGTACCTACTACCATAGTATAAATTTATACTGTGCTACTACACTCGCCGGCATCTAAGTTGGCAAACGTAGTGTGAGAAAGTTTGTGCATATACACTGGCGTGCAATAAAAAAAGGTCACCTTAGATATTATTTTTCGAACATCGTTTTACACATCACACTAATATTATAAATGCGAAAGTTTGTGTGTGGGTGTGTGTGTATGTTTGTTACTCTTTTACGCTGAAACGGCTGAACGGATTTGGATGAAATTTAGAATCGATATAGCTTATACCCTAACTTAACACGTAGGGTACTTTTTATCCCGGAAAAAAGCATGTCGTTAAACCGAATAACACGCGGGCCGAGCCGCAGGCAAAAGCTAGTGTTATATAAATGTTTTTATATGAAAGTTAGAACGATGAAAATTATTCATGAAAAACTAACTTTCCGTCCGTGACTTCGCCCTGGTGTTCTGAAAAATGTGAGATGTTCAGAGTTTCTACTTTCTATTTTACGGAACCGTAGGTACGCGAGTCTTACTTGCACTTGACCGGTTATTTTCCTTAGTGGATCCGCGATCAAGTTGATCTTCGTAGTTGAGGATGACTGGAAACACGGTAGTGGCCATTTATGTACAAAATACACCATCAGACTTGTTCCTTCGCTTACACTGTCTCCACAGAACGACAAATACCTATACATAAATGAAACCGAAAACATGCAAAAATTATCTAACCAGCAAATGACGAGGAGGCGTGCCAGGTCCACAAATATCCCAGCCGGATATGGCTCTCTTACACGGTATAGCGAACTCTAAAGTCCCGCTTGAGGCAACAATTACTGCTGCTGACCCCGGGTATGTGCGTCTCACTCACTCATATCTCCGTCGCTCGACGGGGAATCAAGATGTGAACGTGCAAATATACCAAAATAATTACTTATTATTATTGTTACTTGAATTCATCCAAAATAATCCAGGGAACTTATTTTTTGTGACAATTTCTTTAATTTGACTATAATAGAATAGAATATCATTTATTGCTGAGTCATAGGTAGGTAGATAGATCATAAGGTAATAATGTACCGTATTCTCTGCCGTTATGTGTACAAAATATTTCATGAAATGAAATGAAACGAAATGAAACGAAATTAATACTTTATGTTTGCAATATAGGTACATAAATACACTTATCGCACGTTAGAATATATAAATAAGTAAAATGGTGAATTTTAAAAGAGGAAAATACAATATATTAAATTAGTATTTGGGTTTACGTACACTCACTCCTTCAATACGGCACCGAGCTATGGGGACGCGCCGCAGACTGGGAGCGCGTCTTCCGTATGCAAAAACGGGCCGTCCGAGCGATCGTGCAGGTGTCGCAACGTCAACGGTGACGGCCAAGCCCTACTTTATAGAGCAGAATATTATGACGCTGCCCTCAATTGTGATTTTCCAGATTGCGGTCTATGCGCGTGCGAACCTGCACTTGTTTAAAAAACATAGTGATATCCACAGGTACCGCACGCGCAACGCGGACAACCTCGCTAACCTCAAGCGCAGACTCGAAAAGTCCTCACGATCAACTCATATCATGGCTCCGTCAGTGTACAACAAACTCCCGGCTGAAGTTACAGCCGCAACCACTTTGCAGTCTTTTAAATCCAGGCTGAAACATTGGCTTCTCGAGCGGACGTTTTACAGTGTGGACGAGCTGCTGATAGATTAATTATAACTATTATTAGAATAGGAACTTTTTACTTTGCGACGTAAATATTGTAATTGACATGTTTCAACTTTTTGACATTCAAATTTTATTTATGATTGAGATACTATGTATACTTTTTTCTTTATTTTTATTTTTATTTATTGTGTTGTGTCCTGACGTATAATGACAATTATGAATAAAAATGTCTTATGTCTTATGTCTTTACATACTTAATAAGTGAATACACGTACATAAACTACATTAAAGGTATATTAATGTATACAATAATATAATATGCCCAGTATATGATAATGATAGCTAACCATATACTAAATACTACCATACCTATAATTCATATAAAATGATTCTACATATTTACAAAATATACAAATTGATCATTTATAAAACATTGATAACAAAGTACTATTAACTGATTTTATGTCAGATTACATTTTTAATTCAATTGCTTGTCAAATCATTCAATTACATGTAAACTATTTCATTTCATTACATACGAGTACCTATTATTCATTATCATTTTCTAAAAATTCGGTCAACGAGTCGTAAGATTTTCTGATCAGAAAATTTTGCAATTTAAATTTATACAATGCAATGTTATCTATTCCTCTGATGGAGTTTGGAAGCTTATTAATTTTGTTACACATCCCAAAAACACTTTGATTGAAAAACTCTGTCTTGCGAGAGGCGGCCTTTACCTTGTTGCGGTGTCTTCTACCAGTGTAAGAATCAAACAGGTGGATGTTAGATTTAACAAAAATTGCTACTTCCGATACGTAAATGGAAGGAAATTTTAATAGTTTGTGTTCTTGAAAATAAGGCTTACAAGTGTCCCTGGGCTCGTATGCATTTTTTTGTGCTTTGAATACACGGAGTCTATCTTTGGAATTGCTCCAAAAAATAACACCATACCTAAGGGTGGACAACACGTATGCTGTCAGCACTGTATTTATGTTTGCTACTTTGAGGAGCATATGTATATAGGGCACATACAAAACAATTGAAATAAGTTTTCTTTTCATACTTAAGTTAAATCGGAGTTTTAATTTGGACCTTATTTTGGCATTTATTTAGTAAAAGTTTTTAATTTAAATTAAAAATTCTAATCAAAGTAGAACATTACAAATTTTCGTTGATATTTTATAGATAAATGTTTAAAATTTACTCTGAGTGTAAAAAAGATAATAGGACTGATAGAACAGGAGGATAAAGAGATGATCTAATAATTTTATTTTGTTTTTTTTTTTATATTAAGTTACTCAATTTTTGGCCTGATTATCCGACTTTCTCTTGTCCTGTACTTTCTATCTCTGTCGCCGACAAATTGATAAGGCAGGCTTTTGAGTTGTTTAAAGATATTTATTTAGAATTTTATGTTAAAAACTTAACTAGCCAAGAAAGATGCCAAACGATGAGAGAAGTAAATTTGAATTTGCTTAGATGTCTAATACATACATAAATAACCTATTTACAAAATGATGGCCAGCATCGTCGACATGGCCCCCTCCGTAAGGGCTCCGGCCTTACTGTCCCGATGACGAGCTGGCTTCCGGTTCTACAGGTAGGTTTACCAGTTTTCGAGTTGGTCGTTTGAGAACACCGGCTGTTGTTTGTACATCGGCCACTCGCACCACGCCATCTTTTCCTGGGTATATTTTTATTACGCGTCCACGGGGCCAAATTCCACGTGGAAGGTTCCCATCGGCAACAAAAACAAGATCACCAACTGATACATTTTTTACGTAGGCATTTGACGATCGCCTCGGGGCCAGTGTGGGTAGATATTCTTTGACCCATCTCTCCCAGAAAATGTCGGCTAGTCTGTTTGTCTTCCGCCAGTCTGGTCTGCGGTAAAGATCAGAATCCTCTCCAGAAGTGATCTTAGGAAGTCCAGAGGAGGTTCCGATTAGAAAGCTGTTTGGTGTTATAGCTTCCTTGTCTTTGTGGTGAACAGAAACGTGTGTGAGGGGTCTTGAGTTAACAACACTTTCGACTTCAGCTAAGAGTGTAGATAACGTCTCTTCGCGGGGGTTTCTATCTTTTAGAGTAGCTGACAGCGCTCGCTTTACAGTTTTAACCAAACGTTCCCATATTCCATCCATAAATGGAGACGACGGGGGAATAAACTTCCATTCTATAGACTTCGTGGTAATAAAGTCTTTTATTGTTTCCTGATTAAAATTTTCCCACGCTTTTTTAAGTTCATGGTTGGCTCCAACGAAAGAAGTCCCGTTGTCCGAAAATATCTTCTCTGGATTTCCCCGTCTTGCCATGAAACGTCGAAGAGCCATGATCGCACTGTCTGCTGTAAGTGAAGCCACCAACTCTAAATGTACGGCCCTTGTTACAAGGCATGTAAATAACCCGACGTATCGTTTTTCTCGTCGTCTGCCCACAGATACTTCTATTGGTCCGAAGTAATCGATTCCAGTGAAAGTGAAAGGTCGTTTGTGATGGAAAAGTCTTTCTTCAGGCAAATCTCCAATCGGTGGAATTACAGCTGTAGCTTTCCAAATTCGGCAAGTCTGGCATTCTTTTACTACACTGCGTACGGTAGGACGGAGACGAAGCACCCAATATCTTTGGCGTATCTCATTTATCACTGCTTCGTTTAAACCATGATGTACCCATATGTGAAAGGCAGCGACAAGGAGTCTGACGACGTGGTGGAGGCCATCAAGAATTATTATTATTATTATTATATCCTTTATTGTACACACACACAGATACTTAAACTAAGATAACAAAAAAGTAAAAAATATGCACAAAGGCGAGCTTACCTCTTCAAGAGGTTTCTTCCAGCCAACCAGTACTGTGGTGAAAGAATACACTAAATAGGTTGGCAGCAAGCATACAGAAGGATTATAACAACTTATTCTATACAAATAAAATAATAAAAATATAAATTATAGATATAAATATAATGGATATAAATGAATCAATACAAATATATTATTAATATATACTTAAATAATTTAAAATATATACTTAAATATTACTCATACGAGAGGAAGTACTCTTTTAATTTACGTTTAAATGAAGATATTGACGGACTATCTCTCAGAATCTTAGGTAGTGTGTTCCACATTCGAGCTGCTCGCACTGTAAATGAATTAGAGTAAAATTTTGTACTACATTGAGGCACTTGCAAGGTCCTGAGGTCACACGATCTTTGAAGCCTGTCACGAGGGGGAAGAAAACCGAAACGTTCGCGAAGATACGGAGGGGCAAAGAATTATTGGTTTTCTAGCTTCCAATGAAACATCCGGTGCTGCTTCGATACGTGAATAAAGTCGTAGGAGACCATCTTCACCCATAGCAACGGGCAAGTCCTTCAGTTTGCTGTCTCGTGGAGGGGGTCCATTTCGACGAATGCTGGACAGCTCCTGCGAGAAAGAATTTTCCTGAGATTCACGGAGCAAATGAAGTTCAGCGGATTTAATTTCATTAGCAGATAACGATCGAAAATCTCGCGCGGATAGTTTTCTTATATGGTGTGTGGAAAGCAAGGTTAGGGTTCCACGTTGGGAGTTTGAGCATCTTTCTTTTAAAATGTGTAAGTACTGGTGTGCCCTTGCTGTTGCACGCAACATTCGGTACCATCGACTGAATCTTGTACAATTTGGAACTAAATTTAAATTATAACAAGCAGTATGTAATAAGTGACCATTTAATTCTTCTGTACATTTGGGAATAATGTCATTGGGTTCTACAGGCCATGCTGTTTCAGGAAGTAATAAAAATTCTGGACCTTCTAGCCACCGTTTCAGCTCAATGGGCCCCGAACGAGTTGCGTCGTCCGCGACATTAAGATTTGATGTTAACCACCGCCATTCATATGGCTTCGTAATTTCATTTATTTCACCCACACGATTAGCTACGAATGGCCGGAAAGTGCAGGCGTCACTTTTGATCCAGGAAAGCGCTGTACGGGAATCACACCAAAATGTACGGGTGCCTATTTTCGTTTTGTGTTCTTTTGTTATAGTTTGGGCAAGTCTAGCCCCTAACAAAGCACCCTGGAGTTCTAATCGTGGTATAGTTGTAGGCTTTAAGGGAGCAACTCTACTTTTGCTTGCGATCAAAGAAAGTTTAAAAGTCCCATCAGGCTTAGTGAATCTCCAATAAGCAACACAAGCGTAAGCATCGCTACTCGCGTATACAAATATATGAAGATCTCTCTGGTCGATGCCATGAACAGGAACAAAGCCGTACCATCGAGGAATATTAATAAGACTCATTGTTGTAATCGCGTGGTACCACTTTCCCCATTGATCAGATTCGTCCAGAGGGATTTTCTCGTCCCAATCTTTTACTAACCGCCATGTTTTGTGGAATAAGATTTTCCCATGTGTAATTACAGGGGTCAAGATTCCTAGCGGGTCATAAATTCTCATTAAATCTCGTAATACTTGGCGTTTAGTAAATTGTTTCGGAAGAGGTTTTTCAATGTTTATTTTAAATGAAAAGGTGTCATCCTCTAAATTCCACCACAAACCTAATACACGGTGGCCAGAATTATTTATCCCTAAATCCACACTTTCTGGATTCTCTTTTATAAGCTTCATCGGGAGTAGTTTTAAAGCTTCATTTTTATTTGAGACCCAGCCTCTCATCTCGAAACCCGCTTTTGCATGAATATCCACGATTTGTGAAGCTAGACAAGAAGCTTGGTCTTTACTTGGTCAGTATCACTAACGCTACCTAGATAATCGTCCATGTAATGGTCTTTTAAAATGGCTTCAACAGCCTCCGGAAAATCTGATTGAAATTCTTTGGCATTTTTGTCTTTAACATAGATCGCCGAACATGGAGAACAAGTTGCCCCAAATATAAGAGATGACATTCGAAATTCTTTTAGTTTCCCGTTTTCCCGCCACAAATATCGTTGGTAGTCACGGTCTTCAGTTCGTATCTTAACTTGGGAGAACATCTCTCGTATGTCAGCCATCATTGCAACAGGGCCCTCACGAAACCTAAACAGTATGCCTAAGAGGGATTGTAAAAAACCTGGTCCTGGGATAAGTAAGGAGTTTAAACTAGTACCTGACGTCCTTGCGGCTGCAATAATGCGTAATTTCCCTGGTTTGTTTGGGTTTGTGATGCCAAAATGAGGTAAATACCATCGAGGTTGTCGTTTATCCTGATCGTAAATGTCTTTACACGGTTCTGCATAGTCTTTTTCTACGTAGGCCTCGATATTAGTTTTGTATAAACCCTCATAGTTTTTGTCTTTTGAGAACTTTTTGTAAAGACTATTTAACCTACAAAGTGCGTGGTTGTAGCTATCAGGTAAGTGTTGGTTATCATCACGCCACAGAAGACCTGTTTCATACCTACCGCTAGGTAAACACCGTGTTGTAGTTTCTAAGATATGTATCGCATGTTTTTCTTGAGTGTTGTATGGTTCTCGTGGCTTAATTCCAATTGAATCGAGACGATAATTCTCCCGGATGAGTTCGTTTAATTCCTCATCAGAGTTTTCCACAGTACAATGGTTAATAGAATTAACTGTTGTAGTATATTTACTGCTTGAACCATACAAAACCCATCCAAGAGCAGTCCTAGAGGCTGCTGGTTGGTTATGCGTTCCTACACGGTTTTCTTTACAAAGCAACAACGGCCAATCGACAGAACCAATCAGTACTCTAGGTTTAGCATCGCTGTATGTCAGTTGATCGGTAATGTTTTTCAGGTATGAGAGTTTTGCCAAATCATCAATTGTTATATTTTGAGGTTTCAAACGTAGCGGAAAAGTGTGAGCGTCCTTTATTTCGTGGTAATCAGAAACATATTTGCCTCTAATCTTGAAGTTAACTCTCATTACTTTGAGGTTTTTCTGACTCCCTGTGATTCCGTTAATAGAAACGTTTTCTATAGGTCCAGTAGAGCCTGTCATGTCCATAATGCTTTGCTAAAAAATCTTTCACAAAAGGCGGTCGTTTTGTTAACTAAAATATTTAATGGATGTCTTAATCTCAATTATTTCCCCAAGGTTTGGAAATTTGCTAAAGTTATTGCTTTAAAAAAACCAGGGAAGGACGAAAGCATTCCAAGCAGCTACCGACCAATTAGTTTGTTGCCGTCTCTTGGTAAGTTATTCGAGTCAATTCTATACTCGCGTTTGATGAAAGCATCTAAACACCTCTTAAAAGATGAACAGTTTGGGTTTAGAGGATGTCATTCCACAACACAGCAACTTGCCAGAGTTGCAGAGCATGTAGCACATAACTTAAACCTAAAGCAGTCAACTGGAATGGTACTCCTAGACATCGAAAAAGCTTTTGATACAGTGTGGCATGATGGGCTTATCCACAAACTTTGGAAGAGTGACATACCTGTGAGACTCATAAAAATCATTCAGTCCTACTTACAGAATCGAGAGTTTTCTGTTCACATAGGTGATCACGTAAAATCAACTTTTCGACCAGTTCCAGCAGGTATACCTCAGGGCTCTATCCTTGGGCCATACCTATTTATAATGTATATTAACGATATACCCATTCAACCGCGTACTAGTCTGGCCTGCTTTGCAGACGATACAGCATCGTTAACATCATATGTTAATATCAGGGTATGTCACATAGATGCTCATATGATGAACGTTTGAAACTTTTTAATATGTCATCTTTACGTAGCCGAAGAAATATGCTTGATTTGACTTTCTTACACAAATTAGTGAGTGGTTCAACACCGTGTCCACAGTTGCTTGGGAGGATTTTTGTGTCAGTGCCCTGTAATATGCCTCGTAAGCCCATTACTAGAATATTTTGGTGTCCCACTAGCAAAACTAACTTAGGTCTTAATTCACCAATCACTAGAATGTTAAGACAATATAACGAGAAGTGTCAAACTATCCCAGATCTTGACATTTTTCACTTATCCTTGAACAATTTTAGGACCAGTTTGCAAAGATTCTGTTAAGTTTAATCTTATTTTCCCATTTTGTAGATATTTTTTGTGTTTTTTGTGTTAGTTAATTAATAGTTTTGTTTTGTATTAGTAATTATAAAAAAAAAAATAGTACTTGCTGTAAATGTCTATAATGTAATGTCTGCTTTGTGTTTACCACTTTGTTTATTGCTGAATGTTGTGAACGCCTGTTACTGGTCCACATATCAGAATTTTAGTTTTATGTTTTAATTTGTTAAGTATGTGTAATATGTGTACTGTTGGTGTTCCGTTATTAATAAATAAATAAATAAATAAATAAACATCATCTAAGGACGTTGATCTAATTGTTGACCGGCTTCAATTTTCGTTAGATACGCTTCATTCTTACTTTACAAAGTGGAAGCTTAAGCTCAACGAGGGAAAGACTGAAGCCATCCTTTTTACACGAAAACGTCAGGAGCCCCAAAAATTACTAAAAATTGCTGGCCATTCCATCCCTTGGAGAAAGTCGGTACGCTACCTTGGTGTTACATTAGACAAAAAATTAAATTGGACAACACACATGACAGGATTAAGACGTAAAGGTTTAAATACATTGTATTCTCTAAGCCCCATTTTGAATCGATACAGTAATCTTAGTTCTGTTACAAAATTAAGAGTTTATTTAACACTGGTTCGCCCGTGCATTACCTACGCTGCCCCGGTGTGGAGCAGCACTTGTAAATCTAATTACACAAAACTGCAGGTTATTCAGAATAAAGCAATTAAAATAGCCTACAATACTCCGTTTAAAACAAATATATTTCGGTTTCATGCTAAAGTCAAGCTTTCATTACTTCGTGACTTCATTATTAAAATTACGCGTAATTTTTATGCTAAAAATTCACTTAGCTCTAATAGTTTAGTTTCACAAATTGGAATTACCAGAATAAATGATCTTCCATACATCGACACGTATGGAACTTATAAATTGCCCCATCACTACGTGCTTTACCCGTCGGAGTGACGTCGCTGGGAACATGTCGACTGACCAAACCAGTTCTGTCGACACTAGTCCAGTCAGCCGGCGTACTCTGTGACTTACGGTGTCCCCTCGCTGGCCCGCACGCTTTTGCATCGCGGGAGGTGAGGTGTCTCTTTTTACGGTCGCTATCTGCCTCACTCAACTTTAATAGTTTTCTGTTGGCAGAATGTTTACTTACCCCCCTCAATTTAAATGAATGATAAGTGTTTGTTTTTCTCGTCATTTATTTTTACATCGCATTTAGCGAAATATTTCTGTGTATATTATGCAAGCTTGCATTTATTTACTTACTTATTTTATTGGTTCATATCTATAAATGTAACTCAAAACTAATGAGTACATATTTTATTAGTTTCTGATTATATTACTCCTAAACTACTTACTATCATTGTTGTGAATAGTTTTAAATCCTATATTATTTTAAGCTTATAAAGGTGTCTTCAGCCTGTACAGGTTTTATTGTAATATGCTTAAGTGTACAATTTTTATTGTTCTTTTCAATGTATTGTACATTTGGATTCTGTACTGAAGAATTATTAATAAAGAATTTTGAAAAGTAAAGTAAAGTAAGTAGAGCCTATTTCCTCGGCTAGTTTTGAATCTATCAGGGTAGCCGTAGACCCATCGTCAAGGAGGGCAAATGTATGGACTTCACCCTTAGGGCCTGACAGCACAACTGGCAAAACTTTTAACAGTACACGACCGGTTTTGATTCCCGAACAAGAATATGAAAAAGAGGTCGAAGGAGAATTATTATTCAGGATGGAGTCGTCAACCTCCTTTAGATTCGAACTTACGTTTTGGGGTTGTAAACTTTTTTCAAGTTTTGGAACTTTTTGGGTTCTATAATTTTCCTCTGTGTCCGTTGTGTTGTCAGACATGTCATCGTTGACATTTGCCGTGTTTACATGGTTTTGTCGTGAATGTTGTGAAGATGAAAATTCAGTTGTATGAAGAAGTTTATGATGATTTCTATTACAGTTATCTACGTTACAAGGTCCCGCCGCGCAGCGACGCCAGTCATGACTGCTCTTCTTCAAACACCTTGGACAAGTGTGTGCTTCTCGGACCCAAATCCTCCGCTCACTCGCAGGCATTGCCAAAAATTTCTCACAATTTTTTATAGAATGGTCTCCAGAACATAAAATACATGAAAATGGATTAACTGTGATGTTTGATTTTAAAAACAGAGTTCTACGACCATATTGAGCTCCGGGTGTTGGTAGAGGTGAAGATCTCGTCCTCTCCATGTGGTTGACAGATGGCAACACGTCTGCTATACCAAAGGCAGCCTGTTTTCTAGCTTCACCATCTAGGAAGTCTGCTAGAATTTCTAGGATAGGTTTCTCGGTAGTGTAGTGATTTGATGCATAATCTTGCCACTTGTTCTGTAAGAGAGGAGATAATTTAGTAAGTATACCCTGAAGTAACTCTGGAGAGTGAATGTAGGGTGTCTGGTTGAGTAATTGCGTCACCGCTACACAGTTCCTAACTTTACAAGAATAAACTTGTATATCTGAAGGATCCTTCATCTTGGGAAGGCCTCTCAGGGTGTAAATTTCGTTACGAACAATTGCATCTGGCCTAGCAAATCTGATTTCTAGAGCATTAATTACGTCATCAGGATTCTCTGATAACAACATGAGACTGGAGACAGTCTCTCTAGCCTCTCCTTTTAGTGCATTGAGTAGTCTGTTCATATTCTCCACGGGCGTGTAGTAACTTTTTGAACATTCATAATTTCTCTTGAATAGTAACCATTCTGAGATACTTCCGCTAAAAGATGTCAATTCGATAGGCTTACCTCTTGTAGGTTTCTTAGCTAGATCGATAACGCCTTGTACAAGGCGGGAAAAGTCAAAACCACTCACCGTCTGACTTCCGTTACCGTTACCAGGCGACTGATCCTGGGTCGCACTCTCCACAATATCCAAAAGGTTGTGCTGTTCAGCACTCCGCATGTCAGAAGGTCCGCAGTTAAGTTTCTGCCCTGATCTCCGCATCACGGTCTCCGTTGGTGTGGCGTTCTGCAACTCCTGAGGATTGTTAAGTTGTTTTCCAACAGCTTCCTTTGTCTGAACCTGAAAATTCGGTTTCGGTGTTTCTTTCATCCACGAGGCCACTCGATCGTCGACGGTAGGACTTGGAGTCCGAGCTCCAGTACAATCAACAGTAATGAATTCTTCATTTTCATTTTCCGCCTCCATCAAGGCTATCTCGGCATCAAAGGCAGCTTGTGCTGCCTCACGCTCTGCCTGGATGGCTCGATGTTCAAGATCTGCCAGATATCGAGTATGTTTGGCCTTGACAGCCTTGATCCTAGCGTTTGCCGTTGACGAGACTGATATCGTGGATGATCTAGATGAAATAACACTCCTGGTACTCCCAGGTCCTGCCATTACAGTTGGCAAGGTTTTTACCCGTCTGCAACACGGGTTCCTCCGACATTTAAAAAATAAAGAAATGGACTGTAGATATATTTCACGGCTGCGAAAGGACCACGATGTCGCCGACAAATTGATAAGGCAGGCTTTTGAGTTGTTTAAAGATATTTATTTAGAATTTTATGTTAAAAACTTAACTAGCCAAGAAAGATGCCAAACGATGAGAGAAGTAAATTTGAATTTGCTTAGATGTCTAATAAATACATAAATAACCTATTTACAAAATGATGGCCAGCATCGTCGACAATCTCTTTGCTAAAACAATGTTGTATTATTAATAAAATAATGATGATAAAAAAAAGACATGATCTTGCTGCTAAGTTGCTTGCCCTTCTTCTTAGCAAGACTAATCGAATGGGCGGAGTTAGGCATATATTTATATATGTAACGTATTAGTATTTAGTATATGGTTAGCTATCATTATCATATAGTAGGTATATATATTATTGTATACATTAAATATACCTCTTATGTAGTTTATGTTCGTATATTAACTTATTAATTATATATACCCAAATCCTAATATAATATTTTGTATTTTCCTCCTTTAAATTTAACAAATTTACTTATTTAATATATTCTAACGTGCAATAAGTGTATTTATGTACCTACATTGCAAAAATAAAGTATTCATTTAATTTCTGTAGTTAAGTATGTATTTTTTTGTGCATATAATGCATATAACAATTATAGTCCTCTCAGGTTGGCTCTCTAGCCCTAAAAACTTTCACACATAACATTCATGCAGTTTCTTTGTTTGCCACGGGTCAAAACGAACTACGAAACTCGCCATTAGTGCGACTATTTAGTTGAGTTTGCTGATCGGGACCTCTACCTTTTCTCTAGAAGAACTTCAAGCATACTGCAATGCGTTAACTGACTATGATAGACACAAACACACACAGACACCAAAAACATACACACCCTCCCTGTTACACACACAACACACCCTCCCTGTTACACACACAACACACCCTCCCTGTTACACACACAACACACCCTCCCTGTTACACACCCCAACATTCTAGCCCCCCCCCCTCCCCCCTAGGACTCCTAGGATAAATTGAAGTTTTTAATTTTTATTTCAATGTTAATTCGTAAAAGTATTAGTAATTTAATATGAAAGTGATGTTAAGATCAGCATATTACTGTTACATACGGGAGACATGCACCACCACAATACTAAGTGAAATTTCTGCGTACAAAACTACAAAAGTAAAGTGTACTTCTGTCTAGATCCTCCGCTTTAGCAGAAAAGTTAAACTGCAACCAGCGAGGCAGAATTGACGTAATTAATGTTGTAAGTAGGTTAAGGGCACGCAATTTAATCTAAGTTTTAGTCATTAACCTGTCTAGTGAAGCGTCTCCAGTAATGGGTCTAGCCTCACATCTAGCTCCAGGCGGCCGACTATCGACGACGGGACAACCACTAGCCGGTGCTCGTTAACTCAGCTCCCAAATAAACATCTGCTCTTGTTTACTTTTAATTGAATCCTCCAAATCTTCAGCTGCCGCCGCCAGGAGGGGGGGGACATTAAGTCCTAAATTAGTTGTTTCTATAGGTACTACTAGCAAATCTACGTTGAGCCCTGAATGACGCGCTCGCTTCTCTGCGGGGTCGCTGCGCCAGTAGCGGCGCGCGGAGAGGGAGGGTGCTCGACTAGATGGCTAGTGGGACAGTTCAGACAGACTTATAGATCTGACCGATGTTGACCGCACTGCTCTAGATTTGAATAAAACAGAGTTTTAATGAAATGTAAATAAAACTGAGAATTGCCCTTTGCATAACAGAAAATTCGTAAATTTACGAGACAAATAAAGTAGGACCTGTATACACAGGTTGGATTTGTTAAATAAATTTGTAAGAAGTGAAAACCTACATACGTTTTTATTTTTCTTTGAATTACCTAGGTTAACTTATCTCGAAAAATAATTATTTGAAATGGTACTTAAGTGCAGAATAGATAGGCCTTCCGAAAAAAACACCTATAAACGGAAACTATACGGTGTGGGTATTGTGTTTTCCTTAAAAAAATGCAATATCTTAGAAAGATGAATATTTTCTAAATAACATTCAAATCAAATTTATTTAATTATGCCATTAGCCAAAAAACCAAAAACGAAAAATCTAAATTCTAATAACCATAAGTAACATTACTTATCAAACTTAATATAAAACTAAAACGAAACTTGATCGTATTCAGAAAGTAGACATAAATGCTGTTAAATGTTCGCGGGATCCAAAGTTAAGATGGGTGTACATCAAGGCTCGATATTGGGACCTCTGCTATTTTTAATATATTTGAATGATTTACTATTTGATAAACCTAGAACATTATTGGATTAAAAAAAGGCAATTTTCTCAGAGCTTAAATTGAAAATTTTGTATAAAAAATTAATTATTATGATTATTCTATGTCTATTTCGTAACTTTTTGAGGTTCCGTACCCAAAGGATACCCAACAGTAACTTATGATCAAGCCTCCGCTGTCTGTCCGTCTGTCACAGGTGGGTTTGAAAGTACGGAGTGTGGATATGGTTGTTGCGATCAATGAATGAATCTACGACAAGAAATGTGATTTTGTCAATTTTGTAGTGAGTGAATTTCAATAAACTGTGGCTGTTTAGTCGGTTTAGAAGTTTTGTAAGTGAGTCTTGGTTGTACGACCACATCAAGAAAATGTCATCGATGAATCTCCTCCACACAAGTGGCTTCATAGGCTCCGAGTCTAAGAAGTCGTTTTCAATAAAACGCCATGAATATGTTGGCGTAATTTGGTGCCATCCACGACAAACATATACAAAACACACCCTAATACATCATGTAAAACCAGCAACTCCATTTACCTACGAGAATGCCGTCATTGCACAAATCCAATACATATTCGAATAAATTAACATCGACACACATCAGATCGTTACCAAACAACATTTTTCCCATCCCTACACACACCCGCCTCCATAATTTGACTTTCAACGATCCCCCCTCCACTGACGGATATTGAATTAAAGACCTGGGAAACATCGTACATATGGTCACTTGGTGCTCACTATGGACCAGGACTTACTAGACAGCACTAACTGACAGACATGACGTGATTCACCATTAAATTACTAAATACTGACTACTCCACATAAATATCATAATCACCGTCACCATCATCATCATCATTATCGTCATCATCATTATCGTCATCATAACCTACTACTTTTCCAATTAAAATACAATAAGAATAAATATATCCCCTGAAAAAATATTCCGAAAAGTTTCTGTTTTCTTCCTTCAACTTGTACTTTTCAATTCTGTTATATTCTTTGTGTCATTTATTTATTTTATTTTCATTCTACTGATGACGACTCCATTAAAGGAGTCAAAATATATAGTATATTTTTCTTTTTATTTTCTCTATTATTGATATCAAAAATCTTAATAATTTGGGATACCTCACGAAGGTAAGCGGGGGAAAGTGGATTCTTGACTATGGTTAAAGAGATAGCACAAAATATGAAAATTTCGGCGAAGATGGATTGGCAACCATTTTAACTCCTTACGAAAATGAGAGATGTGATCAAATTTATGAAAATATAATAATACAAGAATTACTAGTGTGGAACAACGAACGTAATTTTAATATTTTTCTATTATTGTGAAAATGTTCCATCAAGAAGTGACAACATACAGCATCAATCGTTATGAAAATATGGTGATTTCCACCGATAACAAATTCTCATTTAAGGTATTACTCACGAAATGGTTTTATTTTTCAACAATTGTTTAAATAATCCACATATTCTTCAACCCTTTTACAATGTTAGCCCTTCGCTCCCATGACGGGCACGTTCACATCGCAATAAGTGATCGGCCATTAACGTACAAAGTGAAGATACTTATACACATACGAGTATAAACTCAGGAGTAACACAACACAACGATTTAGAAATATAAAATTAGTTTTGATCATATTATTACCTTACAAATGAAGAGATACGTCGTCGGACTCTCCCTGTTTTTGTTATCCAATAACTTGATATTTATGATAGGACCCATAATGAAAAGACGCGTAGTAGAATAGAATAGAATAGAATAAAGATTTATTTCCACATAAAAAAAGAAACACAAAATTGTTTACAATAACTCAGACAACACTGAGTGGAAAAAGGAGTCATTCTCAGCATATGCTCATCTGAAAAACAGATTTGCGCTGGTTTTCAGAAAACTCCTAAACTTATTTTTAACAACATAAATTAAGTTTAACACGAGGACACTGATCAACATATATAAATAATTGATCTACGTAAGAAAAATATTAATCTAAAACAAAAAACACGTAATGTATATATATATTTAGCTTGGGAAAAAAATCGTTGTTACCTTCTTGCAAAAATTTATATTAGAATTGTAGCTAAAAGCAGCTTTAAGCAGTTTTAACATTAGTGCTTTCTTCATATAACTGTTCGTTGAATAGTTCTCTAAAAAGATGTCTTTTAAACGTTACCTGGGACATTTTTAAACGTAGCGGCGGGGGTAAATCATTCCAAATTTTTGAAGCAGCGTACTTGAATCCTCCTTTATAGCCAGCAGTCTTGTGTAATGGTATTTTCATTTTTAGTAAAAGTTTTTAACCTGGTTCTTAACCCTGACCTGGTAAATCGGCTCTGTGTATCTTTTGACCACCTAAATTTTTTGTAGAGGTATTCAGGTCTCTGATTAAATACGACCTTGTGGACGAAACTTGCCAAATGTAGCTTTCTCCTAAATTTCATCAAATTAGTACAAGTTGTATCAATGCTTGTGGCTATTTATTTAAAATTAGATGTGTGCCACGAATGCTACAACTTAGAGAAGGATGTTAAAACATTATGTATCACAATAAGCTAACACAACATCAAAACGGTACGACGTTGTTTTTCTTGACTTATGGATACTATAAATATAAAAAATATAAAAAAATAAAAACTAAAATTTATTTATTTGAAAAATAAAGTTTAATAAGCCTTAAAAACTACACATAATAAAATTATGGAGGCAGCTACACAGGTTTTGTGTTGATGTTAGATAGAGGGAACGGCTATAATTGATGAGCCCTGGTTTACTCATTAGTAAAAACTGTACAGAGTACACCAGTCTCTTTGTCTTTATCAAAATAGATGGAGCCAAAAAAGTTTCACAGATCAGTGTTATCTTTCTAATTAATTAACCTAACCTAACCTAACCTAACCTAACCTTAATATATAAATTAAACAAAACAAGTTAAAAATAAATATTAAAATAACAACAATGGTATTACAAATATTACGTAGAATACAAATACATTATCTATGGACCGTTTTTCCTATAAATATCGGTATAAATTTATTTTACTTTAGATTTGAGATTTAAGCAAAGCTTCTGTTTCGTCATAGGAAAGTTCCTGAATCCACTTAGAAACCAATTTACAGCAAACATGTTTTGTGAGCTTGGCCATGTTCAAATATTTATTAACAGAATTATATATAAAGGGGGCTAAAAAAGAATAGTGTTTGGCAGCAAATTTAAGCTTCACTTCAGGCGTACTGCAGACCCTATGCTTCAGGCGACAATTCTCCTTTAGCTTAACTGTACTTTGATTAATAAGCCGGTGTTGAAATAAAATAAGGGTGTGAATAAACAATTTTCGCACAGCTAGGACTTTGGCACAATAATAGAGATCGGGAGTAGGAAACCGGAAAGCCTTAAACAAAATTAGCTTTAGAAGCATACGCTGGGCTCTTTCAAGGCGCAACAAGACAGTTTTACAAGCGCCACCCCAGCTGATGATACAATATCTTAATGTAGATTCGCACAGAGCTTTATACACAGAGATGACAAAAGTAGAATCGGCAATGTGGCGTAGAGCCTTGAACACACAAACCAGTTTTCGGACACGGGAAGTTAGAAGATCTATATGCGCAGACCAAGTTAGATGTTGGTCGATTATAACACCTAGATATTTAATTTGCATGACCCTTTCAATGATCGTGCAATTGCAAACGCAGAAATCTTAAATAACAAGCAAGAAAAGTTATCTAATTATTGTTATATCTATCTATTGTTATTTAAGTTAGAAGATCTATATGCGCAGACCAAGTTAGATGTTGGTCGATTATAACACCTAGATATTTAATTTGCATGACCCTTTCAATGATCGTGCAATTGCAAACGCAGAAATCTTAAATAACAAGCAAGAAAAGTTATCTAATTATTGTTATATCTATCTATTGTTATTTAAGTTAGAAGATCTATATGCGCAGACCAAGTTAGATGTTGGTCGATTATAACACCTAGATATTTAATTTGCATGACCCTTTCAATGATCGTGCAATTGCAAACGCAGAAATCTTAAATAACAAGCAAGAAAAGTTATCTAATTATTGTTATATCTATCTATTGTTATTTAAGTTAGAAGATCTATATGCGCAGACCAAGTTAGATGTTGGTCGATTATAACACCTAGATATTTAATTTGCATGACCCTTTCAATGATCGTGCAATTGCAAACGCAGAAATCTTAAATAACAAGCAAGAAAAGTTATCTAATTATTGTTATATCTATCTATTGTTATTTAAGTTAAAAGATCTATATGCGCAGACCAAGTTAGATGTTGGTCGATTATAACACCTAGATATTTAATTTGCATGACCCTTTCAATGATCGTGCAATTGCAAACGCAGAAATCTTAAATAACAAGCAAGAAAACTTATCTAATTATTGTTATATCTATCTATTGTTATTTAAGATTGCTTTGCTTTTATGCTCGTATTGCTTGATTCTTGCATGTTTTATGCGGGCGGGCGGGCGGTGCACAAGTTTGAATTTTGAATAGCACGACTAGAATGTTGTTTAGCGGAATATTGCAAGCTATATTCATATATCAATAAGTTAGTGATGTACTTCCGCAAGGTAACGCCTATTTCATTCAATTAGTTAAATTGAATGTTTTATCATCCAAAAATAATATTGTCACTCAATGCCTTCTGATGATTTATATGTCAACAATCGGACCTTGGCTCCGTCTGCAAACACGACATCCTGCCGTAGCTTGTTAATGCCTTCATGACGCAACCACGGTGCCACGACTACTACGACTAGCCGTACCCGATGTAGTTGCGTAGTATAGTCACTCTCTCAGTTTCCTTATCCTACGTCTTGTCGACGCCTTGTATCAGCCGCGGTAACAAAACACACAAAAAAGTTGTTGACACTCCGCGAATTGTTTTCTGGCATTTTTTTTTTCTGAAAGCTTTAGGCGGGTATTCGATGACGTCACAGGGCGGCACGGCGGCCCAGTGACTAATGGGCGGGCGGGCTACAGCCGACAGCAGCTTCGACTTACTGAAAATAATTGATTTTGTTCTTAAATGTAGCGACAGCCAAACTCGAAAAAAATAACTTTTTTCCTATGCTAGTCTTTTTGCCCGCTAGCTAGGTATACTGTATGTATATAACCTCACTAGACCCATTCCTAAAGCCTCTCTGGTTGCCAGAAAACTATAATATGATATTTGTCACAGTTGAAGGTTAATTGCTTATTGCTATGATCCAATGTCAACACTAGAGTAAAATAAAATGTATATTGCTATTCCGTCAAGCCCTCACACACGGCCCTCCTCAGAGAGCTGTTATTTCCACAGAAAATAGATAAATCTTTATTCCCAGCACAGTCTCCTTAGGCAGGAGATTTTTTATGCCTTGATTTAAAATCTTACTGAAAATTATCTATTTACAATATTTTTATTCATAAAAATATAATGCTCTTGGAAATATTTTTTTCCTTGAAAATACTAGACATGATATAAATCGCATTCCACATAAAGAATTTAATATTCTCGTATTATTGATAATGTATCAATGAAGCAATATTGGCTGCTAAACTTTTTGTTCATTTAATAATAAATATTGGAAATAGTTCTACGTATTTTTATTTGATAGTATTCATAAACTGAAGCTGAAACATTCTAACGTCCCCGCGGCTGAAGATACACCTACGAGTATGACAGCTATTTGTATTTGCGGCAGGAAACTGTTGAACTCGAGCTGAAACTATAAGTAATAAGTAACTAGTGCTGCTTCAACTGTTGAACTCCTCTCAACTGGCTAACTCGTAGATTACTGACGAAGCACGTGCTACCGTTTAGCTCTCAGGGAGAGGGAAAGACAGAGAACACGTATTCAATATTATTTATGTGGGATTGTTGAAAGAGTATGCATGACGAGTATTAGGTTTCTCGATGATGATGACTGCATGGTGATGAGATGACAGACGTATTCAAATGTAGAATGTCATACTTAAAATAAATAAATTACGCACCGAAATCCTGGATGCCACGGAACAAGGAGTCACCTGACCAGCCCTAATGGTAGCAGGCTCGAATGTCTTCGGTTATATGTTACGCCCGGAATCGCGCCACACACGAAGAGGGCCAGCTACGGTCTGGGCACAATCTTTTACTTGCCGACATAAGGTATCAACTATTCGCTAAGAAAGTAACGTTGCAGGAGAGCTGATTGCACAACTCTCAATTTGACAGTTCACACTATGTCGTACTGGTATGACTGTCGAGATAAGAATGTCCTGACCGTCACATTTCAAGATCAAGTTTAGGCTTACTCACATGTTATGTAGTATAATGACATTTGGACGCAGAACAAGAAGTAGGTTTGGCTAGGATTTTCTAGATGTTCTATGATTTTTAAGTTTTATTTTATTTTAATCCTTCTTGGTTCTGCCCGGCGGTATCGATCTGTATTGTTGTAACCTTATTAGTTGGTGCACTTTAAGATTACATAGTTTCCATTTAGGTATGTTTCTGTATTAACTATTGCATATATAAAATTTCAAACTCAATGTAAGATAAATTGAACTCTCCCATTATTGCCGCTAAAACAATTAGATCGCATTCGAGATCCATCTTTACAGATCAACTTTTATTGAACCCAAATTATCTACATTGGAACTTAGATCCACCACTTCCATAAAGGGAATCGCTGCTTGTTACGTTTCTCGGAATAAAGATAAGTGAAAGATTAATAATACTACTTTATTTATTACTAAAGAGAGGATGACACAAAAACCTTTTAGACAGAATCAACACGACGAGAAGCGACATCATATACGCAAAAGCGATGGCAGCGATTTACAAACCGGTCAAGTGCGAGGAAGATCCGCGCCCTGAGGATTCCGTACCATTTCAATAAATTAAAAGACTTGAATTTGAATAAAAATTACAAATTTACAAACCTAGAAAATGTATGAAACAAAACTGCAAAATTAAGTTGGTCGAATATACGTAACCCTAAACCTATAGTAAAAATTGGTGTCTTTAAATAAAGGAGCCGATTCTTTCATTTATGGGTCAATCCCTAAATAAATATTGTATTTAATTGAAAATTTAGTTTAGGGCTTAAGGTCTACATTCTACATAACATCTAAATATGAGGTCTGCAACTCATTCCGTCTGCAAGTGAGAGACCCGTGACATGCATGGACAGACAGACGGACAGACAGCAGATCGATATTAATAGGGCTCCGTGTCGCTCGTCGGGTACGGAATCCTAAAAATGGAAGATAAAAGTAATGGCTTAGCCGGTTATTTATCAGAACACGTTAGATCTAATGGTTTCGCGTTTTAGTAATTTTTCAGCCACGCTACTAATTGGTTTTGACATTGTAATAAATAAATTCTCCGGTTTCGTGAGGATATTTTTTAATTTTCAGTACATCTTATTTCTTGATAGTCCTTCTATAAATAACTTATTTCAGTGGATGTTGGTTTTGCGTATTTGGCAATATAACAATTTGCTTATAGGCAAGGAGTTATAGATACTTGTCGTAGGTTATAGGTACGTACAGGTAAACCACAAAAATATGTTACATCGGCATTCTTCGTCGACGCAGAAGGTGGCAACGAGTGCCGATTTAAACCGAAATACACCAATTCAATAAAGACCTTGTTACACTACGTATACGGATAAAAATCTACTAAAGGCAGGTGAACTCATGGTGGAATATGTACACTGCGAGGCAATGAAACAGATTCACCATGTTGACTACAAGGCATTAGATCATCAGAAATTAAATAAAATGCAAGAAGGTTATGTTTGTGCATTAGATATTTTTGCGAAATTTTGAATGAAATGGGTTATTAGATTATTAGAATTTTTGACTGTCTGTCTGTATGTATGTTCAGTTATAACTCGAGAACCACTCAATGGATTTGGATGCGGTTTTCATAAGTATCTTTGTAGTTACCCTGTTCAACACGTTGTCTATTGTGGGGTGTTCATAAAATAACGCCCAAGCCGAAAACGGGGCAAAGATTGAATGAACGTGGGTAGAGCCGCGGGCTATGGCTATTTTCAATACAAAAATACTATTGCTATAATTTAAGGAAATATGTTTGCTAGGGTGTGTGTATTTGTGTGAGAGGGGGTATTTTAGGCAGAGGCGTGCAGTCCATATAGGTATAAAAGCACTGCCTACCCTGGACTCAGTTTAACGCTTTACAGTAAACACAGTCTCTTGGCACAAAATAGATAGGTATTTTGTGCTCTTGGCCAGTAACAACGCGCGGTAGAGTGCGCGACAATTCAAATTTCCAAATAGGTGAGCGCGCGCACATATATGCCCACCCAGGCCCAGGCACCCCGGTCACACACATTTTGAAATTCTCGTACACACGACAACACGCACACATCCATGGTTCCTCTGAGGGTAATGACCGCGATTAGTAAATCACAATAAATTGGACATCTACATTCAGCTGATCACCCTTAACCTATTGAATGTGTCCTTACAAGCCATTCCCGCCAGGCCAGAATGTCGAAAAAATTCCAGGAAAAAATTCCTGCCGACCGGATTTAGAAATCCATGTATTTCGTTATGTTAGGTTATATTTTAGACATAGTGTTATATATGAGAATAATCACAATGAAATAAGGAATGAGAATTAAGTATATTATATATGTATATTCTCATATTTCACAAACAATAAAATATCACTAGAACACTCCCTAATATATTACGCGGTTACTACATGAATTATTTTTATGTAAATATCACTATTACTAATTTATTACTAATTTCTTCACTTCACTCTCACTCTTTACGTCAGAAAGGCAAATGGCGGCGGGCCGCAGACTTGCTCGAGAATTTTATTCATTTTGGTATCATACCATCGACTTCGACCAATCAAAGTACACTTCCGGTATAGCCAACATTCTAAGCAAGCTTTTCGTTTTTGTTGCGTTTCGATACGCAGAATTTTATAGAACAAAAGTTCAAGTTGAAAATCGGAACGTCCTTATGCGGACAGTGTACGCATACGACATTTCGGGTATGCAAAAAGTTATGCGGACAGTGTACAGTGTACAGCCGTAAAAGTGGATTCTGCAGATTTCTGCATCTAAAGGCTCAACTTGCGTGTCCGATTTGCACTCGCATTACTAAAAGTACCATCAAACTACTAACGCCGCGCCGCCGCACGGCCATCAGTGATCAGATCAGTGACGATAGACGCGAAGTAATCGAATATGTGAATCGGAAGGCATTGTTTGTATTCGTGTTTATCTATTACTGCGTCATGGTTAGACAAAGATTTCAATACAAAATTGAAATGCCCAATTTTTTGTATGTTTTTATTTCAGTTTCTCGTGTGTTGTGTGTTGAAGTTGGTTTATTTACATTCAAAGTTTAGTGTAGTGCATATATAAGTAAAGTAGGTAGTGTTGGTTCGGTGTTTCAATTGTTTTTTTATGTTAATAATGGAAAGATTTAGTTGAGACATGCAACGGCCTTGTTTGTTTGTTGAAATTGAAAAATCGGGCGTTCGGTGGTCAAAAACTTTACTTCTTTTGCTGCCATCATACTAACAAGCAATATCTACACCGCTAGCTCAAGATATTTGGTAAGTTTTCATTTTCAGTAGTCAAAATTAATTCTGCCTACCCAGGTTAAATATGCTGTGCACGCCTCCGGCTTTTAGGGTGTGTATGTGTGTATGGTATGAGTATATAGTTATATAATAATATTATTATATCATAATTACATAAATCATGTTATGACTCTTATGATAGTACTTAATCGAAGGGAAATATTCCTTAATTTTGCAAAAATTGACACACATGTATACAATTTACCTAGATTGACCTTTTAAAGGCTGTCCTGTTTCAAGCGAAGGCATTTAAAATATATTGACTAATGATACACTTGATTTTGTCCTCAAGTGTACTGACACGTATATCTCAGCGTTTGTACGAATGACAATTGACACTCCGCTAAGCAAAATTGACGTATAAATGGCAACAAATTCAACCAATGATCGATGAGGAATTTAACCGCGCAAACGTACTGCCTTGTAACTAGCCCATAAAAATTCGCGCCTTTCAAAAATTGCCTACTGCACAGGGATGTATATCGATGTCATTTATTTTTGTGGTACGAGTACTACTGTACCACATTGCAATTTTAAACACGATTTCAAACAGGTTTTGTTTATTTCATTATTTTCTTTATCCGATTTTAGGTTACCGCGCCCAAAGGGTATAACTTCTGTCTGTTTGTCCATAGGTATGTCACGGGTCTCTAGCTTGCCGACGAATGAGGTAGAGATCTGAAATTTGGATATGTTATGTAAAATGTCGACTCAAAACCGAACATAGTATTAAACATTAAATTTAATTAATTTTCAGGTGTACAGGAATACATGAAAAACGAGGGTTTCTTATGTGAGGTGTCATCACATTACCGAACTGCTATAGTCCGGGACCGAACAAAATAACCGAAGTACTGATACACAGGTGGTAGAGCTGATGCCGGGCTCGACTGTGGAGGTATCACCATCTTACTCGCAAATCCTCCCGAAGTTATTCGGGGGAGAGTAAGAGGACAGCTCTCAGGCAAAACCAGGCGGCACACCATTGCCTGGGACCGATGGATGGCGGTATATCCATCCCTAATTGCCGGGCCATATATAAAACAGACTGGTGACGGGCAGCGGCGTCACTGGTGCAAGGGTTCCGGCACCGCGCTCACCAACCCGCCTGCCCAGCGTGTGTGAGTATGGGCATTTCTTCCAGGAGGGCCGCCAAGAGTGGCGAAATCCTGGAAAGGCCTATGTCGAGCAGTGGACGAAACAGGCTGATGGATGGATGGATGGGTAGACTGATACACGGGGTCATTGTCCAAAACGTATTAAATAGAGTACAAATATATATTGAATATTTCTTATCTACAAAAATAAAGAAATGGGGGCGGGGCATCAGAGTTGTCAATTTGAGACCATATTTGTTACGGGGTCTATTTCAAATGGTAAACTTAATAGGGATTTGGAATTTTCTGTATGCTTTATACTCTATTTAAACAATAAATACTGAAAACGCCGATTTTTTGTATATATGTTTAAGGTTACGTATCCGAATACTCAACAAACTTAATTTCGCAGTTTTGTTTTATACAGTTTCGAGGTAATGATAAGTTTGTAATTTTTATTCAAATTTTATAAGAATTAAGGGGAAAAAACGTAGCCCTTATAGGATCACTTTGCTGTCCGTCTCTCTGTCCGTCCGTCCGTCTGTCTGTCAAGACCCTTTATCTCAGGAACGCGTGGAGGTATCGAGTTGAAATTAAAACCATATAGGTACTCAATTGAGTCTACAGTCCCTTCAAGCTGTGAAAAAGTCAAACTTCTAAGTAAAAAAAAAACGCGACCGTTTATGCCGCAAAAAATGTATAGTTCGACATTCTCAAGGGAATCAAATTATAGGGTATTTTCCGTTGACCTATAACTATTTAATTTGGCAAGTAATATCGTCTTATACTACAAGTATAGGCAAATATCTGAAAACTATACAAAAATATAGTCGGGGTCCGACTCGCATTTGTCCTGTTTTTATTTTAATCGCTCGCAACTGACGCGGATAGTGATTTCAAACCCTTTGGCGGGACACTAATACCATTTCACCGTGTACACAAAGACTACACTTTTAATTTCTAAACTTGTTTCATTTGCAGGCCTAGCCTTAAATTAACGATATATAATATATATTTTGTTTTAAATTATAATAAACCTACATATAAATTCATAAGAAAACACACAAAAATACATGGTGATTGTGAGATATACTTTTTGTAATTCGGTTTTATTTATTTATGTCTTAAGTGATTTTAGGAATTTATAAAATGCACGTTTGAGCGACATTGCGAGAATATAAATGACATAACAAAAGATATTAACGCGTCGTATCGCTTCCTGGAAGCTTCGATTTATTGATGTGAGAAATATTTATGAGAATTCCCCCTTTGTACTCGTGTCTGTGAATGTGAAGACAACGATATACAAGTACTAGACATCATGTATTCCGCCAATGGCCCAATGCTAATAATGGATCTTACTCGCATATTTATGTCTTCTCTAACTTCTTCTCTTCTCCATACATATACAATGAAACATACAATACATACATATCAATACCTTGTAACTACACAAGTGCGCTGTTTTAGATACCTAGGAGTTGAGGCTATGTGCAATGTTGGTACAAGGAACAGGACCTGCACGGTGAGCATTTCAGTCATAGTCTTGAACCCCTGAGCGGGCTTGGATGCGATATTCTCTGGAGACCTAGCTTGTAGTGAGACCTTGAGGCACCCGCGCAGTCGGAGCCGGGGGAGGAGGCTAGTAGTCAATAAATTATTTCCAAGGTTTCATATCTCATCATGATTATGGATTTGAAACCTTAGAACTTACAATAAATTTAAAGCGTGCCCATTCCAATGAGTTGGCAAGTTGGATAATTTGGATTAGAAAACGATACTTAAACCCGCAAAGTTGTAATGTAAGTACTGGAACGTGACATCGTTTTTAAATTGAGTGCTTTATGTCGAGCTGCATACTCATAGTAATCGATAACTATTGTTTTGTACTGTATTTTGGAGCTAAAATATGAATCAGCATTGATCACTCAGCGTTCTATGGGGCATTGAGTGATTACTGGCCTCGACGTATATAAATAATGATCAATTGTTTCACCCGACGTAGATTGTGATTTATATTTCATTTACAAATTGCAGTTGAAGGTAAATTAATATGTAGCGCTACTTGCAATATTTTAACACATTAAAAAACAAATCGGTTGGTTGATTTCAATGAAAACGATTATCTCTTCCCCGTTCTCCTGTAAATCTGCAAGATAGTTTGTTAGGACATAAACATCAAAAGCCGTCATCATTAAACTAAATCTAAACATATCAGAGCAAATATTACACGTGTAGTTATCAACGTACGTCCGCCGGTACCTTCTGTTCGACGTAAACATGTGCGCCACTGTACCAGCCCCGTTGTGCTTGCATTTCATTAATATAGGACATCATAATTACATGATAAACCTAGCGATCTTATCCTAAAGATAAGATACCAAAACTCCAATGTTAAAGTCAGAATCGCTCTTGACCGCTTTCTAAATCATAATTAAGATCAAATGTAAAGAAAACGACACGTAGAGGCAAAAGATGAAAACTTTGTTGACTGCTGAAAACTCCTGGTTTCTTATAGTGCGTGAGATTATGACTATGTGCCGTACTTATAATGTTTATTTTCGTGTTGGTAAATAATTGTGAGTAACGTGGACACATCTGAACACAAACAATTACAGTACTGAGGCAAATCTCCCTTGTTTGTCTGATCTGAAGCCAAATTCATTCTACATATTTTTTTCTTTATTATATTGGTATAAAAAAGTTAATCTTGATGATGCGGGGGCAGGAAGTCTATGCGGGGGCCAGGGGTGGACATCTTCAGCAACGATCCGGAAAATAATTAATACACAAGAAAGTAATAAATTTAAGGCGCGACTCCATAAGAATTTTAATTATTCCTAGCCGAGCGCTAATTGCTTTCAAAGTGTGAGGTTTATGAATAAACACTTTACTTGCTGCCGCAACCATTGCGGTAATAAAAGTCTCCATAAATCTCCAACAAAATATAAAAGT
The DNA here is from genome assembly GCA_910592155.1 of Ypsolopha scabrella. NCBI lineage: Eukaryota > Metazoa > Arthropoda > Insecta > Lepidoptera > Ypsolophidae > Ypsolopha > Ypsolopha scabrella. The sequence goes on along the minus strand of OU342962.1, from coordinate 32,558,072 downwards.
GTCTCGCTGACGTCACCGTGAGCTGCTGCGTCACGTTCCGAAATGATCAAGCTCTAGTTAGCGCTTTGGAGGTCAAATCCTGTACTGCGGGGAAATATTCATAAAGGGCCGAAAATATACAAAAGTCTCACAATTACGTCATCTGTTTGAAGGTATTCTTCATCAGACACAACACAATATTTAAAATTCCTCAATGAGGCCTCTTTGAACTGTATTCATGACGCTGTAGGATGGTTAAAGCCGGAATATAATTACATTCCTATTTGGATATAGTTATATATCGTAACATAGTTTTACGAAAGAGGTTCATAACTATCTTACTTTATTAAATAAATTTATACCAAAATTACAATACATTCTAAAAAACTTTACTAAATAATATAATGATAAAAGTTAAATTAAATAAAATACTTAATTTAAGTCGTCGCTGTTACTGGGTGGGTACCCATGGCACTGGCCGCATTACCTCGCTGGATAGATAGTTTATATGGCTGTCGAGCTTCAGGCCCCCATGGCCCAAACGTCTCGACTCTACGGCACAAAAATATAGCCTTCACCTAAAGCTGAATATTTGCGCCGCTTGTTGTGCTCTGTCGCTGCAGCAGCTACGCCAGCCGTGACAGCTGTCGACTGGATATGGGACGCAGCGTCACGTCCCATACCAGAGAGCTACCATTCTGCCATGGAATGAGCGTCATTCCGTCGGGCCTCTTGTCGTCGCCACGTGCGATACCGTTCAGCTCTAAAACAGCCAGCACGTTAACAGTTACAAGGGCCCTCCGAATGACGTCATTTAAGCTGCCGTGACGGGACCAGCGGCCAGCGCTGCGCCTACAAGAGAGGCCGTGATGGCTCAACTGCAATATCATGCAGCCAGAAACCAGATTCACGCTCACCAGTCGCAAGAAGACGAGCACGGTCTGCGAGGTTAGAAGCAGTGTCCAGAAGATTCTTCTGGGTCTGTTCGCAGAGAGGCTCGTCCCATGACAGGACAGGCAAGCGTCCAAGCGTTTCGGCCTCCGTCAAGCACGACGCCTCCACGTCACCAATACCAACCGATCAACCTTATAATATTACCGAAGAGGACGTGCGTGCTGTAAACAGAGGACAGAAAAGCCGGGAGGGCAACGCTTGAGATCTTTCGTACACCCAGTCCGCTGAAACGGGGAAGTGTAGCCTGGCTCCAGCTTCTGTCGTCAAATGAGCAGTTCAAAACTGTGGTGAGAGATAAACGGTAGTGTGTCAACTAAATTCAGGAACTTCCAAATTGGTGAACAACGCAGTGTGTAAGTGAGTTGAGGAACAAACAAACAATGCCGTATGATGCAGAGGGCCATGTGCGGGTTTATTTTGTTCAGTCGTTCCGATGAATGTGTCAATGTGGTAAAAGACAATATGAGACGGGTTGACTAAGATACCTACACCTTTTCTCGTGTGACATAATTCCTGCAGTCTTATATTTTTTATGCCTTTGTAGATTTTTATTTAGCCGTCGCGTCAGTTAAGTCTGTTAAGCGGGATCAATGAAATAAATAGAACAAAAACTAACGGTTAAAATATTGTATTAGAAAGGGTCAAAAGTTACAGTTAATAAATAGCACAAACAACAGAATGATAGATAAGTACAAATAAGAATAAAAGAAAAGCAAGGATGAGATGAAATAACAAATGATAAATTAATGATAAAAGTGAATAACTGCGTGAATTTAATGGCGGCTGGAAGAGCAGAAAGGAGCGTAGCTTCGCCGTCCGTGGCTAGTGGACGACTGAGGAACGGGTTCTTGCTCGGGCATTGGCTGGCGGCTCGCTCGCTGCGTATGCGCAAATCCCGTTGGTTTGATATTGGTTCGAGAGCTAATGTCCAGTTTTCTAGGCTGCGCCGAGGACATAGAAAGTTGATCGCTACAATACTCCCCTGCCGAGACCGTTTCACGGTCGATAGTAATTTGGGAATCTGACAGTACGCCCACTTCGCGTCTTTCTGACTAGGCCTTCGCCTGTACTAGTGCGATCATCTTGGTTGGTTGAAGTGACCTTGGGGGTTGCTGGTGTGATGTCATATTGTGAAGATGATGTGACGTCATTTTGTGTAGATAATGTGACATCATCCCTTGTGACGTAGGCTGGTTTAAGACGGTCAATTGTAACCGTGAGCCTTTTCCCTTTGACTTCTATGTCGAACGTTTTTGTACCTCGTTTCAGTACCTTGTATGGACCGGAGTATGGGGCTTGAAGAGGTCTTTTCAGTGGACCCTGGCGCAGAAAAACGTGAGATGTGTTGTGCAGGTCTCGGGGTACATAGAAAGAGCGATTAGTATGCCAGGATGCAGGTTTCGGTGCGATCTTGCTCATGTGAGCTCGGAGTCTGCTAGCAAAATCGGCGTAATCTACCTCTTCGTCTGCTGTAGCTGATAAGAACTGTCCAGGTAAACGGAGTGGCTCGCCGTAGACTAGTTCTGCTGCTGAAGATTGGATGTCAGCTTTCCATGCCGTGCGTATACCCAGCAGGACGAGTGGAAGAACTTCGGTCCACTGTGAGTTTTCATGGCAGGTGATGGCGGCTTTTAGTTGCCGGTGTAGTCGTTCCACAAGGCCATTGGCTGCCGGATGATACGAAGTTGTGGTGCAGTGAGTCGCACCCACCAGAGCGGCGATGGATTTGAAGAGGTGTGACTGGAACTGGCGTCCTCTGTCAGTTGTGATGCGTTCACAGCAGCCGAAACGGGAGATCCAGCCGGATATGAAGGCTGAAGCACAGGTCTCTGCGGTAATGTCTTGAAGTGGATACGCCTCAGGCCAACGAGTGAAGCGGTCGATGACTGTGAGACAGTACCTGAAGCCAAAAGAAAGGGGTAAGGGACCTATGATATCCATATGGATATGTTGAAATCGAGCTGACGGTGGCTCAAATTTTGCAAATGGAGTTGTTGTATGTCTTGAAACTTTGCTAAGTTGACAATGTTGACATTCCTTAGCCCATTGTCTACAGTCTTTTCTGATGCCCGGCCAAACAAATCTCTGTGTTACTAGTTTTACTGTAGCCTTTGCGCCGGGGTGACTAAGGTTGTGAAGTGTGTCAAATACCTGCCGACGAAATTCAGGAGTGACGAATGGTCGTGTATCGGATGTGGAATTGTCACATAAGATGTGAGACTTACAATTAGGTAATCTGACCTTTTCTAGTTGGAGAGAAGAACCATTATGTAGCAAGTCTTGTAGTTCAGCATCTGTTTCCTGAGCTCGGGCTAGAGACTGGTAATCGAGTGGCTGTGAAAGTTCTTCGACTCGTGACAAAGCATCAGCAACCGTATTATCCTTTCCCGCTATGTACTTAATGTCGGTGCTGAATTGACCTATAAAATCAAGATACCTGAACTGACGAGGAGAGCATTTGTCACGAGGAGTGGTGAAAGCAAACGTTAGAGGCTTATGATCCGTGTAGATTGTGAATGTTCGTGCTTCTACCATGTAGCGAAAGTACCGTATTGCTTCATAAATGGCTAGCAATTCACGGTCGTAAGGACTGTACTTCTTTTGTGAAGGACTCAGCTTTCTCGAAAAGAACGCGAGAGGTTGCCATGCGTCTTCCTTACGCTGTTGGAGAACTGCTCCTATAGAAATGTCTGAAGCATCGGTCTGTATGGCTAGGTCTGCTTGGTAGTCAGGATGCGTGAGGAGAGTGGCTTCTGAAAGACCAGTCTTACATTTCTGGAATGCTTCCTGAAGTTGAGGACTCATAACTACAGGCTGAGAACCCTTGGTTTTAGGTCCTGACAGTAAAGCGTTGAGCGGCGCTTGAGTTTCCGCTGCTTCTGGAATGAACCTACGGTAAAAATTCATCATCCCCAGAAATCTTCTCAGCTCCTTGATCGTCTTGGGCGGAGGAAACTCCAGGATGGCTTCAACTTTGGAGTCCAGTGGTTGGAGGCCAGCTGCAGATACACTGTAACCCAGAAAAGTTACTTCAGGTTGGCTAAAGATACATTTAGAGCTGTTGATTAGAACACCGTACTCAACGAGACGCTTAAAAAGCTGACGAAGGTGCTCCTCGTGTTGCTGCTGTGATTCAGAATAGCACAATATGTCGTCTAAATACCCATAGCAGAAATCTAAGTCTCGTAGAACCTCATCCATAAAGCGCTGAAAGGTCTGAGCTGCGTTTCGGAGTCCGAACGTCATGAACGGAAATTCGAACAAGCCAAATGGTGTGGTAATAGCTGTCTTTGCGATATCCTCATGATGGACAGGAATCTGGTTATAAGCCTTGACCAGATCAATTTTGCTGAACACTTTTTACCAGCCAGCTGATAAGCAAAGTCTTGAATATGGCGAATTGGGTACCTGTCTGGAATTGTACGTGCATTGAGTGCTCTGTAATCTCCACATGGTCGCCAGCCGTCAGTCTTCTTGCGGGCCAGATGTAGCGGAGAAGACCATGGACTCTCAGATGTGCGTGCTGTACCATTCTGTAACATATCGTCAAACTCTTTCTTTGCGATGGTAAGTCTTTCTGGATCTAGACGACGTGGACGGCTGGAGATCGGTTGTCCCGGAGTGGTTCTTATATGGTGCACAGTGTTGTGTTTGGGAGTAGCAGGTTGACCAGCTGGACGGGTCACTTCTGGAAACTCGCGAAGGATATTATGCAGAAGTGTGTCATTGTGGGTGGTACGGACAGAAGAAATACCTTCAGCTGAGCTCTGACGTGGAACGGAGACTGTGAGTGACGTGATGCCATCTACGAGACGTTGGTTGCGGCAGTCGACAAGCAGGTTATAATGTCCTAATAAATCGACTCCAATTATTGGTTTGGAGACATCAGCTACGATGCAACGCCAGACAAAAGCACGGCGCAGTCCTAAATCTAGTTCAAGCTGTAGAAAGCCATAGGTAGGTATTACAGTACCATTAGCAGCGAATAGTTCGTATTTAGTTTTGACACGGCGCTCCCGAACAGCTGACCTGGGAAAAACGCACAGGTCCGAACCTGTATCCACAAGAAATTGTAATTTGGTTTTTCGGTCAGTAATGAACAGGCGGCCTGATGAAGAGGGGCAGTCGCTTTCGGCCACTAATGGCTGCCCTGGAAGTTTCCCGAGGTCTGGAACGTGCACGGCTGATTACATTTTCTTGCTCTAGAGCCGAATTTGAAGTGATACCAACAATGTGGATGGTCTTCTGGTCTTTGGCGTGACGTGGATCGGTGGCGTGAAGAGGACCGAGAGTTAAAATGGCCACGTTGTCTAGAGCGTGGATGGCGTGAATCTCTTTGTTCAAGCCGCAATGACATAACTTCCATTTGTCTGCTCAATTCTGCCACTCTTTGGCATAAAAAATCTAAGGCAGTACCTGTAGGTGGTTGCGCTGCGCTCGTACTCGCTACTTGTAGATGAGGTGGTGCGTACATGGCGCTGGTTGAGGTGAGGTCGTAAACCTTGTCGGCGAGTTCAGCTACGTCCTCTAACAAGCAGGCAGGTGGCTGTGAAGCAACAATTGTTTGTAAGTTTGGTGGCAATCTACTCGACCAAATGGTTCTCAGAAAATCGTTTGGCATAGATGGTGCCAAACTTTTCAAATGCCGTAGAAATTGCGACGGCTTTTTGTCGCCTAGCTCCTCGTGCGTGACGATCTGAAGAATTTTCTTCTCCTGCGAGACGGTGAGTCTTTTTATAAGTTCCGTCTTAAGTTTGAGGTATTTGCCATTTTCTGGTGGATCCTTAAGGATATCCTCCACTACAGCCATAATCGGATGGTCTAGCTGTTGCAGTACGTAATAGAACTTTGTCGCATCCACAGTAATATTAGAAAGAACAAACTGACCTTCTATTTGCGCAAACCACAATGCAGGTTTTTCAACCCAAAATGGCGGTGCTCGCACCCCAACACGCCACACGTCCGCCGATTCCTTTGTTGCTGCGGCCATGCTTTGACCGCTTTGCCCTTGCGCTTCTACCGTTGCTTCAGGTGTGTTGTTAGGCATCTTCTTCAAAAAAAACTCCGAACGTCGGTGGTCACCAATGTAGATTTTTATTTAGCCGTCGCGTCAGTTAAGTCTGTTAAGCGGGATCAATGAAATAAATAGAACAAAAACTAACGGTTAAAAGATTGTATTAGAAAGGGTCAAAAGTTACAGTTAATAAATAGCACAAACAACAGAATGATAGATAAGTACAAATAAGAATAAAAGAAAAGCAAGGATGAGATGAAATAACAAATGATAAATTAATGATAAAAGTGAATAACTGCGTGAATTTAATGGCGGCTGGAAGAGCAGAAAGGAGTGTAGCTTCGCCGTCCGTGGCTAGTGGACGACTGAGGAACGGGTTCTCGCTCGGGCATTGGCTGGCGGCTCGCTCGCTGCGTATGCGCAAATCCCGTTGGTTTGATATTGGTTCGAGAGCTAATGTCCAGTTTTCTAGGCTGCGCCGAGGACATAGAAAGTTGATCGCTACACCTTTACTTAAGTAGGTATAAAAAAATGGTATATTTGAAATATGATTTTGTACCAAATATTTTTTGAAAAAAGGCATGTTTGCCAAGTTTCTTGCCTTCTTCTTAGCAATACTTATCGAATGGTGCGGATGGTTAGGCATTATTTTTATTTATGGTTTATTTAGTTCATTTCAACACATTTGTTCATTGCATTATGTGTATATAATATTTATATTCCTAGATTTTTCTATTTTATGCAGGTATATAATTACATTTTAGTAGCCCAACCTAAATATTTTTTGTATGTATTTCCCTTATTAGTATACATTTTTTATATTCTAAAGATATACGAGTATATTGTCATGATTAACTTTGACTTGTACAAAGTATACTTTATGTATCTATTTTACAAAATAAATATTTTGATTTGATTTGATTTGAACTTCGCTACTTGACCACTTACAAACCTGGGCACTGCATCATCCAGGATTGGAGCCCCCAGCAGGTAAAGTGATTCCTTATCCACAATCCTAATATTAGGAGCCAAAGTGCAAAATTTTGAAATTATTGAAACAAAGAGTTCGCATTTAGAAAAATTAGTTCCAGGCCGAGTTTACTAAATTTAATTATGATTATTTCTAGATCGTCAAAAACTGAGGTCGCTTCGCCTCCTACGGTCCCGTCATCCAAGTACCAGATGTTGAGTTTGGACGTTAAGGACGATATAACTGGGTGGATAGCCAGGCTAAAGATCGCTGGTCCTAGTGGGTCACCCTGTTGACATCCGACTGCCGAGTTTATAAAAGTATTTTGGTATAGTAATTTTGAAGATTGATTATAACACTGAGAAACGTAGTTGTAAATTGGTGAGACATGTTCTTTAACTTGAGTCACCAGGGCTTTTCTGTCCAGGGAATTGAAGGCGTTCCGAACATCCACCTTCAGAAGGACTTCACCCGCGTTGTTATTCAGAAAAGTGCAAGTTGTGTGAACGGCCGCCTCGCAGCCCCCTGTCGTACCAAACCCCAGCTGAACCGGTTGAAATTTGGAAGCAAGGTCAGGCAGGATATGTTGACAACAGATCTTGGATACCACACGGCGGATCGTATTACCCACGGCGATTGGCCTTATGCCGCCGTCAAGTGCAAAGAGATTTGCTCCGTAAAAGATGTCCAAGATCTGTTCACACACCCTGCCCGACAGCATCAGATTCACTGCACTGGCGTCAAGGAGAATATGGCCAGTTTCTCCCACGGTTCCACATACCAGGTCCTTATAATGCTGTGGTGTGAGACCATCGAGGCTCCCAGCTGAACCGTTTTGGAAAGACATGATCGCGGCCAGTGCCTCCTCTGCCGTCGCCTCGGGTGTTTGATCTGAAGGACCGGGTGGATCCGGCAGCTGGGTTGGTATAATTTGAGATGGATGTTTGGACGTCAAGGCCGAGAAGGTGTCTGGTGTATCGGGAGCGATCGCATCGTCGGAGAGAAGTAGCAGAGCGGCTCCTCGAATGTCTCCGTCGTTAACCTTGGCTTCGATTTTTTTAATAATATCGTATGAGTTGTTCTGGAAATCGATTGTTTTACTTATTTTTAAATTATCTGAATGCTTACATAATACACTAAGAAAAATAAAAAATTATATAAATTAATTAACAAAATAAAACTAAACACAGTTAACAAGAATTAAAAATAACACTAAGAAACAAAGTATAGAAATAAAAGGTTTAGTTAACATGGCATTATTAGGGGATGTGACCCTAATAATGCTAATTTAGATTTAAATTATCTGAATGCTTACAGATATTTTTAATTTAATTTAATACAAAGCATAAATAATACACTAAGAAAAATAAAAATTTATATAAATTAATTAACAAAATAAAACTAAACATAGTTAACAAGAATTGAAAATAACACTAAGAAACAAAGTATAGAAATAAAAGGTTTAGTTAACATGGCATTATTAGGGTCACATCACATTCTTACCTTTGTTTATATATTATTTCGCAATCTGATGGGCACTTTTTAATATTTCTTCGTTGTATTTCTTGTTTGGATGTCGCAGAAATTTTAAAATCTTGTCTACGTCTGCAAAGCCTATTTTTGTTTTCTTTATTGTTTTAGCTTATATTACGTGAGTCGGTGGTATTTACAAAGACAATACAAAAATCTTTATTCATCTTAATACTTAGCCTAATATGACAACATGACACATACACTATGACACATACGGTATCTCCATTTAAGCTGGAGGGGCCTGTGTTTGGAGACACCGCTCTTCCACAACAATCAGTTATATCGAGGTTGGCCGTATGGCATAAATGATGAATAAAGTTGGTAAGTATCTTTTTGCACTCTCGAAATTGTATATCATAGATATAGATTTCTTTATTTATTTTATTATATAAAAATGCCGAACTAGTATAATAACTGCATGCTGGCAAATTTAGTTCTGGGGTGTGGTAATTTTACTATCATGTCTTTTCTTCGTTTTTTTAATATATTAGGGTCAAATGGGAGGGATTTATGAATTTTAAGGATAGTAGCTATTATATATAATTTTCACACAGAAAGCAAGCCGCTAATATTATACAGTTCGTTAGTGAAAAGCCTGTTTTTGAAGTACATTGTCTTGATAAGGTTACGTTGCGATCTTTCTAAATTTAGAATCTGTGTCTTTGCTGCACCACCCCATATTGTTATGCAGTATGTAAGAACAGATTATGCAAGTGTAGCATAAATTTGATTTAATAAAAATTTTGGGGAATATTTTAAATTATCAGGTACAACATGTCGAAGTGTTTTAAACATCCAGGTAAGTTTCCTAATTCTGTTACTCACATGCTCTAAGTGTGCATACCAGGATAGTCTGTGGTCTATGAAAACGCCCAAGTATTTGACTTTAGAGACATTATCTATTAATGGGCAATTACAGGTGAAACAGATGAACTTTTATTGCGAATTCGCCTTGTGGTTGTAAATTATCGTAGATTCCAAAGCAAATGTAATTTGTTTTAATTGTATTGAGAGATAGCAAGTTGTGTTGAAGCCAAAGAGCAATCTGAGCTAGACCAAGTTCAGCACAATTCCTCACTTCAGGGCAGGATGTGCCTGCGAAGGCAATAACAGTGTCGTCGGCGTACGACATTATTTTAGCATTTTTGATCTTCAAGCCACAGGGATCATTAATGTATATGAGGAACAAAGTTGGTCCCAATACGCTCCCCTGTGGTACGCCGTTCGACACCGACTTCTCACTACTGATACATCCCGGCAATTTTACTTTTTGTTTCCGTTCAGACAAATAGTCCGTGAAAAGTGCAAGTGGAGCCCCTCTTATTCCAATCTTCTCAAGCTTGCGCACAAGGATGGGGATGGATACAGTGTCGAATGCTTTTTTCAGATCAAGGAAGACCGACAGACATTTGTTGCCTGTATCAAGTTGGTGCGTCACAAACGAGCTCAGCTCATATACAGCATCTTCAGTCGATCTTCCTTGCCTGAAACCAAACTGAGCTGGAGATAGAATATCAAATTTAGATAGATAATTCATTAGCCTGACATTAATAAGCTTTACTAAAATTTTTGAAATAGCAGGCAAAACTGAAATAGACCTATAATTACTAATGTCTTCTTTATCCCCGCCTTTGTATACTGGAGTTATTATAGATTGTTTCAGAAGATTAGGGAAAATGCCTTTATCGAAACATAGATTTGTTAGGTGAGTAATGATAGGCGCTATATCTCCAACACCAATTTTTAAAAATTTATTAGAGATATTGTCGTTGATTTTGTTGCGTCTTTTACTTTGAAATTATATTTTGTGAAAAAATTCTCTGCACTCTGCAATACGCGCTGATATGAACGTTAATTTTTGACACATATCAAATTGCAAGGTAGACAGTGTTCTACTACAAGATGCACCTGTAAGAAGAGTTCAATGCTTTGTAATTCCAGATGTGATGATTCTGGAGCTTGTAACAGAAACTAAAGATTAAAGGAAAAGAGAAGTAAGGTACAACAACTATTTGATTAGGCACTAGTTTACTACTTACCAATTTCATAAGTTACTAATTTTCACAACATATTTAATTTGATTACACACTATCATTACTAAATACTTGTAACATTGTTGCTGAAGTCATAATGTAGGTTGTGACGATCAGGTAATAAAAATAAAAAATAACTGTAATTATGGATTTAAGTTGCTTCTATTTATTTGATTGAACTGTTTTAATTAAAACTAGTAACAGTTGTGCAAATTCAAATAAGTCATATAATACATTGTTTTATTTCATCCTTCGGTCAATATATCACAGCTTTATCCCCTGAACTGCCTTGCCGCGTCTAAACAGGCAGTGGTCATATTATGACCGCTGCTTTCTTTTCACAATCGGATTTTTGTGGTCTGTGGTTTATTTTAAGTGGTCACACTGGTTCTAAATGTGCATTAGAAATAGTGTGTTCGATGAAAAAAAACTTGTCTTTAGAAAAAAGTCAAAACATCTGTTCCGTGATACCGCAAAATGGTGAAAAATGGTGAGTTGAGTGTTGTTAAGTGTCGTGTTTATGAATAAAGAAATTAATACAAACAACAAAGAAGGAAAACATGCCTAGGTAAGTGTTAAAGATTTTTACCCGTACTTTTGAATACGAAACCTTCAAAATACGGGTTACTTTTTCTTTGTTTACTCGCCTTCCGTTTGATCATACTACAATTAAACACATGAAAGTTTTAATGAAAAAACTTTAGACAATTTATCTATTACAAGGATATACAATACATGTGGTATTTATAAACAGGAAAGTCATAAAAACGATAAATTACACCACTTGACTTGCGGCCCGTGCCGTCTCAAGTGGGCGTAACAGATGTCGTCTTGCAGGCTCGGCGGCGCCGCCAATCAAATTAGGGGGCTACATCGCGCGGTCATAATTATCCTTTGTTGGATAGGGACTTGCTGTTACTTATCTCTTTTAGTAACTGTCCATACACAGAGAGAAATCTCTCTAGAGAACTGCTCTTGTATGGGATTTAATGACAGTGCTTGGCTTTATACAAAACAGAAGCAAACAAGCAAAACAAGTTGTTTTTCTTTTAGTACTGCCATATTGTATTTTGTTATGGTTCGTAATTCGTAAAAGGCTTAGTTGCTTTCATCTTTATTTCTCCCGAATTTTGTTTTTTAAGGCTCTTATAACCTTTTATTAATAGTACATTTATAAAATAAAGGATTATGTAGATAGGTACTCGTACATAAATTGAATTACTTGACTTTGACGTTGTGCCCATTTATGTCAATCTGAATGCTCTAATTTAGAATAGATAGATCGGCAAATATGTGCGTAATGATGTACCATGTTCTTCGTCTCTGTACAATACACTGTACATGTACATATGTACACCCGACACGTGTGACAGTTCGCTCGACTTAAGACGACATTCCGATATTATATCATACATTAGCCTCTTTCCCGAAATATAACTCAAGATTTACTCTACAAGCTACCTATATAAAGTGACTAGTTGATATTGGCAAATTCATAGTGGAGACTCGATGAGGACTTGTCCAAGATTCTTCCAATTTTGATTACATTAAATCACGTGAAAATTATAGCTTAAAATAAGAATAAATATACTTTAAAATATAATCAAACCTGTATGAACAATTAGCTTTTTTAAATTTTTCGAGTAAATATTTGATTTCGACGTTTGTTTAATATATTCCATAAATTATAAAAAACATCTATAGATTTTCATAAATGTAAACCTTCTTCCAGCGTAACATTCAGGTGTCATCACGGATATCTATGGGTGTCATTGACCAAAAGACTTAAGTAAGTAGAAATACTAAATCAAAACAAATTAATGAACCCTCGTAAATAAATTCCAATTCAGTAAACTCCTTTCAAGCATTTGCATTGTGTTGGCAAAAGTAGGAGCCTCTAAAAGCAAAACACCATAAAACGATTTTATCACCGTTTACAGATTCCGCTTCCTCTGCTAAGATTGTTACAGGGATCTGGCTGAAATACTCGTAAATCTAGTACAGAGGAAGCCATATTTTATTTTTACTCATGTTCCATTTCAGAGGGAGTCTCAGAGTTGAATTTATATTTGCCATTTACTAGCTGGACTCGGAGTCTCTCTCGGTGGTTATCGATCCCTAACCGCCGCACAGCACTCGCGATTCTCACTTGATGAAACTGAACAGATACATCTTAAATAGTCTCACTTCTATCAATTTATTAGACTATTAACCCTAATCGTTCCAATTTGTTTTATCAATTTCAAGGGCGAAGACATTACACAAATCACGGCGTTCAAAATAAACTAGTTGGACCAATTATAGTGTAATGAATTGTTGCTGAGGGAGTTCAAGTGGCTTTGCTCGAGCTAGATGTTGCAGGAGGCTATGCGTGTCTCTGCCGCTCGAGTGAACTGCAAGGAGTATGAATACAGAGAGTCGTTTAACACGAAGCACCTTCGTCCTCCACCGGCTCCGACCGGCTCGTTAGTACTAACTGCTAGTGAGCAGACATGGGGCAATAACGGGCTAATTGTGGGCAAACCTGATCCATATTGTCTCGACACTAACAATGTGTTACCTGGCTAGGGCGTTTCAGCGTTGATTGGAGTGGAAACTATTTTCATTTATTTATTATCACCACTTTCACGTTTCGGTTTCATATTAATGGGTACCTAAAGAGTAAACGATATTATTATATTGAGCTTAGATTTGAGCTCAGGTTAGATTGAGCTGTCCGTCTGTGAAGCTCGTGTTATGGTGTTTATGCCAGCGTGAACATTGGAAACAAAAGTTGATATTTTCACTTGGTTAGGTGTTAGTTTATAATCCGCTAACCGTGACAAAACCTATTGCGAAATTAAAATCTCGCTAGTGAATTTATAAACTACCTGATTTTACAATGTATCGGTGACATTTATATTCCAACGCAAGTTGAGCGCTGAATATAAAGGCTAGTTAAATGAACTATAAGGCAGTGACCGTTTTAAACGAGTCAATAGTTCTGACAAATCGTTACATCAGGACGACGAAGCTTTTACTGACTGCTTTTTTGCGTCACTTGACATATATGAAAAGAGACTTACAAAATGTACATGGTTTTATTTAATACACTTTTTATAATACTAACATTAGCACTTGAAGTTACTGTTTCATCCACTAGCCATTTAGGACTTGTCTGAAATAAAAATATTTAAATTATTAAATTCAATCCCAAATTGATTAGATAAATCTTTTAGTGTATAGGTATATTGTTACGTACGAGTATTTTGAGGTCCAAGAAACTCGTCAAGTTTAGTACAAAAAGTACTCGTACCCTGGGAGTTTATTTTAGTTTTTAATTTATCCTACAGAGGCGTCGAAACTTCAAGCACGTATCTATTAAGGTATGTTGTTAGTCAACGCGATTAAGATCCCAATACAAAGTTAATAATGTGTGAAAATTGTAAAAGTTTAAAGTTTACATAGTTTCAAAATTAGTTAGATTGTACATAGTTACTCTATTAAAGTAAAAGAACAAATAATAAAAATTGGAGTTTCGTCCTCAAAGAGTGCTGAATTGTTGGTCATTAGATGCGACCGTTTTAATGCCTTGTTTTTTGTAGCCTCGATGTTGTTATGGCCACTTTATTATTGTTATTTACTGAAATGTTTTACGGTCCTCCAGCCATATTCTGTAGTGGTATGGCACCCGTTATGCGTCACTCCGACTCGCACCTGTCAGATTTGTTTCGTATTTATACCGCTATGACAGTAGTCCAGACCGTGGCTTGGATCCATCTTATAAAATCGTTACCGCGTCTGGTGCGCTACGCCACTGCGGAAATGTCACGATTGCAGACGCTTGTCGGGGGAAGCCGCGAAATGCGCACGCGAAGCTGCGAAACTACAAACACTCGCGTTTCACGGCGTTGTGCGTTGGTGGCGGACGTTCGCGCCGCGAGTTATATAATGGCTGTACCACCATACATTATACACAAATAATTTACACTGTCCGAAATGGTCACATATTTACCGATAATAATAATAAAACATTAGTACATATAAATGAAGATGCATGAGCTTTCAGATAATGCCCCCCCCCCCCCCCCCCCTTACGTCGCACCTACTGAACGCGCACTACAAATCGTGGTGAGATTTATTTCATTAAGATTCGGCATAGCGGTGTCCAAATGGAGACAAACATCTAAATAGGTGCTAAAACAATTACAACTCGACCCGAAGTAACTTTTCGTGCCAAGCCTTAATTGAATAAGAATACTTTGTGAACGCTATCTAACTTTAGTTCGCATTTAAAAATCACCTTTCTGCTCTCAGCTAAATGAACGCTCGCAAGAACGTACGCAGGCAGGCACGTCGAGTCAGTAAACATTGAAACTAAATAAACAAACGGCTACTTCTTGAACTTTAGCTATCTGATGCTTGCTTACACTTTACACTTTGAAACTTATTTTTCCTTTACATGTAAATTAAAATATTCGGTGGACAAGTATGGTGGAAGAATACAACAGTCTAGGTAAGTACCTCGGTGGCGCAATCGGTAGCGCGCTTGTCTGGGAAACAAGAGGTCGCAGGTTCGAATCCTGACCCGAGGAATTTTTTCAAATTCTTGTCTTTACATTTGTTTCTGATTTATCTTTTCTAGTTTGTAATGCACTCTAATAATATTTAGAGTATTCCAAAGCGATGGATTTCGCAATGAAAACATAATCTTAGTTATCTTCATAAATACACAGAAAGTCCACCGGTATCAGTACCGCTAACATTGCTAAAACCAAGCTGCTTGTTTCCGCGGTCAACTATTTGTGTTTTGTGGGGGAGCTCTGCCATGATTTGTTGCATTTTATTTTATTTTATTTTTTGATTTTTCCGTTTTAAATGTTAGTTTTATTAAAATTGACGCATAATTAATGTAAGTGATCTACCTACCGGGTGTTCATACTCAATTAAACCATAAAATTATAACACTTATCATACTGAACAATATCTGCAAAGAAACGCGGAGAAAAAAATTGAATTCATGATAATTTCACAGTAAGCGAAACGCGAAAACATGTTTTTCATTAAAAGAAAACTAAAAAAAAAATGGTTTATTTGGAAAGTTGTTTCGTGTGTTGACGTGTCCAATGTCCACAGCACAGCACCAGGTATATTGCACAGATAAGTTATCACTTTCATTCTCAGAGGACTCATCCGACCTTCTCTATTATATTGTATCCGGGGGTCGGTAAATATATGATTATTAGCATTCAGCCGGGGCCTGACGTAATTCTTTCAGTAAATAGAGGGGAGGGGGTGAGGCGGCGGCAGTAGCGATGCGGGGGGAGGGGGAGAGGGGGGGGAGTGCAGATAGCGGTGATGCCGGAGCAATGTTATTTTATTGGCTCCAACGTGGGCTTATGTGCTTATCTCGAGACGTAGAGATAATGGCCGAAGGAAATTATGTCAGCAGACCTCGCTGCCGTTTATCAGGAACCGGCTCATTGTTGCTGAGTAGGGACGCTCGATATTCAGTTTTATCGACCACTGACATTCTGAGAGCTCCTATTATAGTTAAAGCCATCCCGGGATCTCTGGGATGAAAGTCCCCAATACTTCGGGACTGACACTTTTTTTAACAGTTATAAAATTACTTCTGATTCGAAACTAATTATTGTTATAGGGTGTACACCTTTCTACCCTACCCAATTATTGTGACAAATATTCTCAAAAGGGGTATAATAGTATAAATATTATGGCCAAATGCGAGTTGGACTCGCGTACGGGGTCACGTTCCCGTTCCATCAACCACACAAACATGGTAAATAACTAAAGTGTACATTTCGTAGGTAGCATCACGAAGATGATACAAAACAAGCCGCTAAAATGGCAGTGTTTGACAAACAACTCGGCTCCCCTATTATGCAACCCAAGTTTTTATTAATACTTGTTGTTTTACTGTAGAATATGACCAACAATCTCATCACCAAATTTGAAACTTGTTTGTATCAAATAACGTAAAAATGATTTTTTTTTGTATTCTGACAATTTCATTTAATTTGGAGTCCAATTGGTTACCCTTTGATGAGACTTATATTATTTATATTAAATGTCTAAAATGAATATGAGACTTGTTATGTTTATGTTCCATAAAAGTAGTTTGATTATTTTTAGGGAAATTGAGTAAAGTTTTGTTGAATTTTATCTTATTCAATTTATACGTTAGATAAACATTGGTTATGTATTTAAATTAAAGGAGATTCGGGTTGATTTTTGTATAAGAATATATTTATTTATTTATTTATGATAGGAAAACAAACAGCTTTATATCGAAACTTAACATAACATGGTAATGCAAGTTAGCTTATAGTTTTCACAATTTCATATAAATACAGTTGATTTGTGAACTGCCTAATAAATAAGAAAAACACTCAGTGTAATGTAATATTATTATAATATACTTACTTGTTGTAAATGATATATTTAATATATTATATATAGATATATATATATATATATATATATATATATATATATATATATATATATATATATATATATATATATGTCGGCGCAACCCATTTTTCTGTATAAACATGCTTGCAGTTAATTGTTGATTTAAATTAAGAAATATTTTGGTTTATTATTATTATTAGCTAAGATTGATTTTTGGATTTGTAATTGTGAATAATTTTGACTAGAAGCCTTAAACTATTGTTGGAATGTCGTCACATTTTGATTTAGGAACTTTCTTCATTATTTTGTTATTATTTAGCAATGTTAATGAGTCCTTAAACATTGTTGTAATTATTGAGTTGGTAATTTTATAATTAGTTCTTATTTATAAACACACCATCTCTGATTAATCTGATTAAAGCTTTCAATTTTCTAAAATGTGCTTCCTGTTAGTACAACCGCCATGTTTCTGTTAGAGTCAGTAAGCTTCAATTATTTTCATAACATTGTCAATTTCTATGTACAAAGCCTTGTGAATAATATTATAATTACCTCCATTCCATATGCAGGATTAAGTTATAGTTGATAGCTCAACTTATTGTTTATGTAATGTTTTTGGAGGAAAGGAAGTTGCCTCTTTTTCAAGTAACCAATAAGAACGCACATCGTTGCCGCGAAGGCAAGCTTCCTTGACTCGAAACACAAATTTCGGGGGCAGAATTTTTGTAGCAGCATTGTGAGCAGGTTGTACTTTTTCAAATATAAAATCGTTGCTTCTTGTAAAAAGATTCCTTTGTTCTTTATTTCCGTATTTTCATATTACTTTACATTAAAGAATATAGTAAAGTTCGAAGTTCGATATTCGAATAATGTCTGAACCAAAAGACAAAGATCCTCTAGGATCAGATAAAGGTCAAGGTAAAAATAAAACCCCATTTGATATCCAAACCATCTTTTTTTTATTTTCATATATATGTATATTTATTTATATAATACAAAGCTGTATCTATACCTACGTAAAATATTAGTTTATTTGTGGTTGCACCTAAACCTTCTTCATGTCACTCCTTAAAAAATAGATTTGCTGCGAGTCTCTTAAATGTGTCTGAGCTTGTGTGAAACAGGTCAAAATCAATTTCATGACTTAACGTATTAAAGCTCCGAGCTGCACGTATTGTACACGTATTTTGCCTGTAGTTAGTACGCACAGCGGGAACGTGTAATTTGCTCTGGTGACGAGGGTTGGCAGACCTAGGAACTTGTAAATTGATATAGCTTAAAAGTTAAGGGCAGTCTATATTTCCGTTAGCTATTTTTATGAGGTGGTCTACATCTGCAATATTGCGTCTGACGTCAAGTGGTAGCAGATGGTGTCTCTTGCATGGTGCCTCGTATGTAGCATCAGTTACTCCAGTTTTGTATTCCAGGTATCGGAGAAAACGTTTTTGTATCCTCGTGATGTGTATGGCATATCTGGGATTCCAAACTTGGGAACAATATTCAAGTGTACTTCGAATGAACGAGCAATAAAGAATTTTTATAGCTTTTATGTTTTTAAAATGCTTGCACGATCTAATTATGAACCCTAGGTTTCTAGAAGCCCTATTAATTATGCTTTCAATATGTTTGTCGTACAGAAGTTTAGAGTCCTGTACGACACCTAAATCTCTAATTGAGTCTGTTCGTGGTAGAAGATGATTTTTAATGGCGTACGGAAAAATTGTCACAGATGATTTACGTGAGAACGACATGACATAGCACTTAGAAACATTGAGGTCGAGTTTGTTTAAGTGGCAATAATCCTCAAACTGCCGAAGGTCCTCTTGTAAGGCGACACAATCTTGATTATTTCGGATTGGCTTTAAAATTTTCATGTCATCTGCAAAAAGAAGGATCCTCGCAGACCTGAAGTAGCCAGCTATATCGTTCACAAACAAAATAAATAGGAGTGGACCTAAGAGTAAGCCCTGTGGTACACCCGAGGGAACCGTAAGCCACTGTGTTTATCACAACCGACTGGGTCCTGTTTTCGACGTATGACTGGAAAGAAAGACTGAAAGATCTCCATGAATACCTGAAGAGTAAAGCCTCTCTATAAGCTGTACATGGTATATGCGATCAAAAGCTTTACTATAGTCCGTGAATATTATATCTACTTGACTACCTTCTTCCATTCCAGCTGTAACATGCTCGTGAGTTAGGACAAGATTCGAAGTTGTTGATCGTTGTTTCAGGAAACCGTGCTGCTCTAACGTGAACGAACTCTTTAACGCTGCATAAGTCTGGTCATAAACTATCCTTTCCAATACCTTAGCAAATAAACATAGTTTCGAGATACCTCTATAGTTTTCAACAAAATTTACATCTCCTTTTTTGTGGATTGGTGTTATGTACGCAGATTTCCATAAAATTGGCATAATACCTTCATTAACGGAACGTTTGAATAAAATAGATAAGGGCAAAGCCAATGCTTCGGCACAATTTGTTATAAATACAGGAGAAATGTTGTCTGGACCTGCCCCTTTTTTAAGATCTAATGATTTTAACACCGTGAGTAAACGAGTTAGATTAATCTCTATACCTGAAATAAGATGAGTCTGGGGAAACTCGATGAGATTGACATTACCGGTTGAGGGAGGCGAAAAGTTTTTTTCCAAAAAAGTCGGAAAATGCTTCACAAATGTCCTTCCCAGAGTCCAACGAGCGACCTTCGTAATTCAGGAGGGAGGGAATATTATTAGAACCGTTATTATTATTTTTTACATATGACCAGAAACTGGATGGGTCAGCAATAATATTATTTTCGATATTAGCCATATACTCGGTGAAGCAAATATTTTCAACAATTTTCGCTCTTTTCCTAAGTACCGAGAAAGAGTTGTAATCGGACAAATTATTGTATTTTTTATATTTGCGATGATATTTATCTTTTTCTTTTAATATTTTCAGTAGTGCATCCAAATACCATGGTGGTTTTGTGTGTTTTGTTTCTTTTTTAACGAGAATGAATTCTTTTATTATTTTACAAAGTGAATTATAAAAGAATGTAGGTAACAGCTTCTTCGAGGCTAAATTTGTATAAATGCAGAATCCATAGTATTTCATTTAAATGGTTTATTATATGTTCATAGTTTGCTCTATGGTATATGTATCTAGTCCTAGCCTTATATGGAAGAAAAATCATATTATCAATGTGAAAGCCTACCTCCAATGCTCTGTGATGAGGATCTTCAGGAACAAGGGGATCGTCACACGGTGACACAATGCACGACGCATTTGAGAATATCAAGTCGAGAATGCGATTATTAATATTTTTAACCGTGTTGTATTGATTAAAGCTGCATTGGCCTATTGTATCAAAAAAATGTGTCTGAGAGTTTCCAATTAAACTAGATGGTTCATGATGTGTTTCCTGCCACGATACATTGGGAAGGTTAAAATCACCAATAATAAGGAAAATTTGATCTGGGTTCGAGGAATATATATCGAATAATTTGTTTGAGACGTTCATAAGTTGTGTGGAAAAAGCGTTGCCTGATTTCTCAGTACAAAGATACATTTTGCATAGATTTAAATGGTATACTTGGTTGTGATCAGCCTTGAGCTTTAAGGATACCCACAAATCCTCTGCTGAAGATCTCCAGTCAATCTGTTCGGAGACTGAAAACTCCCGACGCACTGCAACAAGAACCCCACCGCCTCGAGTCTGTCCGGTTAAGTCGTAACGTCTGTCACGTCTAAAGATCGAATATCGGTCATCGAAGAGCTCGCTATTCCTAACACCCTCCAAGAGCCACGATTCCGTGATTGCAATTACGTCATAGCCGCCTAGTAAATCATTTCTTTTAAATACGCCTACCTTACTACGCAAACCTCTTGCGTTTTGATAATACACGTTAAGATTCACTGTAGTGACTAAAACAATATATTTTTGTGTATTCAACAGTACAGAGTTCAAAGTTGACGTTGACAGGAATAATTATCATTGAAACAAATTTCACCGACGTTGAATCATCTGATACGAATGCGTAGATAATTAATTGCAGATCAAGCAGCAGCCGCCGCCGCCGCCGCCGCCGCCGCCGCCGTCCGGGCAACAAGGCATTCTCATTTAGTGTAGCTACGTTCACAGCGGTGACGTATTTTACATGGTCAGTGGTGACGTACAGCTTAGCTAGGTCACGGGTGTAACAACGATGAGTAGTAATAGGTATTGGAGTTGCAATAATGAGGACTGATTCGTGACCACTGCGCTGAGATAAAAGACAGTTACTACCCGCTTCTGTAATCGCTTTTAGTTCTGTAGTTCTATGCAATGAATAATTTGAGCTATTTTTATACAGACTTTGGTAATGAGTTAAGAGAATTATAGGTATTGTTGATTTTGTAGTGCGATACGAGATGTAGAAGATGTGTATATATAATGTGTAAATAGGAATGGAATATATATATAATAATAGGAAATTTTAAATAAATACATGTTGTGTCTAGGTTGTATTGATATTTGTTAATGACGTGTAAATAAGATAGTTGTACATATACTTTAAAAATATATTTTAAATGAGTGGATGCTGTGTATGTGTTATAAAATAGATAATATACGTAATAAGGTGTATACAATAGTTATTTGTATTATTAATTTTCTTACTAGAATAAATACAGTGTCTATTTACTTGATTTTCAACAGATCTTCTTCTGCTTTGATGGTAAAAACAGCTGACGTTGGAGATTTTCGTGCTATGATCTTGCAATGATGTACCCATACGAACTGAAAATCCACTTCACGTTGACGTTGTTTGGCTTTCGAAAGTAGGTTCTTGAAGTGTACAGTCAGGTGGTCGTTTATGTAGATTCTCGTTTTGTCACCTAGTCCAATCGTGCTTTGCGTTAAATCTTTATGCTGACGTGATGTGGCTATGAAATCTTCTTTCAGGTAACGATTAGTGAACAAATCGATATGATTGGTTTTATGGCATCTTTTTGTCTAGTTTGCACTCTTGTGATTATGTTGATGTCCTGTTTTGTAACGGGACATTTTATAACATCACCTATTTTCGCTGCCAAATCAAACAGGTTTTCATTCTTGTGGAAGGGCACATTTTTAATTTCCACATTGTTAGACCTGTTCCTTTGTTCACTCTCATGTAATTCACTTTGCATATTTTTCAGCGCAGCTTGTAGGGTAGGTATAACAGACGATACCTCTTGTATTGATCTTACATTATCTTCCAATCCTTCGATC
Organism: Ypsolopha scabrella; assembly: GCA_910592155.1. Taxonomy (NCBI): domain Eukaryota; kingdom Metazoa; phylum Arthropoda; class Insecta; order Lepidoptera; family Ypsolophidae; genus Ypsolopha; species Ypsolopha scabrella. The sequence goes on along the minus strand of OU342962.1, from coordinate 32,535,933 downwards.
CGTGCAGTAAATGAGCTGATCGTGTCGTGAGCCATCTCTAGTGACGTTTTCACATCACCAATCTCTTCTTTGATCGCCTTCAAGTCTTGAACAAGGATATCCAGATTGCCAAGCTTACTTAATATGTTGAGGAGCTGAGACTGCATAATGTCCAGTTTCTTGTTGGAGTCTGGGTCGCTGTGCGATACTTCTGCAGCAGATGCATCCCGGTGAGCTGGAGATGGAGATGCAGCGAGATTTTTGCAGTAGGGGCAGCGCCAGAACGGTTTGTTTTTGCCTAATTTGCGATAGTTTGATTCAGATATTCCAGCGCAGGCAAAATCGTACATTTGATGACACATGCTACATAAGGCTCCCTTCGTCATATTTTAATTTAAATTGTTAATTTATATCTTACATTTTTATTTTAAATAACAATAACAAAACAATAAAAAACTGATTTTGATATAAGTAACTCAGGAATCCGGAATTACAAATAAGGACCGGGATCAAAATGCTGAGAGGACGAAATGAGTATTATGAGAGTATTATCTTATAGTACGAGGCCAGCCAATGCTATTTCTGTCGCAGCAAATATAGCAAAAAGAAAATGAATCCCTACTGCTTTGGACAAAACAAATTCGGCTGTTGTTTCTGGAACAAATAAATGTATGATAAACAGCGTTGCAAAAAAAAGTGATACACAGTGAAGTAACCAAGACAATGTTATTTAAAATGTTGACGTGAACATCGTTAAAGGCGAAACTGTCAGGTGATTACTAAAGTGGGTCAGTACGAAAGGGATTTTCTGTTCATTAAGTTAGCGCTATGAACTTTTTCTATTTACTTTGCAATATAAAATACTCGTTGTTCAACGAAGCGTTTCCCGATAATACTTAATTTATTTAATAATTAAACCCGCTTATCGCGATGGAAAATCATATTTAACTCGTGGTCGCCCGGCGCCATACGCTCAATAAAGCTGTGCTGTGACAACCATTCATAAATAATCAAACCTACTTGACTCTGCCGGTATAGACGTTATTCTGAACTGGTGATGTCTCCTCGCACTAATGTAATGAAGGTAATGGAGACACAAACCCTGCGTCTCGGTTACAGAAGTAATCAAATAAGCTTGGCATTTCACCACTCCGCCCTTTGCGTCGAGTTTCTGCAAACAATAAGAAACGCGGGTTGGCTTTTGGCCAATAATGAAATAGGATATATTTGTTAGGCTATCCAAGTTGCATGTCCTTGGGAATATTTTACGCTCTTACGTTTATTTAAAACAAAACTTAATCAATCTAAAACTAAATAACATGTGCAGGATAACCCTGTCATGTGTCTCCTAAATATTGGAGCGCAGTAGCAGCGATATAGTAGTAGATACCCGAAAACACTCCTACTCTCCCTCAGTACGGCGACAGACACTCTATCACGTTGCAAGCAACAGAATAATCGTTGGTAAAGCTCACTACGTATATTTGACTGATGGATGGAAGCCGATTCGACATTTTCGTTCCGATTCAATTCAATTCAATTTACCTATTTATTTCAGACTCAGATTCAGATTCATTTATTTTAGTACATAGGCGAAATAATTCGCACTTATACAAGTCAAAATTTACAATAATACACCCTAATGAAATTAATATAATGAATAAAATAAATTAATTAATGATATGTCTTAATATTAAAAATATTGTTGTACGAATACATAGTCAAGATATATTAACATTAGCTGCCTATTAGTTAGACATAAAATATAATATATGTTCCGTGACCCAAGTATTATGTAAATTATTAAATTTGTCGTAGGTATACTTGCAAATAAATTAACAAATGAGTTATCAAGGATTCGTGAATTCCAGTGATTGTGAAAGGTGATGGTGATCGATTTCGTCAAACACATTCTGCTGAAATTGTGCTGTGAAGGCATTATTATCCATAAGGAAGTCGTTAATACAATAATAGGCCTTTCTTAATAGGAATGTTTTTATCTGTCTCTTGAAGGGTTTTTCGTTAAGGCTGTGCAACCTTTCTGGTACTTTGTTATAAAATTTAAAGCTCATACTATTGAAGCTATTTGAAACTTTGGCCAATCTAGTAAAGGGCACAATGATTTTATGTTTGTTTCTAGTCTCATAGTTATGGACATCGTTGTTTTTTAACACATCACCTAAGTTTTTCCTGGCATGTATAATTGATATATATGTAAATTGAAGGCAATGTCATGATATTAATATCTTAAATAATATTTGTCTTAAGCTATGTCTTGAGGGTAATTGGAGTAAAGCTCTTACTGCCCTTTTCTGTAGTCTAAATATACGTTCAGCATCAGCTGCGTTACCCCACAAAAGAGTACCATAGCACTTAATACTGTGAAAGTAACTGAAGTAAACGATTTTAGCTGTTTGCATGTCCGTTAGTCGTCTAATGTTACGGATTGCAAACACGGCAGAGCAGAGCCTCTTTGACAGCTTATCAATGTGAAGGTGCCAGCGAAGTTTTTCGTCAACTATTAAACCTAGAAATTTGACACTATTTTTAAAGGGAAGCGTTTCATTGGTAACTTCGAGCATACTGTCTTGTTTGTCACAACGCAAAGTAAATCTAAGTTGGTTTTAGAAGCATTTAACAACAAGTTGTTCGTGGAAAACCATTTGTTTATAATTTTCAGGGCATTATTGATGTAATCTGCTTCAATTTTACTTTTTTCCAATTTAAATATTAAAGAAGTGTCGTCAGCAAACATTACTATGCTAGTAATCTTTTCTACAAAATAGCTCAGGTCATTGATGTATACCAGAAACAAAAATGGACCCAAAATTGATCCCTGAGGAACTCCCATCTTGATACGAGAGCCACTGGACTTAACTCCCCCTATGTCTATGTTCAGTTGTAACACAGCGTACAAAACACCAAAAACGTAACAAAGGTGGATCTTACAAAAACAAAAGTAAAAAAAACACAGATTTCACGCTTCCCGTAACCCGTAACCATCAAAGGGCATTGAAAAGAACTTTAGATCCGCAACAAAAAATAAAAATGAGTTAAATCTCAGTTGACAAAAACATAAAGTGTAGTTATCGTCGAACAAACATTTTTACATATGTATGTACATACATACATACAAACGCCGGATTATTTACGTAGACTCGGAGAACTAGCTTGCTTCGCTCGCTCGTTCAATTAACTGGTAGTTCACCCCAAACAGTGAACTCGCGCTCGCCCGATTCACGCTTGACCGATTTGGCTCATGTTTAAATTTAAAGTGCATTATTTACTCGCCTGCCAAATTTCATGACATTCCGTTCAACGATGCTCGAGTTATCGTCGAACAAACATTCTGTACGGTTTCGCAACCGCACATTGTTTTGCTCACGTTGCAACCTACTTTATTTACTTAGCGACAATTTATACATTTTTACTGTTTTTAAAGTAGTACGAATCCAACTGTCGATACCGACACATATAGAGAAAGAGACGTCAAACTTAACTCTGTACTTACGTCAATATAGTACCTTAACTGAGGTTTCTTCTATTCTTTCTCTTCGTGCTCCACAACTCAATAACTACAACTTCATTCAAATGTACGGAACCTTAACTATTAGCTCCTACATTTTATGGTCCTTCGAGAGTTTACTTCAGTGTTGTTTAAAGTCCTCATCTACTCAGAGAAGCGATTCGGTTTGACTGGCCTTCCACAAGCGGATCTCCCCAGTCAGATTGAGAAGGCGCACACATTGTAGATAGGATAATAAGCACACTGAGGCGCAGGAACAGCAGCACCTTTGATCCACGGACTGCGGAGTTACTTCAGAATTCTACAAGTTTCGGAGCGTGAAAACTTCAAGTTACGAGATTTGAAGAAAATCCTGAACGCGAAGACTACCGAAACTTCGTGATCTTTGCCAAGCTTACCATCTGGCATCGTAAACTACACACGTGACAGATAATAAAAACTTTAACTAACTTCAAGATATTTCCTTAACTGCATATTTTCTTCAGACAACTGAGAAGAAAATTAACCAACTTTACTAACTTTAGTGACTAACTTCAGTGTATCTTATTGACTACATATTTTCTTCACGCAACTGAGAAGAAAATCAACTTAAGATGGAAGCTCTTTCGCTTCAGTCAACTTGCTTCGAAAGTATTAAAACTTTATGTACCAACTATAAAAAGGACAGCGTGTCGAGAAAAAGTGAAGACTACCTAACTAAGCGGCTGGAATCGCTCGAAGACTTATGGGCTAATTTCAAGTCGCGTCACGAGGTTCTCGAGCAAAAAATTGAAGATAAAACCATCAACTACTTCCAAGACGATGTATATAACCGAACCGACATAATGTATGAAGCTACAAAAGCCGATATTATATATCTCTTGGCATCCCTACGCAAGCCAAAAGATGTGAACTTTGATCTTACTGGTATCGCGGAAGAGGGTTACAACAACAACAACAACTTAAAGCAACTGCTCAGCAAGCAAGAATGCAACTTTAAAGCTCTCGACCGAGCAATGTCGAAAATTGACATTGACACAACTAGAGATAAATGGGAACTTGAAGATCACCTTACCATCTTAAAATCAAAGTGGGACAAGATCGATAGTCTCCACTGGGAACTAGAAGCTCAACTGAACGGGTCCAACGAAACTTATTACGGCATGTTTGTCAATATTGAGGGCAAATATGACGCGATGAAGAAAGCTCTCAATGACAAGATTTGGTCTACAATTCACTACCAAAGATCAGCGCCGAGGGTAGAGGTTCCAGAGTTTTCGGGAAAGTATCAACAATGGATTTCCTTCAAAGATCTTTTTGTCGAAACTATTCATAACAACCCGACGATAAATGATGCACAGAAGATGCAGCATCTCAAAACTAAGCTGCGGGGAGAAGCGGAGAAGTTGGTGCAACACTTAACTATTAGCACCGACAACTATCACGGGTGTTGGGAAATACTAAACCAACGGTATGACAATCAACGCCTACAGTTTACTTCCTTCATGAATGCGATGCTACAGCTTCCAGTTATCCAACAACCTGAGGCTTACAACCTCAAGAAGTTGCATGACGTCACAACTGAATGTTTGAACGGACTGTCAAACATTGGCCTAAATACATCTTCTTGGGATCCTATCATTGTGCATCTTATGGCACAAAAGCTAGACTCAAGAACTTATCAAGAATATATAAAGGAGCTTCCCGATCAAAGGGCGTTACCCAACTTACAAAAGTTCCTGTATTTCTTGGAAAGCAAGTTTATGGCTTACGAAACCATAAAAAATCCAAAGAAAGTATTCGGTGAAAACCAAAAACCAACTTCATCCAGCTCAGCAGAGAAATCCCATTGGGCCAAAAAACCCAATTTTGACTTCAAGAAAGCTCAATCAAGAATTTATCATGCAACATATGGACAGTGCCCATTTTGCAATAATGACCACGTGCTAATGCAATGTCCTAAGTTCGTTGACTTAGATCCAGTTCAACGAAATAATACAGTTGCGAAGTTGCATATTTGCAAAAACTGTTTATTTAGCCACGGAAATGAACAATGTACGTCGGCTAAAACTTGCAAGGAATGTAATATGAAACATCATACGCTATTGCACAAAACTGTCAGTAAAGGGGGTCATAACAACGGAAAGGAATGGAGTAAACGACCTATACCTATTTCGAACAACCAGCAGAGCTCAAATCACCTTTCAACTGAAGATATGGGGGTCCTGCTAGCTACAGCTCAGATTCAGATAAAATCTAGCAACGGAACTTACGTCACACTTTTTTCACTGATAGACCAAGGGTCAGAAATATCTCTGGTTTCCGAGAGCGCTGCACAACTACTGAAACTACCTAGAAAGAAACTAAATGCAACGATCTCTGGCGTGGGATCTGCAGCGGGAAACTGTAGGGGAAGCCTGGAGCTTACCTGCAAGTCTATAAACTCTGACTTCACTTTCAAAACTCAAGCATTGATTTTGAAGAAACTAACAAACAACTTACCTCACTCTACATTCGAAAAGGTCAACTGGCCGCACTTAGAAAACTTGAAACTCGCCGACCCAGACTTCAACGTCTCCCGCCCAGTGGACTTACTGCTAGGAGCGGACGTGTATTCTGAAATTATCATGGATGGAGTCCTGAAAGGAGAAAAACAATCCCCCATAGCACAGCAAACACGCTTAGGGTGGATTTTGTGTGGCAAATTTAAAACTTTAAATTGTCACGTAACTTTATTGAACTTGAACGAGCTAACTAAGTTTTGGGAAAGCGAAGATATTTCTCCAAACAAGGATGACATATCTGAAGATGATCAATGCGAAGAACATTATAAAACTACCGTCCAACGAGATCAAAAGGGAAGATATATTGTGAAAATGCCACTATGTTCCGATTTCGAAGAAAAACTGGGAAAATCAAAGTCGATTGCAATTTCACAATTTCTTCAGCTTGAAAAACGACTTGAAAGAAACAAAAAACTTGCTCTGATGTACAAGGAGTTCATGAGAGAGTATTTGGAACTAGGCCATATGAAGCTGTCATCTCCTGCCACGAGCTCTGTTGAATGCTATCTGCCTCATCACGGGGTCTTAAGGCAAAGCTCAACCACAACAAAGTTAAGGGTAGTTTATAATGGAAAGCAAAAAACTACAAGTGGCAGCAGTTTAAATACCGTATTAAAAAAGGGTCCAAATCTGCAACAAGACATTCAAGCCCTTATTCTAAAGTGGAGGTCTTATAAATATGCCTTCACTGCCGACATAGAGAAGATGTACCGCTGCATATGGATATCAGAAAATCAACAATCGCTACAGAAAATTATTTGGCGAAACACACCTACAGAAAAACTACAAGAATATCAATTATGTACCGTGACTTACGGCACAAAATGCGCACCGTGGCTGGCAATGAGAACACTAAGACAACTTGCGCTAGATGACGGTGACAAATATCCAGCGCTGAAAAACGGTACAACAGCTGCTGAAGTACTTCAAAACGATTTTTACCTCGATGACCTCATTTGCGGCGCAAATTCAATGAAGATAGCGAAACATCTACAAATGTCACTCATTAATCTACTAAAAGGAGGTGGCATGAACTTACGCAAATGGGCGAGTAACCACCCAACGCTGTTAGAAGACTTAACAGAAGATCAAATTTCAAAACAAAACGTCTTTGACTTCAAACACGAAGAATCTATGAAAACCTTGGGCTTGGGTTGGAACCCTGTTACCGATACATTTACGTTTTACTGGAATCTTACTGAAAATTCCACAGACAAACTAACGAAGAGGTTTTTACTGTCGGAAATCTCAAAACTTTATGATCCGTTAGGATGGTTATCTCCAGTGACCATCACAGCCAAACTATTATTCCAGCAAGTATGGATGAGTAAACTCGGATGGGACGAAGAAATGCCGAGCGAAATAAAAAAACAATGGCTGAAACTGAAAAAGGAACTCCCCGATGTACAAAACATCAAACTTAACAGGTGGATCGGGGGAAAACAACATATAGAACTACTTGGTTTCTGTGACGCAAGCGAAAAAGCTTATTCTTGCGTAATATATACTCGCGTCCTAGACGACAACAATCAGCCGAGCCTAACTTTACTCGCCGGCAAAACTAGGGTTGCCCCTCTTGCACAAAATACAAGTTTACCGCGTCTTGAACTCTGTGCGGCCTTACTCCTGTCGCAACTCATGGATAAAGCAAAGAAAGCTTTCAATTCATACAATGTCTCGATACAAGCATGGTGCGACTCTCAAGTAGTCCTAGCATGGTTACAAGGAGAAACGTCAAGATGGGAAAGATATGTGGCCAATAGAGTCACAAAAATTAAGCTGAACATCCCTGCTGACAAATGGAACTATGTCAAATCAGAACTTAATCCAGCTGACTGCGCATCTAGAGGGCTGTATCCAAGCAAACTAACAAACTTCAATTTATGGTGGCAAGGTCCAGAGTTCCTGCAAAACATTGGGGGACAAGAGAAACCCAACAACTTGAAATGTTTTTACACTACAAACATTGAGAGTTCGGAAGAAACTGTGACAGCCCTAACTATCACTCAAAACAAAGACTTAATAATTGAATTGTTAAGTAAATACAGTTCATTGACTCGTGTTACGAGAGTTACAACTTGGATACTTCGGTTTATCGCAAACTTACGCGATAAGAAGAAATCCGACACCAACTACCTAACTACATGCGAACTTACTGCAGCGAAGGAGCTAATCATCAAAACTATACAACTTATTGACTTTCCACGTGAATTCAAGCAACTTAAGAAAAACGAAAATTTAATTAAGCAAAGCAGCATCTACAAATTAAACCCTTATCTGGATAAAAAGGGAATCATCAGAGTCGGTGGACGACTGAGAAACTCCAGCCTGCCATCCGAGATGAAAAATCCTATTATCTTATCTCGAAGTGGGCGACTCACTCAACTAATCATACATCAAGCGCATCTATCCACTTTACACGGAGGTGCGCGACTGACACTATCCCACATCCGACAGCGATACTGGATTGTTGGAGGGAACAGAGTTGTTAAGGCTCAACTTCGTCGCTGTGTAATATGTGAGCGATTCAAAGCGACACAAAACAGTCAATTAATGGGCGATCTGCCGCAGCTAAGAACTACCCCTTCCCGACCTTTCACTCATACTGAAGTCGATTACACGGGAAACGTAAATGTGAAGTTAAATAAGGGAAGAGGCGTGAAGACATCGAAAGCCTACATCGCTATCTTCGTGTGCATGGCTACAAAGGCGGTGCATATTGAACTAGCGTCCGACCTATCTACGGAAACTTTCCTCGCTGCATTTCAAAGAATGTGTGCAAGGCGCGGCACGCCAAAACATGTGTACTCTGACTGTGGAACGAATTTTATTGGCGCCTCAAGGATGCTGCGTCAAGAATTTGAAGAGTTCAAACAACTACTAACTCCTGAATTCTTTACTGAAATTGCAAAAATGGAAGTGGAGTGGCACTTTAACGCCCCCGCGTGGCCAAACGGCGGGTGTGGGCTTTGGGAGGCTGCCGTTAAGTCAATGAAATACCATCTCAAGCGAGTGTTGGGAGAGCAAAAGCTCACTTTCGAATACTTAACGACACTACTAGCAAAGACAAAAAACATACAAAAAGATGATATTGTGTTGATCAAAGACAACAACTTGCCACCTGGAAAATGGGCCATGGGGCGAGTAATGGAACTTCACGCCGGTACCGATGGCTACGTTCGAGTTACAACTGTGAAAACACAAACTGGCGTTATAAAACGACCTATTGTCAAACTGGTGCCCCTTCCCGTGGACTCCATACCAGAGGCGCATGACGACTCTGATGTTGGATCTAAAAACATACAACGAGAAAAAACTACTCAACAAACAACCTTAACAACTAGACGAAAGATAACGGGCAAGAAAACTTTGACTACAATGTTGGCCGTACTACTGACAATGTTTGCATTTATAACTGGATCAGACGGCTCAACAATGAAATCAAATGCTCACATTACAAACTTCGAACCTGAGCGCCCTATTTACTACGACAGAATGGGAAAACTACAGCTGATACATGATGATTGGACATTACTCATGTACTACAACTTAACTAACTACTGGGAAGGTGTCCGTCGAATCGAAGGTTACCTCAAAGGAGTCATAGACTTATGCGAAAAAACGGACCCAAGATACTGTAAAACGACCTTGGAGCAGTTACTTCACGAGGCGGAACTTCTCAAATACTACAACACTATTCTACACCGCTATTCTATTCTACACATTATACACCGCACAAACATTTATCGAAGCGGAAGAAGCGAGGTTTGGTAGACGGAGTTGGCTATCTAGCTAATAATCTGTTCGGTATTTTGGATCAACGGTTCGCAGATAAATACCAGCAAGATATTAAGGCTATCCAGACTAACGAAAACTTCTTACTGGAACTAATAAAGAATCAAACATCAATAGCGGAACTGGAAAACAATGCTTTGAAAAGAAGTGAAGAAAACATTCTGCGACAGTTTACGCTCATCGACCACTTCATGCAGCTAACTAACTCAAACTTCGCAAAGATCGAATCAGAAATGGAAATAGTGATGGCTTCAAACTATTTTAACTCCGCTTCATTTGCTGCATACCTACTGATAAACAACTTGAAAACAGTTCAGGAAATGCTCTACAATACTTTAACTAATATCTACAAAGGTCACATAGACATCCACCTGCTATCTCCAGTCGTCTTGATTAAGCAGCTGAATGAGATATCTGGAAGTCTTCCAAGAACTTTATCCTTGCCAGTTGAAGACGTCAGAGGGGATTTGAAGGAACTGTATAAGTTAATTTCCGTAAAAGCACGAGTGACAACTAACTACTTCCTCTTTGAGATCCACATTCCACTCATCTCGGATGAAAATTACAACTACTACCGAGCTATTCCACTACCCATCAAAACTGAGATGGGAGCAGCGGTGATTCAGACATACTCTAGCTACATTGCTGTCAACTTCGAGAAGAATACTTACATCTCTTTGACAGAAAATGAACTGAAGCTATGTTCGCAGCAAAAATCTGATAGCTATCTCTGTGACATGAACCTACCAGTATTCAACTTACACAACAACAAAGCGCCGTGCGAAGCAAAACTCCTAAGTCATCAAACTGCCTTACCATGTGATATGCAAAACATTCCTTGCAAGGACGCTTGGATTAAGTTACGAGCACCGAACAGCTGGCTGATAATATGCTGTGATAGATGTTCATTGCGAACAATATGCGATAAGGACATAACATCGTACACTATGAATACTTCCGGGTTAGTAACTTTAGAGCCAGGATGCGTACTCCAGTCCAAGGATTCAAGCATTTACTCTCACAATCAATACAGAAGCAAGGTGAACATAAACATGGCCAACGAACTAACTATACCTACAATAAACTCATCTATAAACAAGATTGTGAATATAACTCTTAATTACCATACGCAAAAACATCTGTTAGGAGGACTGCAGACTGAAGAAATTGAACGGCGCCTAACATACCAGAAGGAACGTGAGGTCAACTTGCCGTCCGCACTATCAACTCACAACATCCAACAAGATGTGAGTTGTTACACGTTGCTGGGAGGAGCAGCCGCTCTTATCATCTGGGGCATATACAAAAGATGTTGCCTACATCGATGCAAAAGGCAGGATAGGAGAGACGCCGCAGCAACACAAGACCACGAGAACATCGAACTACGAACCGTGCGTAATTTTACCGGCAGTCAAACAAAAGGTGGCAAGAGCGGAACTCATCAACAAACAGAGCCTCCCCGGCAGGAGCACGGGGACCACAGCGAGCCGACGACGCCACCACAACCACGACCACGGCTGGATATTATGCGCACACAAGCGGATAATATTGCCTTCGACTTTAATTAATTTGTTACAGAATTTATTTGCTTTGTACTGGCCTCTCTTTCTCTTATTTTATCTTTTTTATTATCTTTTTTGGGGTTGCCAATATGTACGGTTTCGCAACCGCACATTGCTTTGCTCACGTTGCAACCTACTTTATTTACTTAGCGACAATTTATATATTTTTACTGTTTTTAAAGTAGTACGAATCCAACTGTCGATACCGACACATATAGAGAAAGAGACGTCAAACTTAACTCTGTACTTACGTCAATATAGTACCTTAACTGAGGTTTCTTCTATTCTTTCTCTTCGTGCTCCACAACTCAATAACTACAACTTCATTCAAATGTACGGAACCTTAACTATTAGCTCCTACACATTCATACATACATACAAAGTATACGCGATTGTTCCAGTAGACTCGGAGAACTCGCTCGCTTCGCTCACTCGTTCAATTAAATAACTAACATTACTTAAACATCTTTTATTAACATCTTAAACCCCTTATAATTCATTTTTTATTTTACAATTAAGTAATATTTATTTTTAAATTAAATACTATTACTATTTACCTTTATTTACTTAACATTTCAAACAAATAAATAATATATAATATTTTCATTGTTAATAAATCTATCATTCACATTACACTCTAAGCTTGCATAACAAAAGAACTGCAGCGCTGAGCGTCCGCGCGCTCTTCATTGACATGCATACTATCTACCCTTGTTTATCAATTCTATTAAGTTTTAAAAAATGTCATTGAGTTTTAAATATAGAATAGAATCACAACTCGGGGTGTTTTTTGAATTTTTTAAATACGTAGATTGCATTCTGAGATATGAGACTCATTGCTGAAATCAGAGAGAAAACGACCAAACTTTTTCTTTAATTTTTGGACTTTTTCGATAGTTTTTTCTTGTTAAATCGTTACGATAGAACACATACTATCAGAGTAATCGCCGTGTAACAATATCACTGAAAACGGGCCCCTACCAGCAGCGAGCGAAAAAACATTTTTAATGTTAAAAACAAAGCAAATAGTACAAGATATCGGTACTTTATGAAATATAATTTATTAATCCAATTTATGGTTCATGCAAGCACGCTATCCCTGATACAAGCAAGCCACACTGTTGGGTGCCTCGGTTAACTGAGAGTTTAGCATAGTGTTCCATGACAATTAATAGTCTATCGATAGGCTATCGATACTATCGTGACCTTGGAACAAAATAACAATATCGATAGTGCTATCGATGGTATCGATTATATCGATACAATCGATAGTATCGATAGCGAAAATTCCATATAATTCCATAATATCGATTATTTGTTATCAATACTATCGATACTATCGATAGTATTATTTATATATATCAATTAAAATATCGATTGTATCGATACTATTGAAAGTATCGATTGTTTTGTTCCATCGACAGTTCATGAAAATGAAATACTATTGCTTTGTCTAATTGGTTTGTTTCTCAATTTGGTAAGCATAATAATATTCAGGTATTATTAAAGTTCAATTGGTTTCGTAACAAAATAATAAAGATTTTGAGAACTATAATATGGCAACTCTTGCAGCCAAGATCGAGCTAAAGTTTGTTTGAAAACTATGTTAATCAGTGTGCGTATCTATCTTGTGAATTTCAAAAGTGGATTATCGAGTCACAATGTAAAACAAAATATGATAATGTACCAATTAAGGTGTTCCTTTTAAGTCCCTAATACTATCTAAATTTAATGGCCTATCGATGTACTAAAACCATCGATACTTTCAATAGTATCGATACAATCGATACTTTCATTGAGTAACGCAAATAATACTATCGATAGTATCGTTAGTATTGCTAAAATAAAATCGATACTATCGATGGTATTACTCAATTTGGGGTATCGATAGTATCGATACTATCCATATAATCGATACCATCGATAGCTCTATCGATATTGTTTCTTTTTTCCAAGGTTAACCATCGATACATTGACTATCGATAGTCAATGCAACACTAGTATAGCAGCGCCAAGGTGCCAGCGCGCCAGCAACTGCGTTTTTTCAACTCATAATACCAAAAACGGAAAAATTAAACAGGTAAAGAATCACTTTGTTGTCCATCCGTGTGTAAAAACCCTTTTTTTCCGAAAACGGCAAGGTATCACGTTGAAATCAACATCGAATACTAAGATCTACAGTACAAGTTCAGCCCGATTGAAATCAAATTGAAATGATTGTGAAAAGGTCGCCAATTTATTACAAGATTTATTGCCTTCGTTTACAAACGGTCGTGAACTTCCACTCGGAAGGTAAATTAATTACGAATTTAACTTTCCCACAATAAATATTTACTCGTATTGGCACGGCTCACAAATCGGAAATGTTAATACCTACCTGCCTACTTTTAGCTACATTATTTGTTTATTGTGGAGAATGTACCTTCAGTATTAAATCTTTCCAATTATTTATTTTCGAGCGATGGCGATGAGATGAAAGAAGTATTGTAATCGTAAAAATAAATGAATCGACATTTTAAGGAAAATTGACTTTCTCGTACTAACTTAGTCTAAAAGTTAAAAGAAAAGTATGACAGATGTCTTTTTTTTATTTATTTGACATAACTTATATGCTAGTTAACGTTTTCTGAGCCATCCACAAAAACTCGCAGAGTTTATCTGTGGCGGCGAGGTGTTCCATAGATTGTTATATGACATGTATTTCCAGTTTAAGTATTATATCTTACTTCTAATTAAATGTGTAAGGGATAACCTAGGTAGTGTAATTTGAATGTTTTTATTATTATTTACAATTAAACAAAAGATAATAAACTAAAAATCCTAAAAGTAAAATAAAAAGAAGAACCTATGCTATAACAATAAGATCAACTTAGAAATAAAACCCTAACTATCAAAAAGTCCGCCCCTAATTGTACCCGGCGCAAAGATCCCCATTACGCTAGCCGCGTTCCCGCGTTGGATGGGATTTATATATATATTTTATATAAAATATATATATATAATTTTGGTTATTAAATCCATGCGCTAATTAGAAGCCTATTAATTGAGAGAGCACTTCCATTTTCCTGTAAATCGTATCAACTTGACTTAGTTTTTCCCTTTAAGTTGGTACTTCCTTCCACCGCCAGAGCGCGCGAATTGACGTTTTGTCTCGTGGTGGCACTTTGCGGTTTCTTCATTGGCGTCTGTTTTCCTGCTACGCGTGGTCATGTTCCAACTCGCTCGTGGAACCAGTGCCAAAAAAAAAAAAAAACGGTTTTTGTGAATTTTGGAGTGTTTTATAAAAGTTTTCTACTTGAACAGTTATTTCGTTGTGAAATCGTAACGTTAACGAAATTTTGTGCACCAAGAGGACCATCGCATCGTATTGTGTGAGTACTTTTACATTAAATCCCTTGACCCTTATTCGAAGCTTAATAGATTGAGATAGGCACTTCTAGTTTCCCGCGCTTTTTCCCTTTCCTTTTTACCCAAGGGGCTCCGTCATGGTATCATGACGGTATCATGATGGTATCATGTCCGGTTTATCCTCCTTCCTCCACGAGGCAGAGGCGCGTAAGAAAACGCTCGCGCCTTGTACTGCATTGGCGTCTTGTTTCCCGCTACGAACGGTTGAGCTTCAACCAATACTGATATTTTAATTTTCTGCTTAAATAATTTCCCTTTTCATAGTTTTCTATCTTTTGATTTTTATTATATCAAGGAGATCAAGGATTTATATTTATATGAACAATGGATGTTAACGACGAAGCGCCACCAGGACGTGGGCAAGCCCCTCAACCATCTCTTGCGAGGGTCCCACAGGCCCTGCTGACACCACGTGGGCGGGCCCCATTGCCACCACGTGCGCGGGTCTCGCCAGCACAAGTGCTGC
The DNA here is from genome assembly GCA_910592155.1 of Ypsolopha scabrella. NCBI lineage: Eukaryota > Metazoa > Arthropoda > Insecta > Lepidoptera > Ypsolophidae > Ypsolopha > Ypsolopha scabrella. Next base: position 32,520,654 of record OU342962.1, on the reverse strand, counting down.
AACCGTCGCCGCCATCACCGAGACCTGAAGCGCCGCCACCTCCACCTCCGCCTCGCAGGCGGAGGGGAAGGTCAGCATCGAGTTCCTCGAGCAGCAGCTGTACCAGCTCATCGACTTCGAGCTCTTCATCGGGTTCAGCTCGTCGCCATAAGCGCTTTCGCCGCAGACGCAACAAAAGAAGGGGGGGCAAACGAAAACGCCGCAACAATCAAAGGTTAGAGGAGCTGACCAGACAGGTATGTGAACTGCGTAGTCAATTATCCAGTAAGAATAACGATCATGAAGCGAGTCCTCTTGTCAACATTGAGGATGATTTTTCGGTTGATCCAAATGTCAGTGGCGAGCTTTATGAGGATATACCTGATGATTTAAATAAAGTGGAGCCTGTCATTAATTTTGACATAGAGATAAAGCTACAAGAACCCGCGGTTCCCAAAGCGCCTGAGAAGTTTGTAAAATCCTTAAATGACTTACAGCGTTTTAATACGCAGGAATGGTGCGAAGTTCGTTATACCGATACTCAAAAACTTTATAATCTTACTCCTGGATTTGTAGGGTTGGAAATGAATGACGAAGTAAAAGCGTATGATACCTTGCGGAATTTAGCGTATGCAGATAAGACCTTTGCATCCCTGACTTTTTGTGCATTAAAACAAAGAGAAGCTTTACAAAATAGCCTCCAAAGTCTTCTAACGTGGTTTCGTGATAGTGACAACCCGAGCTATGGAGATCTCAAGGAAAAAATTAATGAATTTTTTATTCAAGGGGAATTTCATAAAGTGTCAGGGGACTTGATGCAAATTATTTGCGGTCACCGCACTGAGATAATACAAATGAGAAGAGATGGTATAACGAACTTTGTGCGTGACCCTCTTGTCAAATCTGGTTTGCGAAAAATACCACCAACTTGCCAAAATGCTTTCAATGCAGAAAGTTTCACGACTTCACTTGAGAAAGCTGGTGGAGTGAGAAAAGCTTTCTGGCCAATTAAATCGAGTAGCTCCGCTCCGCAAGCAGGAACAAGTAAGGCTGGAGAGCAGAACCCTTCGCAAGGGTTTGTTTCTTATAATGGTCCCTCGCAGGGTACCAGAAATTCTGGCTCTAACAACAAAGTGCCCTCGCAGGGTGCTAACTTTTATCGTCCTTCGCAAGGACGTCAGAATAATGACCGCCGCGGAGGTGGTTCTTATAATAACAATTTTCGATCACAGCGCGCACAACAAAATAGAAGACCGAATTTTCAAAACAAATCTGGCCGTAAGCGCGCCAACTCACCCTCCGCTGGCAACCACGGAGGCAAAAAGAAAAGGTATTGACTCGATCCAGTTCCGAGCGGGTCAGTTAGCACATTATTACCGCCAGTGGGAAAGGCTGGGAGCTCCACTATATCTGCTTCGAATCATAAAAGGTTATCGCATACCCTTTTTCCAAAAACCACCATTAGTAATGCCGAGACTAGCACAGGGGGATTTCGATACTCCGGTGTCGGAAGACATGTCCAAAGCTATAGAGCAGATGAAGAGTCAGGGTGTGCTCGAACCAGTAGAGTTATCACCAAGCTTTGTATCAAAGGTCTTTCTCATTCCAAAAAGCGACGGCTCTGTACGTCCAATTTTCAATCTAAAGGCTCTCAACAAGTATGTGCTGACAGACCCTTTCAATCTAATAAATGTATACCAATTACCGGATTTTCTTCAACCTCAGGACTGGCTGTGCGAAGTGGACATTTCTCAGGCTTATTTTCATTTGGGCGTAGCAGAGAGCCACAGGCGCTTTCTAAGACTAATTTACAAAGGGGAAATCTTGGAAATGACATGCCTACCATTCGGTCTCAGCACGGCACCAAAAACCTTCGCCTCTCTGACCAATTGGATCGCTCAAATACTCCGAAACCTAGGGGTTCGGATAATCGTCTTCTTAGACGATTTTTTGTTGGCTCATCAGGACAGAACAACTCTGTGCGACCACGTGAGCATGTTACTCAGTTATCTAGAACGACTAGGATGGCTGGTCAATCTCAAAAAGTCACAAACGACCCCACAAAAGAGTTTAGTGTACTTAGGCTTGAGATGGAATCCCTGGGAAAACAAAAAGTCTCTTCCTCAAGAGAAGGTAACTGCACTTCGAACCAAAGTGTCAAAAATACTGCAGCGAAACAAAACCACCATACATGTCTTACGCAGTTTAGTGGGTTTCTTCAATTTTGCAAGTTTTGTTGTCCCAAGAGGCAGACTGAACTACCGAGCATTGTTACTATTCCTGAACTCGAGGCTCAAAGAACCATCGAGAAAGCTCCATCATCTTCCACAGGATGTCCGAAGGAATCTACAATGGTGGTTACACAATTGCCACTGTCCCTCAATACTTCATGCTGCGCCTCCGACGCATTATTTGACGACAGATGCTTCAGACCGTGCCTGGGGAGCCCAAATAGACAATATTCCTATGTCGGGAACGTGGACCTTATCGGAAGAACATTTGCATTGCAATATGAAGGAAATGCTGGCAGTGCTAAAAGTATTAGAAGATCGTTGTCATTTCCTCCAACAGAGCACAGTTCTTGTACAAAGCGACAACAAAACCGTAGTCTCCTACTTACGGAACGAGGGGGGAACAAAATCTCTTTCATTACTGAAGCTCACTCACGATGTGTTTCAAATATTGGATCGATATCTGATTCATTTAACTCCATTTCATCTTCCCGGCAAATACAATTGCCATGCCGATCATCTCTCTCGAAACCTACGTCCCCCAGAATGGCATCTGTTACCCCAGTGCACAGAGATGTTATTTGCGAAGTTCGGGGTTCCCCTCATAGACCTGTTTGCTTCAGACACAGCACATGTTGTGGAGAATTATGTGACACTAGACTTACACGACCAACAAGCAATGTTTCACGATGCTTTTTCCCTGACGTGGAATTTTCAATTGGCATGGATGTTTCCACCACCATACCTAATACCCAGAGTGTTAGCTCATCTGAACCAGGCACAAGGAATTTATTTGCTGGTGGTACCTCGCTGGGAACGGGTATTTTGGCGAGCAGACCTGAAAGCCAGGGCGTTAGCAGCCCCGTTCACGATTTACAACCTCGAGTGTCACCTAATAGACACCTCGACAGGGCTAGCCCCGCGGGATGTTCGCAACATGACACTAGAGGTGTGGATATGTGGGGGTGGTCAAAGAACATCATGGGGTGGAATGAGGAACAAATTACATTACTAAAATCTTCCTGGCGCACATCTACTATCAAAACGTACAAAGTGGCATAGGCTCGATGGTTACAATGGTCGCAGAGTCATGAAATTGATCCTTTCAAACCCGCTGGGTCAGTTGTTGCAAAATATTTAGCTGATTTGCATCTAATACACAATTTGTCGTATAACACAATTTTGTTGCACAAATCAATCGTTTCTACTTTATGCGATGCAGATATTTCTGGTCAAATAAGTTCGCATACTTTCGCGTTAAAGAAACCTGTACCCCGTAAGTTTCCTATTTGGAATATAGATACAGTTGTCGCGTATCTTCGAAACTTGTCTACTGAGACAGCTAATAGCGAATTCTTGGCATCTAGAATAACTGCTATGTTATTGTTACTTTGTTCTGGTAGGCGTGTTCATGACTTAACCCTTCTACATATTGATGCAGACCATTATATTGAAAACTCTTCCAGTGTGACATTTTGGCCAGTTTTTGGTTCTAAGACTGACTCAGCTGACCATAGACAATCAGGTTGGAAATTGTCCACGAATGCAGCAGATAAGAATCTCGATCCTGTTTATTGGATCAAGCGAACTATACACCTATTAAAAGAGAGGCGTGATTTAGCGGCATGCACTAATTTGTTTATCAGTACTAGAGGTCCACCAAAGGCGGCCTCTAGAACAATAATTGCTGGCTGGGTAAAAACAATTTTGAGAGAGGCCGGGGTTCTTGCAAAACCTGGGAGTGTGCGCTCAGCTGTGGCGTCCAAAAATTGGTCAGACAATTTCCCTCTTGACGATATATTATCTAGAGGGACCTGGAGGTCTAGTAATACTTTTAATCGTTTCTATAGACGGCAGGTCATGCCAAACGTATCAAATAATAGTATCTCTAACTTATTTGAACCTATGCAGTAGGTAATTATATTTGATTTCCTATGGGTTTATGAAATTGTGTATAGTTAATTATTATCAAGAAAGTGGTGCTCCCTACAGTTATGTTTGTTTTTCAATTATTGTTGTTATTGAAGATGTACCTTTGCTTCATGCTTAATTATTTAATATGTTACCAAAATCATATTTGGTTGAATATTGATACTGATTATGTAATCTTGTGCTTGCCTATTTAAAATTAATATTTATGAAATACAATATTTTGCTCATTATACTATTGTTATTTTTTTCGTTATAACAAACACCAACAATTCGCTCATATATACTTTTCTTATCCATTAGTCCCTTTCTTACATGCTACTTCACATTGGCATCCTCCTCCACCAGGCGATAACAAACACGTCTCAATCTATTAAGCTTCGAATAACGGTCAAGGGATTTAATAGAGGCGTTTTACCTACCAATAAAACGCTTATTAAATTACTTACCTTATTCGAAGCTTAATAGGGTAATTTCTGCCTGTTGTTTTTTTCGACGCAATGAAGTACAAGGCGCGAGCGTTTTCTTACGCGCCTCTGCCTCGTGGAGGAAGGAGGATAAACCGGACATGATACCATCATGATACCGTCATGATACCGTCATGATACCTTGACGGAGCCCCTTGGGTAAAAAGGAAAGGGAAAAAGCGCGGGAAACTAGAAGTGCCTATCTCAATCTATTAAGCTTCGAATAAGGTAAGTAATTTAATAAGCGTTTTATTGGTAGGTAAAACGCCTCTATTAAAATGCTTTTCACGTGAACTTGACAATGATTGGAGGATGTATCAACATTGTTGAAGGCTAGGTACCCAGAAATAGTTTTGAGGTTTACAAAAAATCTTTGGAAATACAATAAGATATTTTTCTTACGGTACTTACAACGACCTATCTCTCGTTGGGTACTTACTGCTATTAGTTATTTCGATACTAATCGTGTATCCAGACAAAGAACAGTGTTTATTTTCCTCCCTTTTTACAAAATTTAACGGCTTTTCCGTTCGATATTTAGGGTTGTGATAGCGATAGCATAAATCCTTCTTAATTTTTTTTTTCTCTAGGGTTTCCCTTGACCCATTTTGTGATCTCTTTTTAGGGGTTACAAAATTAAAATGGATAATGAAAACCAGCGTGTTAGAGGCGAAAGATCGAGGTCTAGATCCACTTCGTCATCTAGTAGTTCATCTACCTCGAGTGACTCGTCAGGCCGCAACCGAAAACGTAGGAAACATCGCAAGGCAGGTCATGCAATTAAGAAACTTTCTAAAGAAATTTCTGAACTACGAAAACAGGTACAACCATCCAGGGCCTATAGCACGCCCTTACAATACCCTTTTGAACAGAATATTAGCTATGACATTAGTAGAAATCTTTTTGAGACTGAATCAGTTGCAACTGGTACGCAACCAGACTTTTGCATATCTTTTGAGACCACCGTTAAAGAACCTATAATTCCGAAGACACCACAGGTATATTTGGATGCACTGAGGACTCTCCAGAGATTCAATGATGCAGCGTGGAGTGAAGTAAGGTACTCTGAAGTCCAAAAAGCTTACTGTTTTTCACCAGGTTTCGTTCAATTGGAGGCAAATGATGAAGTTAAGGTATACGATACTTCCAAAAAAACTACCGGTAGTCAAGAAGTCCTTTGCTGCGCTAACATTTGCGCCATTAAAACAGAAAGAAGTATTGGAAGCAAGTCTTCGTGATTTACTTAAATGGGCACAAGAATCTGACTCCTCCGACCTTTCTTACTCTAACCTAAAAGAGAAAATTGAGGGAATATTCGTAGACGGAGAGTTCCACAAAGTATCTGTTGATGCCCTGCAAATGGTTTGCGGCCATAGAGCGGATATTATTCAACAAAGGCGAGACAGTATTCTGAGGTTCGTAAAAGATCCAATGGTCAAGGCGTCTCTTCGGAAAATACCTGCAACTAGTTCAAATCTTTTCGATGCTACGGCATTCACTACTGCAATAGGAAAAGCTGGTGGTACACGTAAAGCGTTTTTTCCGCTAACGAATCCTAGTGCATCCACTGCGCAAGTGGGTTCAAATGCACACCGCCCCACGCAGGGGTTCAACATGCCTGCGCAAGGCAATTCATATAAGAAAAGAAAGCAGCCCGCGCAGGGTGCTACTTGTCACCAATACCAACCCGCGCAGGGTGGGTCTTATCACCATCATCATCATGGTCTTGAGCAAGGACCAAACAACAGTGGTAACAGAAGATCACGCCATGATGATGCGCCCTTTCGTGCAAGAAATGGACCGACGCCCAGAGGTTCGTACAAACGAAAGGCTGCTTCACCAGCAAACAAGGAGGGACGAGGCAATAAACACAGAAAATTTTGACTTACGGGTTTTTCAAGCGGGGCAACTCAAGTTTTATCTCAAAGAGTGGCAAGCAATTAATGCTCCACCGTACATACAAAAAATCATACAGGGTTAGCGCATACCCTTCAAAACAAAACCACCTTTAGTTTTGCCCTGCCTTCACGAATATCAGACTCAAGCATCACCGGAAATGACAGAAGTTGTTCAAAATCTCAAAGATCAAGGTGTCCTAGAACTCGCGACCGCCGGTCCGAGCTTCGTATCCACACTTTTTCTAGTAAAGAAAGGAGACGGTTTTTCACGACCTATTTTCAATTTAAAGGCATTGAACAAGTTTGTTCTCACAGATCCCTTCAGCTTAATAAATATTTCTCGGATTCCAGACTTCCTTCAAACGAGGGACTGGATGTGCAAAATCGACCTTTCACAAGCGTACTTTCATTTGTCAATAACGAAGCCCCACAGACGCTTTCTGCGTCTCATCTACGACGGTCAGATGTTCGAAATGACGTGTTTACCGTTTGGACTGAGTTCGGCGCCGAAGGTTTTTGCTTCTTTGACAAATTGGATTGCGCAGATCCTTCGCGATCAAGGAATAAGGATACTGGTCTATTTAGACGATTTTTTTGATAGTAAACCAGAAGATATTCTTCAGCGTCAGGTAAAAATAATTGCAGACACTCTATACCGGTTGGGATGGCAAATCAATTGCAAAAAGTCAATGTTTTCCCCACAGAGCCAAATCGAGTATCTGGGAATAATTTGGAAACCATGGGTAAACGAAAAAGTCCTTCCCGAGAAGAAGACTTCGAAAATTATTGCTCTTATAACCAGAACCTTGTTGCAAAAGAAGGTCAACCTAAAAGAGCTTCAGATACTGATAGGCGTCCTGAACTTTGCCAGTTTTGTGGTCCCTCGAGGGCGATTACATCTTCGTCTATTACAAAGGTTCATGAATTCCTTACGAAAAGTCAACAAGAATCGACAGGTTTGCTTACCAGAGACTTTGATGAAAGAACTGGCTTGGTGGCTAAAAAATTGTCAAAACTCGTCTCCAATACATACACCATCACCAACCCACTTCTTGACCACGGATGCTTCAGACTTAGCATGGGGTGCCAAAATCAACAACCAGAACCTATCAGGTCACTGGTTGGAAGCCGAGAAACCATTGCATTGCAACCAGAAAGAATTACTGACCATAAAGAAGGTCCTAGAACAAGCCCACGTCCTCGATCTGTTCCAAGCTTCAATATTAGTACAGAGCGACAGCCGAACTGTCGTAGCTTATCTAAGGAACGAAGGAGGTACTCATTCGGAGACGCTGTTAGATTTGACGTACGAGATTTTTCACATAATCGACCAATATCAAATACATCTGAAAGTATACCATCTTCCAGGCATATACAACTGCGAAGCCGATCACCTTTCAAGACTTCAACTTTTACCCGAATGGCACTTGCTACCTCAAGCGACCACCACAATTTTTCGAAAATGGGGTCTACCAGAAGTGGATTTTTTCGCGTCTCTAATAGCGCATGTAGTGCCAACATATGTGACTTTGGACCAGAACGACGATCAAGCTGCGTTTATAGATGCCCTGAGCAGAGAATGGAGCTACCGGATTGCATGGGTATTTCCTCCACCGTGTTTGATACCACGGGTACTACACCACATGAATCAGGCGAAGGGGATATTTCTATTGGTGTTGCCAAGGTGGGAGAAAGTATTTTGGCGAGCCGACGTAAAGGCCAGAGCACTAGCACCACCCCACTCGATATGGAATCTACACAGCACTCTGATAGATGCGTCAACAGGACTGCCTCCACCGAGAATCAGCGAGATGACGCTCGAGGTTTGGAAGTGTGGGGGTGGACTAGGGATATAGAATCCTGGTCTTCGGAACAGAAATCTCTTCTCAAGTCAGGTTGGCGAGAATCGACTCTTAAAACATATAAAGTAGCCTGGTATCGGTGGTGTCGATGGGCTAATGAAAACAACACCCCATACAACTGTCCGACTGGTTCAGATTTGGCAAGATATTTATCGGACTTACATCAAAAGGATAAGCTTGCTTATCGTACTATTCTTCTTCACAAATTGGTAGTGTCAACATTTTCTAATACGGAAAACTCGGGCTCACTCAGTTCTCATGTATTGGTCAAAAAAGTTCTAAAAGCTATTGCATTGAAAAAACCCAAAGATCCAAAACCACCAATTTGGGACGTATCTGACCTCATAAAATATCTTTCCCTTAGACAATTCGACCCAAATAATATTTTCGAAACTTCACGACATACAGCTGCCCTTCTCCTGTTGTGTTCCGGTAGAAGAGTGCACGATCTTACCCTTTTACGTACAGATCCTGAACATTTAATCGTGACAAATGATCATATTATTTTTTGGCCGTCTTTTGGTTCAAAGACTGACACAAGCAGCTACCAGCAGTCAGGCTGGAAGTTACTTCCCAGTACCGACACTAATATTTGTCCCGTGCATTGGATTAAACGGTTGATTAGTACAAACCAATCAAGGTTGACAGGGACTGACATCTTTTCGTTATTCGTGACCTTTAGAGGAGAAACAAAACCAGCATCCCGCACAATTATTGCTGGTTGGGTAAAATCTTTACTAAATGAAGCTGGTATCAAAGCAAGTGCAGGAAGTGTTAGAGCGGCAGTTGCTTCTAAAAATTGGTTGAATAATTTCTCTTTAGATCAAATCCTAGAACAAGGTAACTTGCGCTCTGGAGACACTTTTAGAAAATTCTATTGCCGAGAAGTGAGGCATTCTGCTTCAAATCACTCAAACAATATGAGCAATTTATTTATGTCTGTTTAATTACTTACTTTTTGTTGAAAACATCTTTTCATTGATACGAATAAATTACTGTTTAATCTATTAATAATTAAGAAAATTACCTTTTTGATTATTCTTCTATTACATGGTGTTTCATAAATAATCAACTTTTTGTTAAAACCAGATATTTGGTATATTACCTGATTTATTTAGTTAATCATACTTAACTACCTTATTTTATGTCGCAAGCAAAAGATGTACTGAATTTATTAAAATTATTAATTTTTTCATTCCCACACAAAGTTTTTTATTTTTACTTTCTAATCAAATCATTATAATATCACATTGGCGTACCCCACCGCCAGGCGATAACAAACACGTCTCTCAATTAATAGGCTTCTAATTAGCGTATGGATTTAATATTGGCGTTTTACCCTACAATAAAACGCTTATTAAATACTTACCTAATTAGAAGCCTATGGATAAGCTCTGCCTGGCAGACTTAGTCACAGACGCAATGAAGAAACCGCGAAGTGCCACCACGAGGCAAAACGTCAATTCGCGCGCTCTGGCGGTGGAAGGAAGTACCAACTTAAAGGGAAAAACTAAGTCAAGTTGATACGATTTACAGGAAAATGGAAGTGCTCTCTCAATTAATAGGCTTCTAATTAGGTAAGTATTTAATAAGCGTTTTATTGTAGGGTAAAACGCCAATATTAATAAAGTGCAACCTGATTTTCTCTCTAAATTTGTCATTCTGTATGTCTGTTTGTCCGCCCGCTAGTCTGTAATGTCGTTTATGTACCTAACAGCGGTAATAAGTCGTATCTGTACTTTGAAAATCTTTGCGAAAATTTAAATGAAATGGGTTATTGTTTTGATTGTTATTAAGAAATCACAAAAAATATAGGCACATAAAAATTTTAAAAACAATAAAAACGATTATCCTATGCATTTGTAGCATCCATCCATCAAATAGGCACAACTCAGCATGGAGCTGAGACGATGTGTGATGTACATTATGTATGTGTATCTTACTAGCTTTTGTCCGTGACTTTGCTCGCGTAGTGATTTATTTAGTAGTCTTTCAATCAATGTATATTTTTACGCATGAGATAAATACTATTATCGACAGTTTTCGGTTGGGCGGATTTAATCAACACCCCTTTCAATACATATAATTTATTTATTCATTTATGTATTCTTTCTTAAAAGGTTCGCTTCAGTAATAAAGCTTAAGAGCGGCCCACTAATTGTCAATATGTACTTTTAATGCCAATTATGTTTTGTAAACTTGCAGTTTTATTTTAAGTACATTTAACTAATTATTTTTATATTTTTTACCACGCGATCGATATTTTGCGAATTAAACGTGAAAATGGAGCAAAGTATAATGTGATGGAATTCTCGTTTATTATCAACTTTAATACATAAATGTAATGGAAAATAGAATGGTCTGCAATTTGATTGCTACATTTTTTTTCGTAGAAACACTATTAATAACGTGAAAAGGTATTTGCACTCTGAATAAAAAAAATAGATAAAAGTATATTGAATAAAAATAAATAGATATACGACGGGTGGCTGATACAAAATCTCCTTTGTTGAAGAAAGTTTTAAAAATGTTAGTTAGCCACTATATTCTCGTATTCTTTGTTTATTCCTTTCATAGTCAGGTGGATCTTTTTTCAGCAACGTCTCGTACCTATTTCTAAGTTTTGATTATAACAATATAATAATAATAATAATACAAATATACTTGTGCCTAATATACTAAAATAATATCTCAGCTAAAAGTCTGAACATTAAATAAAAAAATAACGGTCCTAAGGATGTGTCTAGTTTAGAAGTGTTTAGTTTTTAAAGGCATACCCTTTCATTTTATTCCATAGTTCCCAACTGTGGCCTGTGTCGCCTTAAGGGGAAACATGTCAGGAATGTTCTGTTCTCCATAGTATGTCAAAGTTACGTATTAGTTAATTCGCGGTTCTTTTATTATCGCAACGTTATCCATAAACATAATTAAAAGCGAAAAATATATTCATTTACACATAATTATGTAATGTATGAAATTTGGCCATTCAGTAAAATATGTGGTTAGTTTGACGATATAATCTAATCAAACATGACTTCACTCCTACCAACGGATTTTTTTTCCACCTATTTTCTTATAATGATGGGGATGAGTGGAAATTTTGGATGTGAATAAAAAACACAGAGTCTGGCTTCAGTAGTGAGCGACAATTGAGTCAGCGTACATACAGAATGCCTGAAAGAAATTAATAACCTTTTAATAATGTTATGTCCCTGCCTACCCGTTATGTAATGAATGAGTCCTTTATTTTAATGAGCTCGGGCCCGGTCTGTTGCTGGGAAACAAAAGTTTTCTCGTGTGAGCTAAAGTTTACTAAAATATGTGGTTTTAATAAGTGTTAGCAGGCCTTTCACAATGGCAGTGATAATTTTCATAAGCGCAATTTACCGAATAAAGCCAGTGCTTAATATTATTTTTGTTCTTTTTCAGGCAGTCCAGCGAGGCGCTTGGGAATATAATTTGTAGGAAGCGAGGTTAAATACAGCTTAGAGTTTCGGGCAAACCTAATTTTAAGGCGAGTCAGTCCTGATATGAGAGATCACACACTGATTTCTTCTCCAAAAACTGAAATGAAAATGAAAAATTAATTTATTACCAAAATCAGTTTACAGCACGAGTAATATAATGCAGCGGTCCCCAAAGTAAACACTTAAAAGTCATAGGCATAAAACTTAATATAAGTAATTGTAACTATACTATTTTTTCGATCTACCAATCTCCAAACCTACCATTTTTGACTGTTGATATTGACCTACTGCTAGAGACCGATAGTCGGGTGCTACTCATGGGAGACTTTAACGCTAAGCATGAGCATTGGTTTCCTGGCGTTAGAAATACCAATGGAAATCTTCTTTTTAATCATATGCTTAACCGTGATTATACTATTCATTCTCCATCTAGTCCAACCTTAGTTAATTATCGCGAAAATCTCACTAAATCATTACCTGATCTTATTTTAGCCCAGAATATTCATAATATCGACGACCCAAGTATCCAAACAATTCCCGCACTCTCTTCTAATCACTTACCTGTGTTTTTTAGGATAATCGCTAACTTTAAACGTAAAGTGATTAAACGTCACGACTACGCTAAAGCTGATTGGAACCGCTATAGTTCGATCCTTAATGGTTGTATTGACCTTTCTTCCACAGTTTTGAAGTCAATTGAAGAGATTGATGGTGCCATTGAAAATATTATGTCTAGCATGCTACTTGATAGGGATGCCGTTGTACCAGTAACTACAGTTTCACATACGCCAAAATCCCTACCCCGCAAAATAAAACGACTCCTTAATTTTAGAAACCGCCTTCGGAGATATGATCAACACGAAACAAATGTCGATACTAGCAAATGTTTACGTACGCAAATAAAGTACCTAAATAAAATATATATACAAATATTAAACATCATAATGATAAAATATGGAGCGACAAACTTAAAAAAGTTGAAAATCCTAGGTCTGATTTATGGCGTCTCGCTAAGACCATGAAAGCTACTCCTTCCATCTCCGTAGTTCCGCCTCTTTTGCGTGCTAATGGCTCTAAAACATCTACTCCCAGTGACCAGTGCGATGAACTAGCGTCTGCGTTTTATGACAATATGAACCTAACAAACCACTGGCAAAACGATAAAACTGACACCGAAGTTTCCCAGTCAATACCGCTTCTTGATAACTTCCAACCTGGAACCCTCCATAACCCTGTTCATCTTAAAGAAATATGGCATCACATTCGTAAACTTAATCTACGTAAAGCCCCAGGTTTAGATAATGTGGTCAACTGTTTAATAAAAAATCTTCCACAAAAAGCTATAGTATTAATTATCAAGATTCTTAACTCTTGCTTAGCCCTAGCTTATTTTCCTTCTGCATGGAAAACAGCAAAGGTAATTGCTATTAAAAAGCCCGGTGAAAACGAGGCCATCCCTTTTAGCTACCGTCCAATCAGTTTACTCCCTTCATTAGATAAACTTTTTGAAAAAATAATTAATTCTCGCTTACATAAAGCAACAGGCCATAAATTGATCGATGAATAATTTGGATTTCGAAATGCACATTCCACAGTTCAGCAACTTGCAAGAGTCTCTGAAAATACTGCGCACAAAATGAATTTAAGACAATCAACAGGCATGTTTTTGCTAGATATAGAAAAGGCCTTTGACACCGTCTGGCACAAAGGGCTCATACACAAGCTTGTCTTAAGCCAAGTTCCTATACACTTAGTCAAGATGATCGATTCTTATCTTTCGAGTCGCAGTTTTAACGTGCAAATTGGTGATGTTGCATCCGAATCACGTTCTGTCCCTGCTGGAGTCCCACAGGGATCAATTTTAGGACCATATTTATTCTTCTTGTATTTAAATGATATTCCCAAACAAATAAGAACTAGTTTGGCATGTTTTGCAGATGATACAGCTTGTTGAACATCTTCAATAGATATTGATCTCATAATTGACAGATTGCAACTTGCATATTTTACTAAGTTGAAGCTTAAGTTGAACAGTACTAAAACAGAGGCTATCCTTTTCACTCGTGGGAGGTAAATGCCCAAGAGAACTTTGAAAATTGATGGTCACTGCATTCCTTGGAGCAAATCGGTGAAATACCTTGGATTGTTCTTAGATCAAAAATTGAACTGGAACGATCATATCTTAAACCTACGTATCAAAGGAATCCTGAGCACAATTTTTAAACATAAAGAGCGAAAAGTAATAATCTGCGGAGATTATAATATTGACATTTTATCTAAAAACTCGGAGTCTTTGGCATTTCTGTCTCTCTTAAAATCGTTTAATGTCAAAGAGTTTATCCATGTACCGACGCGTATCACTAACCACAGTGAAACATGCCTCGACAATATACTGTCAAATTCCGTTTTGAAGGATGCGACTGTCACTGAGGTTGGTATTTCTGACCATACTCTTCAGTTTGCTTCTTTCAACGTCCGAATCAGCAAAACTACTAAAAGACTCTTTAAACTTGTCAGAGATTTTAAAGATGAAAATCTTCTTAGGCTGAATAATTTTCTACTAAGTAGATCATGGACTGAAATATTTGAATCAACAGACTGCAATATGGCTTTTGAGAAGTTTCTCGATATTTTAACTGAAGCTATTGATATTTATTGTCCAGAAATCAAAGTTAGATGTGACAATAAGATGAAAAAAGATATGTGGATTACACCGGGTATAAAGAAATCATGTAAGACAAAAAGAGATTTATTCATTCAATCAAAAAGATCAAACTCCGATGAACTACTTCGTTTTTATAAGGCATATTGTTTAGTCTTATCAAGGGTCATTGGTCACGCAAAAAGAAAAGCAAATGAAGAAATAATCCTAAAATCTGATGACGCAGTAAAATCTACTTGGAAACTCATCAATAAAACCATCAAAGGAAATAAGCTAAATGAAATTAATATTTATAAAGGTCTAACGGATGGTACTAAAGTGGTGCTTGATAACTTAGAAGCTGCTCAGTTGTTTAATAGTTTTTTTACCGACCCAGGTGTGGATGCTCCCAGGGCCTCAACCGATCCAATAAAATTACCACATTTTAGTAACGAAACTATGTTCCTAAAACCGGTCTCAAAAGATGACCTTCTAAAAGCAGTGTCCTCACTTAAAAATAAGAAATCGTGTGGATACGATGGTATACCTCCTAGGGTCGTTAAATTTATAATTAACCCTATCGCTGAACCCCTATTATGCATTATCAATCTTTCCTTCAGGGAAGGTGTCTTCCCGTGTAGATTAAAACGAGCTCAAATAAAACCTATACATAAGAAAGACTCAAGACTGGCCGTCGATAATTATAGACCCGTCTCGCAGTTGACTGTTTTTTCTAAGATATTTGAAAAGTTAATGTTAAGCCAGCTTCGTAGATTCCTCACTTTTCATAGGATACTAGCAAGGGAACAGTTTGGATTCCAGAAAGATCTTTCGACAGTGGATGCTATCTTTGACATGGCGGAGTTTGTGTCAGAAGCCTTGGATGGCAAACAAAATATAGTGACTGTCCTATTAGATTTATCCAAAGCTTTCGATAGTATCGACCACGGTATAATGCTTGAGATGCTGAACAGATACGGTCTGCGTGGCAAGGTTAATGAGTGGTTCTTTTCATACCTTACAAACCGTGAGCAAAGTGTCCTACTTCCTATCATAGACAGTAATGATATGTTGGTAAATGTGGAGTCTGAATCACTAGTATTACAGAAAGGCGTCCCTCAGGGTAGTATATTGGGCCCAATCCTCTTCCTACTATATATTAACCACTTGCCACAGGTGTCAAACAACAAAGTGGTAATGTTTGCCGATGACGTGTCGGTTTTCTTCAGTTTTGAAAGAGGTAGTGATAAGGACTTAGCAAGTGAAATCCAACATTCCATTTTTGCTATTATAAATTGGTTCAGAGATATTAAATTAAGCACTAACGTAAATAAGACTAAAATGATTCACTTTAGAAACTACAATACGCAAATTATGGATGTTAGTGTCACTCTGGAACTCAAAACTTTGGAATTTGTATCCGAGGCCAAGTTTCTTGGAGTACACGCTGATGAATTTATGAATTGGAAGTGCCACATCCAAGCCTTACAATGCAAACTTAGTAGCTTCTGTTACGCCCTTAGAATGCTAACTCATGTAGCAACAAAACGTGCTGCACTTCAGGCATATTTTGCCTTTTTCCAGTCGAGGGTACTCTATGGTTTGTCAATATGGGGTGCTAGTGTGGACATAAAAAAACTGTTCATATTACAGAAGCGTTGCATAAGAATAATTGTAGGGTTGACATCAAGCACGGTGTCTTGTAGAAATTATTTTAGGCAATTAAAAATTCACACGATTACGGCATTATACATAATTGAACTATGTAAACTAATCAAGCGGTATCCAGACAAATTCCCTATTAGATCACTTAGCCACAGTGACAGGTTAAGGGAGCGCTATAGATATGACATTGAGCAATCCCCTTGTCGTACAGCTGCTTGTGCAAGATCCACTAAAATGGTTGCTGTGAAGGTGTATAATGCGCTTCCAAGTGTAATTAAGTGCCTCACTGGATCTAAATTCCTTGATGCATTAAAAGGCTACTTGTTAAAAATCTCACCATATGACCTCAATGAATATTATAATTACAGCGATCTTTAACTTCTATCATACTTGCTCAGTGTTTGGCACTTTCGCATTAGAATAATAGTGTAATGATTCGTATCCGGAGTCCATTGTTGTTTGATTATAATTGTAAATAATTTGTCCATCCAAATTTATTTTATATAATTTATTTGTGTGCATGATATTGTTACACCCTGTGGGTATAATTACATTGATACATAATTATAATACTATTACCTATTATCATACATGTAATTAATTGCAATAAACGAATATGAATATGAATATGAAAGCTTTCAAAGCCTTAACCCCCCTGCTTAGTAGGCGTTCTGCTTTGAGCAGTTGTACGAAACCGAACATATACAAAACATTGATTAGGCCGTGTATTACCTATGGATGTCCTGTATGGAGCAATACCTTAATCCGTAACCATAATAAATTATAAGTAATTCAAAACAGAGCTTTAAAAATTGTCTTTAATACGCCTTTCCGCACAAATTTGTTTAAATTGCATGATAAAACCAAATTTCCTAGATTATTTGATTTTATTCTAAAACTTGCCAAAAAATTCTTCCTAATCACAAATTACAATCATCCAAATTATTTAATTTCCACTATAGGTAAAACACGACCGCCTGAGTCAAATAATCGATATCGATACATTACGAGGCTACCACATCACTACCTGCTAGGCGATGGTGGCCGGTCCGGTGACTGACGTCACGCGCGGATTCATCGCTACCGCTAGGTCCAGGGGCTCGCTCACGCTGCTGTCTTGCTCGTCGTTATCTCGGCACTCGGCGAGCATTGTTAGAAATTAATTTAAAGCTACCCCTTACTTTAAAAATTAAAGTAAGTAGGTAGATTAATTCGTGTTATATGTTTTTAGTGGCTTATCATTTAATGTTTACTATCTAAAATATGTGTTTTGCTTTTCAGAACTAGCATTTCTTAGCTAGTATTATATATAAATTTATATGTATTTTTCTTTTTACATATTTCAATGTTGAAGTCAAAAATGTACACTAACTAAAGTGCACATAATACTTTGTGTTACGAGTATACGCATTTATTAGGTTTTTTATTTTAATTCAATGTTCATGTCTTCCGTTAATTAATATACTCATCATTTTCATAAGTTATAGTAGACTAGTATAGTCTGTTAACGTGTTTTTATATTACGTCTGTTTAGCCTAGGATTAATGTACACTGGGTTGTAAACTATCAATAAGCTATATTATATTTGAAATAAAGACCTTTGAAAAACCAAAAAAAGTCCTGCTCCAGCGCTTTCATTTTTGACATGTTCATTCTGCCCAGCAGAAGCGAGCCGCTCAGAAAACTCGCGGTTTTAAGGTGTTTTTATTTATTACTAGCTTTTGCCCGCGACTTCGTTCGCGTGGGTTTCGGATATGAATTCGAAACAGACTTCCTATATATTTATATAATAGCCTTTGCCGTTTGCGTCTATTCAATATTTGCCCCCGTTTTCAGCTTAGGCGTTATTTTATGAACATCCTTTGTAGTATATGTTGACCAGGGTAACTACGATGACAATAAAGAAAACCGCATCCAAATTTGTGGAGTGGTTCTCGAGTTATAAAATCGTTTATTAAATCTTTGCCCCGTTTCCGACTTAGACGTTATTTTATGAAAATCTCTTATAGCCTTTGTGTTGACCAGGGTTACTACGATTATAATTTAAAATTTCGCGAAAATATTCAATGTACAGACACGACTTTTTTACTACTTTATTATTAGTGTATATATAGATTTTGGAATAAGAGGGATGGGTTTTTAATGTGATGGCCGCTTTATATTACATTTGTCACTACTTTTATTTTAGTATAACTTTTATTGTCCAAAACTTAATATAGCTCAAATGAAGTTATATTTAGATCATAGTTTAAACCTATCTTTACGATTTAATCGGATCGAGGAAAGTGTAAGCAATCGTGTATCGAGCAGCCGAAATATTAAGATTAAAGAGTGAAATGTGACATATATTTTTAGCAAAATTTAATCGTCGGTTTTTATTGGTTTAAAATTAATTTGAAAAGAGACAAAGTCGGGATAGCCCACCCTTAAGTAAATGAGGTAGTATTCAAAGAACAGTCCCCCGCGAGCACCAAGGAATCTATAAAAATGTTAAATTTAAAAAGATAGTCTACATTAGCCGAATTCGGGCGCACCAACGCCGTACCGACCAGGAGCTAACTGGTCTCTGAAACATAAACAGTGATGCTGGGGCCAGAATATATGCTTTACATGCTTTAAAATTAATACTTTTTTTTGTTTAAATTTTTCGATAATCACCGGTAACCGGAGCCCTTAGTCGATCAATGAATCTTCATGGATCAATCAATATGAGTACTACAATTTTTATGGACTTTATCTTTTGGGTCACATAAAACGGGCTCCGTTTGGAAAACCTCCAAAAATTCAATCGTTTTTTCGTTACTCCCATCCATAGTCACAATCCACCCACGCACTTCTTCTATCCACTAAAAACAACACGTCAGTCAGTGCTGACGCACAACGCACAATTCAGCACTATGGAAACCATACATGTAGCCTCAATAACCCGCTTAGTAGCGCGCTGATCTCCTTCATGTACCAAACAGACCGCCACCCGAGCTATCGCCTAAGGTCTGTCGCCGCTATTATCTCCTATGATGAAGCAGCGCGCCAACCGCTGGCTACACTCGAGTTTATTGCCAAATTGCACGTTAAGATCGGCGCTAAGAGCAGATATGGCCGCAGCATTAGAAATGTAAACTTTATCAATAACCCTGTGCAGGGTGCTGTGTGTCAACTTTTCATCGGAACAAGTTTCCACTCTCGGATCAGAAATCGCAATTTTATACTGTTAGGAACTTTCCTTCGTATGATATTATTATTTGTATGGTATTTCTGAGAAGTAATAGCCAACTCATTCTAACATTGGTTGTTGAAGTTCGAACTCCACATTCTGATTGTATGAGCATGATAATCCAAATTCTGTAACGATAGAGTTTTACGCGCAGCTCCACCCGTGTTGATAGGATCTCTGCCCTTGAAAGTTTTTTCCATATTTGTTTCACAAATATAATTATTGCTCAGCTCTCTTCAGGCGTAGCGCAATGATACATATACTTCCAAGCCTTTATCGAGAAACATCCCCTCCCCTCAAGTTACAAGTAAAATTACAATCTCACTAAAACATAAACGTGAAAAGGGGCAGAGTTCTGTACAAAGACGACGTAGAAAAATAATTGAGATCAAATTGGGTGCCGAGGTTTATGGAAGTTGCTTCAGTCATAACTGCAATAATGTACAACGATCTTCACTTGTTTCAAAAGAAACATTGTTGGGGTCCCTGGTACTGAGTTATGTAGAACTTGGCAAGTGTCTTTAATTTTAATTTCTTTCACAGACGTCGCATTTTTTATGTTTATTTTAATTATTTTAGTTTTGTGTAGTCTTATCGACTAAGTCTGATATATCATAAAATCTAAAAGTATCTGAAACAATCTGAAAGGATCTGGAATCTATTATCTGAAAGTAACATCTGCCAACAAACTTTTTTATGGCAGAAATAATAAAAATTGTATTGTTTCTGTAAAAATCATTTTTAAACAACAACAAGGATTGTTCCTTTTTCTTTGGGTTTTTCTTGGCTTTGTGCCAGAGATCACTTTCCGGCTCTTTCTGTGAGTGTGAGTGTGAGAGGGGCTCCACCCACTCACAGTTCGGGGTTCACTGAAGCTTCGGAGCCCACACTGAGGAGTTATACATCGTTTATTGTAATAGAAATCTATACCTTTCAATAAACGACTCAAAAAAGATACAAATATCCATTCTTTTTCAAGTGAAATATTTTTTTGGGTATTGCATGTACAATTTATTTCAGACGGCAATGGTTCAGTAGATAAGACGACAGCAGGACTCTCATTTTTGCGACCCAGGTTTGAATTTTGCATCTAATGTGCATATAGATAGCTTGTATATTTACTATTTGCTGCTTGTATACTTACTATTTGCTGCTTGTATACTTACTATTTGCTGCTTGAATACTTTTTTGCGGGCGGTAATACGTACTTACACATTTCAAATTTGGTCTCATTGTTATGCTTTCTCTTAGGTAAAACAATAAATAATAAAATCAGGATTCCTTACTCGACAGAGGGTGCTGAATTATTTATCAAGCGCTACCATTTTAGCGTCTCGTTGTTTGTGGCCCGAATGATTGATGACAAATTATTTATCCGATTATGTTAATTTATAATTCGATACTGATTGCTGTTAAAACAGTAGACACATTAAAAGACAAAAGAAAGTATTAATGAAAAAATCTTAATGGAAAATAAGAGATTTCGTATTCCCTGTTTCAAAATGACCTTTTAGAAGGCCCCTTGAACCTGTTTAGTGAAGCTATTGTGTCTGTCAGTCTACCTCTCATTATTACAGAAGTTTCAGCCTACTGAAAATATGAGAGTTATTGTATAACAGTGGTATAAGTATCTGTCTATAGTGTAGTCAGAATAGCCAAAACGAATTTACGGTAGAATAAGTCTCAATTGCGGGAGAATCTAGAAACATGAAACATGTACTGTGAAAATATACTTAAGTATCGCTCTTTTATCGTGGTATTATTTTATAAACGTCTATTTTTGTGGCGCTAACAGCTGAATGATTATACTTCCGGCAGGATCGTGGTCAAGGAAATTCCACCGGTTAAGCAGAGTCGTTTGAATATTAAGGAGCACACACTCCTCAACCAGCAAATCCATGTGCTGTTTAAGTCGAGAGTACGTTTCTGTTCTTGCTTCTTACTTAATGCTATTAAAATGCTGATTATACGCAAGCAAAATTGCAGTAAACGCTTTCCCGATGCGAATTAAGGGCAGTTTATTCAGACTAAAGTTACGTAAAAGTGTTATTTAAGAAGCAAAAAGTGTTAAAAATTTTGAAAGTAAAAAAAGAAATACTAATGACCAATATAAGTAATAATAACTAATAATAAGTGCTATTTGAGAAGCAAAACAGTTGAAAATGTTGATTAAAAGTGAAATTAGAATTACTATTAGAGTTGTAACAGCAACAAAGTTGCATTTATACTGTTGTTTGTTTTATAAATATAATAAAGTCGACTCTGAAGGCTTTAATTTTAGTTTTAGTGCTGTCAAAACTTGATTTCTTTCAAAATAATAAAGAGTCTGTTGTTAACACTAAAGCCCTATTTCGAAATAAACGAAATTTTGCTTTGAAAGCACTAAAACTAAAATTAAAGCCTCCAGAATCGGCTTTAGTACCTATTTAGTTATTACTCAGGAAGTTTGGTCTGATAAAGTAACTGTGTTTCTTTTATTCAACAAATTTGTTCTATATTAGTAGCCGAAGCGCTTTTACTAAGTAACAATGAATCAATTGCTTTAATTTGACTAATAAGTGCTGCAAAAGCTATCTGTTAGCAGTAATTCGAGTTTTGTTTGTGGTGTGTTTTATTTTGATTTTGTTAAACACAGACATTCGGTTTGTTTCTATTTACTTACTGTTCATTTCGTACAGCGCATGTAGTTATACTAGAATTCACATTGGATCATTTTCAGAGAAAAGCCATGTCTGGAGTGAATAACACAGCCCAGATAAAGCAACATTTCGTGAATAATCGTGGGCGGCTCTATTTTAGTTCTGTTTG
The DNA here is from genome assembly GCA_910592155.1 of Ypsolopha scabrella. Taxonomy (NCBI): domain Eukaryota; kingdom Metazoa; phylum Arthropoda; class Insecta; order Lepidoptera; family Ypsolophidae; genus Ypsolopha; species Ypsolopha scabrella. The sequence goes on along the minus strand of OU342962.1, from coordinate 32,498,493 downwards.
CGACCCGAGCACAGATCTCCAGTGACCGGACTCGTGTCCGAATTGCCCGACTTTAGCGTTCGGGGACGCTCCGAGTCCATGTTGTCTTACACAGCACAAATCAGCAACAAGGACGTCATCATTAATTTTAGTGCCGAGTGCAGCGATCGTGATCGTCCATGGAATTGAGTCAACTAATGACGTCACGTTACGTCGCGTCATGTCATGTTACAGTAACGGGTAGATGACAACTTTTGAGATAATGTCGGTTTTGACATTTTACTGTGTAGCATTTTTATAAAGTCGTGAATGCTGCATTTGATGAGAAGGAAGTGCTTCAAACAATTAGCAGTTAATATAATAACTTTATAGGTGACTTCGACTTTTCTTTTGAAGGTACAACCGGTCTCGGGAGACGACCACGCGCGGGGGTGGCGCGAGGGTGAGGGGTGAGGAGTGTCGTCCTCAGAACCCGCTGAGTAATGTTCACAAATGATCCACTTTAGCCCCGCGACGGATGACGGCATCATACTCCTATCAGATCAAGATTTTCTCCACAAATAGTCGCTTTGATATCGTCGTTCTGTGATTTGATCGTTTGATATGAGATTTCGGTAACCCGCTCGCGATTTACATACATTTAAATATTTCTTGGACACTCTAGTTGCGATAGTGTAAGGTAGATTTATTGTCTTCGGTCACAGTTTCATACATTGAGGACATGTTCAAGTGAACAACTACAGAGCTACATACATGATGGAAACGGTTGAGTAGACAAGTAGTAACATAGACTGTCGACATGTTAATGTTTAACGGTGAGCTACGAATAAATAGGTAAGCTAGAATTACATTTTTTCAAGATAAAGAGCTTAATGTTTCTTCGACTTTCTACGGTAGGATCAACGCTAAGTGCGAGTTGCCATCGAATGACTTTACTACCGCGTGAATCGAGTTAAGCCGGGTCTCCAGCGCGTGTTTTGTCCTACACGCTACACCAATACGTCTACAGAGTATACTGTTCCGGTACATATTTGTGTTTATAAGCCCCGTGTCTCCTGCATGCTTATCAGTAAAAATGTGTAGCGAAACAATGTTTTGTGTACACGTTTTTGTTTTGTGTCTAGTACAAAACATGCGCTGGAGACCGGCTTAACTCGATTCACGCGGTAGTAAAGTCATTCGATGGCAACTCGCATTTAGCATTTGATAGAGACTACACATGTGAAGTTTCAGATGAATCAGACAAGTTAATGACTGGTCACGTGATGTGGACACAATCGTATGCATGTATGAGTGGACCTTGACTGTATATTGGGATTCATGGTATAAGTTTGTATGCGTATTTAACATACTGGTTCAGTCAGTGTTTCTCAATCTTATCCACCTGAACTTACAAATGGAGTTTCTATTATCTACTGAAACTCCCATGAAAATTTGGGTGGTTGAATTAACCCATGACATGTCTGCTAACTAGCGAATTCCATGACCCCGAAATGTCCCTATACATTGCGCAAAACGAAATTCCGAGCGACTTGAGGTTAGAAATGGACGGATTTGGTCGGGTTGCTATAATTATTCTCCAATATGTTATATATCCTAAGAATCTACATTAAATTTCAATTTTTTTGTATTTATTACATACCCGTGCTACAGAAAAAGCCGAAATATCCTCAAATTTGATTTTAAATTTCACCCAACATTTACATTTCTCCGCCATTTTTGCATCACAACACTTCACATTTTTCGTCACAACACTTCATTATACACTGATTTCGGAATTACTTTTACACTCACGTAATCACAATTCATTTCCGCGTAGACTACATAATTTTATTTACTGAAATACTCAGTAAATACTTCACAATGATTCAATATTTACGGACGTAAACAAACGCGACGCCGGTCCGACCGTCAAGGCGATTCGAACTAAATATTTTTTTTCTTCAAACCAATCACATCCAACCGACAACTATTTATTTTAAAATGTTGGCCATACTGTGACCAATCACAGGCAATTTTTGCTCAAGATGTCGGTTAAACAGTCTCCACCAATGAGAAAGAAATCTCTCAACTCTGTGTGAGGCTTCCGAAGATTTGTTTACGTCCAAACAGCTTAGGACCCAAATACGTCAACCATGAAGTACGCGATGGCTGAAATCAAATCAAATCAAATCAAATCAAAATATTTATTTTTGCAAAATAGACACATAAAGTATACTTTCTACAAGTCAAAGTTAATTTTAACAATATAATATATCTTTAGAATATAAAAAAATATATAATAATACGGGAAATAAAATATACACCTGCATAAATAAATGATAAACGTAAGTTTTTAAATAAATAAAATAGAGGAATCTAGGAATAAAAATATAAAAATATTATATATACATAATGCAATGAAGAAATAAGTTCATAAATAAAAAAGGGAAATACAAACAAAAAATATTAAGGTTGGGCTACTAAAATGTAATAAAGTTATACACCTGCATAAAATATAGAAATAAAAATATTATACATACATAATGCCTAACCATCCGCACCATTCGATTAGTGTTGTTAAGAAGAAGGGCAAGAAACTTAGCAAAAATTCATTTTTTCAAAATAAAACATATGATACAAAATCATATACACTCAAGTAAGGGCATAAAAAATATAAGACTGCAGGAATTAGTCACGAGAAAAAAAAAATATCTTAGTCAACCCGTCTCATATTGTCTATTACCTTTAACAAAGTAAGTTTATATATTAATTAATTTTAAGCCTTTAGAGGAATCATACAATATTAAAATATGCTAATTATTAATTACAAAATTGAATAAGATTATTATTATTTATTACACCATGCTTCATTATCTTCCAAATAATCATTGGTTTTATAATAAGCTTTCTTAAGTAGTCCCTGCTTAATATATAGTTTAAACTTATTTTCAGGCAAACTAAGGACCTCCTCTGGAAGCTTATTGTAAAATATTATACCATTTCCTACAAAAGAGGTACCCACTTTGGCAAGTCTTAATTTTGGAAAAGCTAGTTTATGTTTGTTTCTGGTTTCAACAGAGTGGTGCACACCAAGCCTCGGGAAATTATCAATATTTTTTCTGACATATCTAATAACTTGATAAATAAATTCACATGGGACCGTAAATATATTAATTTCTTTAAACTTTTCTCTTAATGAATCTCGGTACTTCATGTTATAAATAGACCGAATTGCTCTCTTTTGCAAGACAAAGACTGCTTCTATATCCGCGGCTCTACCCAACAACATTATGCCATATGACATAATGCTGTGAAAATAACTAAAATATACTAATCTAGCAGTATTTTCATCAGTAATCTGCCTTATGCGTCTAACAGCGTATGCGGCTGAACTAAGTCTACCACAGAGAGCTTCTATGTGGGGACCCCACTGAAGACGATAGTCTATAGTAATACCTAAAAACTTAGTTTAGTTAACTAACTCCAGCTTGGGCCCCTGCAAAAATAAACTGACATCTACTTGAATTACATTTGGTAAAGTAAACTAAACTGGATGTTTGCTTCAGACAACGAACCCTAGCGATGTCTCGTTCATTCAAATAGTTGTCTTCCATCAAGTCGCGGCAGCCAGCAACCCACAAAAAAGCAGCACGTTTTGGCCAATATTTACTCGTGCTAAAAAGAAAAGGACGTATGGGTTACCTATAACAGATATGAAGGAAACAAATGCCGATGGGAATCGTTTTATATGGACCCTTCGTCACTTATAGTTAAGGTACATAAACTTATTTTACTACACATACATTTTTTGTATTTATTTAATTTAAAACAAATTTAAAACTGGAAAATACAACAAATAAAGTTAAATTTGTATCCCTTTTTGTTGACCCTGGTGTCTGTGACTTGCAATGATTAAGAGGCGATGTGAAGTGATACTTGGACAACAAAAGTAAAGGTTCACAATCCTCCACTTGAGCCGACGAGCCCGAAATGAGTATCCAAGTCTAAAACTTTTGGTCTCGTTTAAAATTTGATAAGTTTCAAAGTTTTGTAATTAGGACGTACTCCTATGTTTTAAATACGCACTGTTTTTTTTTCTACTTGTAGGTATGTTAATCATAGAAATAGATTTATCAATCACAAGTAAACGAACCTTGTTTGAGATAAATCGAACTTTAAACAATAATGGAAAACAAGCCATCAGCGGCCGCCGATATTAGTCGTTTATTTTGAATCAGAATATAATGGAAATTCAACCAAAAATAAACGCATCAAAGCAATGGTGACGACCTAAGAACTTACCTGTGAAATTTGCAGTTATCGGGGTTATTTCTATGATTAATGGCACAGCCACTCACAGAACATGTTGCCATTCTTGATGATAATGGTATTTAGACAAAATAAACACGATTAGCGCAGCTGCCATCTTGTATCGTCACTCTTGTACAGAGAGCCGCGCGCGCACCAAGTTCTGCGACGAATCGTAAATTTCCGATGTGATCATTGTGCTTTTTGTTGTGTTTTGTTAATTACCTAACTATTGCCATTAAGAATTCACAACTTGTACAGTGATTTGTGTCATGGACCTATCGTATAAAATTAAAAGTTCAAGTTATTCTTCTTTGGAATTTCTATTGTTACCACTGATTGAATTGACTACCCATATACAAGAATAAATTATGAATTAATCAGATGAAGACCATCATGTGTCCATACATACAAAAAGAATACAAAAATATTTATTTTCTCTTAGACATACAATTTCGTTTTCAGGGATTGGAGTCTCCTTTTAAGTAAAATGGATACCGGTAATAGGAGGCTCCGCTCTTCTATAGCTAACAGTTGCTTAAATGCTGAGAAGCACCCACATTGGTTGTCACATTGAAGGCGTATGCATGAATAGCCTAAGTTACGCAGATGACATGGTGCTTCTCTGCCCCCCGATTAAACTTTTATCTGTGTGTGAAAAGTATGCAATTTCACATGGAATTAGATACAACGTACAGAAAGCTGAAATTTTGATCTTTAGGTCAGGTAAAGGTCCGGAGCCCTCTCCAAGAAAAACATAAACAAAATCAAAATTACAAAAACAAAAAGTGTATATATTATAAAATTTTGCTTATATCTATTTCGAAGGATTCTAAATTAAATTTGTTGTAGAGGTGGTGTGAGGGAGATACAAAGTGTGAGTGAAAGAATGGTGTATATGTTATGTATGAAAAAGAGTGAAAAGGGGTCTTTATTTATGTACTCAAGTGAAAGAGTGATAGTTATTAATGTAGCATGATTTATCCTTTGGTGTTGATAAAAATACAACTAAGAACTCAATTTGACGAAAACAAAATTAATTCAATTCTAACCCTACCAAAAAAACACCCCTACAATTATCATATACCTACGAAAATACTGTATTAGAATTAGTACATACTGCAACCCTATTAGGAATTGACTTAGATACAAATATGACATGGAAACCACACATTCAAAACCTGAAAAAAAAACTCTCCTCTTTTACTTACGCTCTTTATCAATTAAAACGAGCTACTGACTTCGATACTACCCTTACGGTTTATTATGCGTATGCACATTCTAGGTTGTCTTACGGAATCGTGATTTGGGGAAACAGTTGTGAGATTGATGAAGTATTCCGACTACAGAAAAAATGCATCAGAATTCTTACAAACATTGAGCAAATGACCTCTTGTAGACCCTATTTTGTCAAGCATCAAATATTGACCCTAGTATGTATTTACATATTGGAGTCTTGTAAATTTGTCAGAAAGAACACTGATTTATACTCTTTTAAGGTGAACAATAAACGAAACAATCGAAATAAAAATCAAATAGATATACCAATAACAACCAGGAAACTAGTGTCGATCAGTTCCCATCATGCTGAGTAAAATATACAATCATCTGCCAAACGACCTACAAAATATAGAAAAAAATACTTTGTTTATTAGTAACCTAAAAAAAATTCCCCATAAAGAAATGCTATTACAATTTAACTGAATATTTTAATGACGATACAAAATCAATACTTCAATAGCTCTTCTAAATGACTGAATAAATTTATAATAAATTGTAATAATTAATAAATAATTAATGAAAATTGAATAAAATATAACAATACTAACAAATTTAACATAGATTTAACTAAATGATTATGCTAACTAGTACTAACTTACTTGACCTAGGAATAATCTTTAATATTATGTACTTAAAAGGCATCCAGTTGCCCTCTCATGATTGCTATGCCCCAACAGGGCGTCACCTGTACTTTTATAAATATGTAAGATCCTCTAAACTTGTGTCATTGCAATAAATGATTTGAGTTTGAGTTTGAGTTAGGTATATAGCGTGTGGGCTTGTAAATATTATTGACTTTATAGGCAATCACAATTAATATTCTATATATATAGGTTTATTGACAAGTGAATTGAGTGTTGTGAATAATTTGGATTATTTATTTAGTTATTAATATGTTAATTAATAATAGTTAGTAATATGTTAATATGTTTATTATAACTATAATAAAACTAATTTCCATACCTAGTGCAGGACTTAACTGACATAGTACTATTCGCAGATGACACATCACTTACTTCTAAAGTGAAAAGACATTTAAATACTCTAGACGATGTGAATTGTTCTCTGTCTCAAGTCCAAAACTGGTTCACAGTTAATAATTTAGTGCTTAATGCAAAGAAAACAAAATGTATTAAATTTACATTTCCTAATGTAAAACAAGTAAATGTAGGAACATATCTGGATGGAATTAGAACTAGTAAATGACACAAAATTCCTTGGAATTACTGTAGACAATAAATTACAATGGGAAACACTATAATAAGTCTCCAACAATAAGCGGAACCTAATAACTACCTGCAGTATTAACAAATTGTGTCCTACTCATGACATCGTAGCAGGTACTTTGTAGAATCGTAGCACATGTAGCAAGTGTACTACGACGTAGCAGCATGTATGTAGCATGTGCTACGACGTAGCATACTCGTATCTGTCTGAGTCCGCAAGCTTTGTTTTTTAACAACACTTATATGTAGCACAGTTTAGTTACGGGCTATAACACACATCAGTAAGTATGGCATTAATGGAACCTACGTACTTTATTAGCTGTAAAAAATACTAATAACTTAGCATTAAGTTCGCCACTCTTGCCCAAAAAACTAGGAAATCTAATAAACTAGGAAGGCTGATGGATGGATGGATGGATAGATAGATGATTAAGCTCGGCTTTGTACAATAAACAATGTAACAGCCTGCGCGAACGAAAAAAAAATGCACAATTTAATATAAAATTCACAGCAGGCATTTTAAGGGAATCAAAAAAATTCAATCATGTTTCTGTCGGGAAATTATTAACTGACGAATGCACATCATGTTTGTACATGAACGTAGCTACGAGTCCCAACGTCATAAGTTAAAGCGTGACGTTGATTCTGATTCACCTTTATTTAACCGATTTATTCACAATACCCGTGGGAACTACGCACCCCTCAGCCGACTGTCAAATGTCCTCTGACTGTGTTAACTGTTCCGTCTATGCAGGATTGCAGGAACAATATCGTTCTGACTCAGAGTATCGAATCACTTGCTACATGACACCTGCACGTGACAGTTACGTGGTGTACGAGGCGAGCATCAAGCACGTACCGTTACAACATGAGTTCACGCTCTTCACCCGGTCGCCGTATTGCGGGCACAATGGACCAACGGCTGAGCGTGCCTTCCGAAGTACGCAGACTGAAAACAAATGAATGCACTCCGCGATATCTGGTCCTGTTACCCGCGCGAATTTCTTTAATAGCAATGTCTCACAGCGAATTGCTCATCGCCAGGACACAAACTATAGCATCTGTGTAAGTGAAGACTCTAACCATCACAATAGGGAAAGAGTTATTAACCTTCGTTGTAACTACGAGTATGTCCCCAGAGAACTGCCCGCCCCCAGAGAACTAACTAAAACCTACACTTAGGGATAATGTAGCTTCCTATTGGTGAAAAAATTTTCAAAATAGGATCACTATTTTAAACATCCAAACAAACTCGCAAACACATGATGAAATTGGAGATCTCTGGCATAAACTGCTCAATTGAAAACACTGTGTAGGCAAAAAAAAAAAACAAAAAAACAAAAGAATTTTAGGTGCGGTTACCCTAACTAATTTATATACATGTGTAATTGATATATTATTACTAAAATTATTTATAATTTATATACATATTAATATAATCATATAACTAGATACAAAAATATATTACATACTTATATAAGTACTTAATAATATTACTTGTAAATTTGCATGAGGCTGTTATATCATACAATTGTTTTCTTTTCTTTTTTACCATTCGTGTAGTGTTTTATTTTTCTCGTCCAACCCTCTCGTACTCTCTATGACCTTATAGTCATTAAAGTGTCGCATCAAAGTTGATGGTCCTGTAACAGGCCTTTGGCTCATTAGGGCTATCACAGTCGATACATTCGTCCCTGTCGGCCCAAACACGAGTGCTCCTTTTTAAACACGAATGCATATGTCAATTTTTTTTTCCTTAAATAAATAAATACAAAATACAAAAATACCTCTTCGTTATAATATTATTATTACATGATTATTACTTTGCGTGGGTAATTACTTTTAGTCGAAAAGAGATGATAATTATAATCTCCAAGATCGAGTGATTCAAAAGTTTCCGAGGTGAGAGATCTGGGGGTTTTTTTGGACACAAAGCTGTTTTTCAAGTTACACTTTGATAAAACTTTGATCAAGGCAATTAGAACTCTTGGATTTACTTACCATGTTACCAAGTGGCGCAAGGCGGTGCGTAGCGGTTGGGGCAATACCCTAATTAATTAATTATGAGGACATTTAACATAATAGATGTAAAAAATGTAAAAAATGCCAAAAATTGTATCATTTTGGCTGCCTAGAAATGACAAAGTTGGATTATGACAAGATACTGCCGATGAATAGAATTAAATGGGTGTGTACAGAATGTAAACCAAAGAAAAATGAGCCTAATCAACTTACAAGCAGCCCAGCTTATGTACCATTAAAGTGTCAGTCACAGGACTTTCCATCGTCCATGGTTAATATGGATACCCAAGCTTTCACGGCTTACTTCGATAAAATGTTTTCCACACAGAGGGAGGAGTGGAAGGATTGCCTCAAGAATATAACAGATCGGTTGGATAAGTGGGAAGACAAACTCTCATTTTTTGAGACACGGTTGACTGACATAGAGAGTAACACACTTAGGTTGATAGAAGAGAACCAAAGTTTGCGCTCTGCATTGGTTACCCGAGAAAAGGAGATCGAAGGTCTTAAACTAACCGTAACGCAACTCGAGGATGACCTTGAAGTCCGGAATCTCTCCTCAGTTGTGAAAGAAATTGAAATATCTGGAATACCAGAAAGCAAGTCAGAAAACTTACTTCACATATTCAAAACTGCAGCAGTAAAATTGGGGATCGCGCTGGATGACAGAGATATTGACTACGGTAAAAGAGTAGGGCCCTACAAGAACGATACTAAAAAGCCCCGCCTCACAGTGATAGGTCTAACGCGTCGCACTCTGAAAAATGACATCCTCAGAGCTGCTCGAATTCGACGGGGTCTAACCAGCCACGATCTTGAAATATCGGGAAAGCCAATCGATGTTTATTTCAATGAGCGCCTGACTAAAAAAAAGAGGCAACTCTTTACGGCAGCTCGTGCACTGAAAAAAGAATATAACTTTAAATTTTGCTGGACCCGTGATGGTCAGATCTACGTTAGAAAAAACGAGAATTCCAAGGTTGAGCGAATTAACACTGAACTGGACCTTGATCGTGTTTTTGGCAGAGATATATCAGCCTCAATCAGTAAATAAGTTTGGATTTAACATTATTATTCTGTGGTTGCTTTATTTTTATATTACTGCTAATTTACTAAACAAAGAAATGACTTTGCCTAATAAATTGTGTGTACTTTTAGTTTTCATAAATAACAATTTACGTCTCTACTGTTGCATTTGCCGAGGTCGAGCTACGTACTACGTATTTACTTATAATAATATATATATAATATTTCAAGTATTCGTATACTTTAACAAGAGTGTCAATATGCTGTACATAAAGTATGAATCTAACACAATTATATCGTTAACTTCAAATTATGTAATCATTGCATATTTATGTAAATCATTATATTTAATACAATTTACTTATTTCAATATTTACGTATCAATTTATATTTATATACATGTTTGTATAGACACTGTTGCATCAAGACATTTAATAAAAATTAGTCTAACTAATATCTCTGAACATTCTTCTAAAAAAACACATTTACCCTTACATTACTACGATGCTTGAACTCAATCAGCAAGAATTTTGTTCCGAAATTGATAATTCCGAGATATTTAGCACATATACACTAGATTGTCTTGAAGATTGCAAACCCTTAATTGATAAAAACTGCTTAAATATAATTACTTTTAATATTCGTAGCATCCATGAAAATTTCGACGATTTTTTGATAATGCTTCATAGGTTAGATATAGACTACGACATAGTCGTTCTTGTGGAGTGTTGGCTTCATACTAAATGTTATAGTCCAAGAACTATTCCAGGCTATAGTCTACATACCTCATCAATATATAAATTCAAGAGTGATGGTGTAGCAGTATACTGTAAACAAAGTATCGCCATTGATGTACAGGAAGTAGCAATTATTGATTCAAATTCATTATTAGTTAAAATCAATAACAATATTGCAATTCTGTGCATTTACCGCTCTCCTTCTTTAAAAAATGCTACTGACTTTTTAGACGCTTTAAATAATGAATTAGGCAAGGTCAATAAGTCATACAACAATTTATTCGTAACTGGGGATATTAATATAAATATTGCTATTGATGGTGACAGTGACAGTGACACCAATGCTATAGATTATGAAAATATTCTCATGACGCACGGACTATGTCCTACTTCGCGGAATCCAACCAGATTGAGAAACTGTCTTGACCATTTTATCGCCAGGCCAAAGAATAAAAATAAAATAAAAAGCCTTACCATTAGAACGGACACAACTGATCATTCATTAATTATAAATAGTATTGAATTGAATACACCACAAAAACATCGCTGCAATACTACTACAACCAAAATTGATTTCCAAGCTTTAACGAAAACTCTTAGCTCTACAGATTGGACTGATACAATCAAAGAGACAAACGTAAATATAGCTACCTACCAGTTTATTACAAAGCTACAATCGTTAATTGCATTGCATACTAGGACTATTGTTCGTCCACACAAACTCCGCTCTGTGAAGCCATGGATTACTGAATCTCTTGCTAAATCTATAATAAAGAGGGACTTACTTCACAAGGTAGCAAGACTTTCTCCAAACGACCAGGCTATTCAAAAAACTTACAAATCTTACAGAAATATTTGTAAGATTGCAACTAAAACTGCACGTGATCTATATTTTGGTAAGAAAATTGAAACAAATGAATTTGATTCTAGAAAAACCTGGAAAATCATAAAAGAGGCAGCAGATATAGAGCAAGGACCTAAAAAAACTGCAGTGTCTCTTCTTGATTCAAAAAATACCAACTCTGAATCTGTTAATAGAGTCAACAATTATTTCTGCAATATCGGTAGGAAACTTGCACAATCAACTCTTGAACGCCTTAATAAGACAGAAAATGAACTAACTAAAAAAAACATCCCATCTGTAAAACAGTCAAACTCTTTTTTTTTACTACCAGTAGACGCCAACGAAGTTCTTGGAGCAATCCAGGGATTAAAACATTCGAATGCTGCAGGTTGGGATCAAATTAGCAATGAAATTTTGAAGAAAATAGGATACCTTGTACTTGAGCCTCTAGTAAATATATTCAATTTAAGTTTTTTAAACGGCATCTTTCCAGACTCATTCAAATTAGCTACTATAATTCCACTCCATAAAGGAGGTGCAACCAAGAATGTGCAAAATTATCGACCAATTGCATTATTGCCCACAATCTCTAAAGTGCTGGAAAAATTGGTAAAGAGTCGTCTAGTTAATTATTTGGAAAAGCATAATCTTTTATCGGATCATCAGTATGGTTTTAGACACAAACTATCGACAAGTAATGCTCTAGATGATCTTGTTAGCTCTTTGGTTGATCAGTTGGATGACGGAAAACGCTGCATTGGTGTGTTTCTGGACCTGGCCAAGGCTTTTGATACAGTATCTATTCCAATTCTTCTTAGAAAGCTGGAAAGCCTTGGCATAAGAGACCTTCCGATGCAGTGGTTCCGTACTTATCTTGAGAACCGGCTTCAGAGGGTAATCATTGATGGCACGATCAGCGAGAGCATGCCAGTGGCCTATGGTGTTCCACAGGGCAGCGTTCTTGGTCCTATTCTATTTTTAGTATATATTAATAACCTGACAGATCTTAATACCGTTGACGGAAGAATAGTGTCTTTTGCTGATGACACTGCCCTTGTTTTTTCAGCTTCATCTTGGGATCTTGCTTTCAAAAAGGCTAATAAAGGTGTTGCAGTTGTAAAGGAGTGGCTTGATGTGAACCTTCTCACGCTCAACATTACTAAAACAAAGTATTTATGTTTTAGTAAAACAAAGCACACGGAAGCTGACTATGATTTTCACTTGAAGCTACACACTTGAAACAATCATCTGCAATCATACAGCACACAGTGCCAATGCGAAATAATTGAGCGAGTAACCAACATACGGTATCTTGGCGTTATTGTAGATGACAGACTCAACTGGCAAGCTCACATAAAGACCCTATCAGGTCGTGTAAGAAAATTATCGTTCTTCTTTAGGTCAGTCAGGAACATTCTCAACTCGAAGCTAAAATATAGTGTGTATTTTGCAATGTGTCAAAGTTTGCTTTCCTATTGTATCAGCTCTTGGGGTGGCGCGGCAAAGACCCATTTGTTAGAAATAGAGCGAGCTCAACGAATGGTTATTAAAGTGATGCTTAACAAACCATTTCGTTATGACACATATCTTCTACATAAAGAAAGTGCCATATTAAGTGTACGAAGATTATTTATATCAAACATCATTTTAACATCTAGCACATCCTTAGAAATGTACGCTCCAAGCATTAGTACACAAAGGAATAGGTCAGCAAGACTGGAAGGAAAACTTTCCGTCCCTAGAATGGGTAGTAAATTTGCACAGCGTTTCAAAAAGTTTTTGCATCCCTTTATTCATAACCAAATTTATAAAGAAATTAAGTTGGCAGACAAATAAAAATTAAAACTCCAATTAAAAAGAGAGTTGAGTTCTTGGCTTCTAGCAAAATCGTATGAGGAAGTAGAAAGTCTTTTGGATGTCATTCAGTAAACAATCATCTTATTATTATTCTATTGTTTTGTTTTGTATTTATTTATTAAAATTGTCTTAACGTTTTTGGTGTCACTTATATAAAGTAGCAACTTTTTTTTTTTTTGTTAATTTAATACCTTCTTTTTGTTGTTGCTAGCATTTTATATATACTTATTTAAAATCATGTACACACGAATACACATTGTTAAATATTTATTTATTATAACATGTATATTTATTTTATAAAAACATATTTAGATTAAAGTTTAATTTATTTAAGTTAGCACGGGTGGGCGCCTTCTGGCAAAAAACACTTTTGTGCATCCCATGAAACGGAGAATTCTGGTATGGGAGCACGCATATTCTATTCAGTGACGTGTATCAATTTAGTTTGTACAAAATTTTAAATATGGATAATATTTCATTTACTTAATGTGTATTTTAAGTTAACATTACATAAGATTTTTTTTAAAGTTAACCATAGGCTAGTTTTTTTGTTTGTACCTACTAACATTTGAGAAAAAATAAATTTGTATATAAACACTTAACTATAAAACTTACCAATCACACTTCCAACTCTCCACTTAACCGCTTCATTGATACTTATGAGGAGCACATCTCAGATGCGGATATTTTTTTCTTTAGTTTCCTCTAGACAACAAGGCGTGCAACTGTCTCAAAACGTAGGGTGCCTTTTCTCAAATAAAAGGTAATAAAATACATCGCGTTACACCTGTCTAAATAAATATTATAATGTTTTCTTCTTGAATCGAAAGCGATATATTTCTTGTATGATTGAACATACACGGCAACGACGATTAAACGTTCTACAATTGTTCCCTTACGCACAAATACACACAAATGAAACAACTTCAACTACACACGGGTTTAACTTTTTTAACTTTATCAAACGATATTCAACTGTTTCTTCTTGTTTTGTTATTTCAGTATTTTAAAATGTTATTTGTATGAAATTGAATGATTTGTAGCTTTTAATAAAGTATATAAATTTTGTTTTCAAGGCTTAATTAACAAAAATAGTTATTTACAACTGACATTTTATTTTGCTAAGTTGCGTAATTGGCATATGCAAATTTTCATCTCAAACATGCATGAATCTGTATGTCATTTGCTGTGAAACTAATACACTTTTTAAATAAATACAATAAAATGTATTTAAACCATTTCCCTGAACAACTGCCCCACTGCCTCCACCACCACGCAACCATTTTCAGTTTATAACTTGTAGGTTTACGTAACTTGGACGTCAACACGTTCAGGTGAAAGAAAGACATATTTCAAGGAGATCTACCAATATAATACCACTGTCGCGGCTCGCCCAAATACTGCTAGCAAGCCACGGAGGTGTTGTATGAGAGAGGCTAATGTTACAAAATTAAAATTCAAATTCCATAAGATGAGGTGTATCATATAATCCTCTCTCCATTGCTTCGCATACTTAGTTGTCAACTCAAATTCAATTAACTATTTGATAGATTTAAAGACTGTCTCCCCGCAGGATGATGTGCCCGACTCCCCTGCTCCATATTTTCCATCTGCAATTGAAACAGTACATGATTCTACTTGGCGTAAAATCACTAGACTTGAACCCCAAACTAGACTTGGTACGATTGACTATCAAACTGCATGGTCTATAAATAAAGTCGTCAACATTCATAGTAACCCTATATTCTCCTAGGTATGTATGTATGTATGTATGTCAGTCAACCTAAATGTAAGGGGTATTTCGTTACCTACCTACTTCCTAAGTTGATCAGCATGTCCTACCACTGAAGTTATATGCTATATAGAAACATTCTAGGGTCAATAGTTCTCTGTAGGACAAGTAAACAGGAGAGTACTCATAGGCTTCATATAACAAGGTTAGGCAACAACCATAAACCTTCGGGTCTCCAAGCAGGATAACCCCCTAGGACGGGCCATTGAATGGGCCCCCCAGGATTGACAGTATCTCAGATTACTTCTTTAGACAAGGTCAGGCAACAACCATAAACCTTCGGGTAATATCTTTCTCCTAACAGGATACCCTGAACAGCAATATCCTCCAACCTACCTGCCTACCTACTTACCTAACTATTTGCTCAGATTCATAACAGACATAATGAAAGCTAAGTTCCCGCAGCTACGGGCCTTGTATGACTAGGCTAACTTCATCTACTAGACTAACATCGAGCTTTTCCCACAGGTCACACTTACGGTGGTCGGTCAGCACCGCACTCTTAACCGTCTAGGATCTCAGATCTATTACCAAGATCGTATCCTGATCCTCGCCCTACCTATACCTACCTTCCTACTTATCAACAAAAGATCTACATAAGAGAAAGCAAAGTGCCCGTCTCCCGAGCCTCGTGGCAAAACTCAGGTTTGCACAACTGAGCTATTCCTAGTGCCACGCTGACGGTGGCCGACAGCGTCGCACACTTGAGAACCGTCATCTTAGGGACTACCTACCTATTTCTCTAGACTAGACTCAAGACAAGTGAGCAAGAGTCGCTCGCAGGCCCCGTATAACAAGCTCCATCTCGGATCATACACCGAGATCGCATATGGCATGATGGTTCAGTAAGCATTAGATTGACCAACTCGAGTCATAGACCGCATCTTATATTAACATGTTATGCAATAGGAATTCAACGGTATTCAAGCCATCTACTTAGCTTTCATCTACGGTGCGTCCGTGCACGAGGTCACGCCATCACGTTGCCAGCCACTGTCTGCACTGCCTCCAGCATCAGCGATCGCGATCAATCCATTTACGTACAGTTACGACTATCATAAGCAGATGTATTTCACCGACACACACAGTGAGCTTTGAATTGAGGTTAGCAAATGTGGTTTCTTTCGCAGTCGTCAAGAAAAGACGCGCCAAACGGAAATCATGTTCGTGCTACCATAGACTGCGGCTGTAAACGTCAGTCGCGTTCACAGACTTAATAAACTTACGTAGTGTTGCTACTCACAAATATTTAGAGATTTCGCGTTCCGTCGCGACAACCACGTTGTTATATACGTTATATTATACGCATGTTAATCGGTTAATAACACGGCATATGTTGATCATGGCCCAAGACAATCCTTGTGAAGGCCACACGTACCACCGATATAATAAACATGTGAGCGTCCCCGACTGGACAGGGATACCCCGAGCGAGGACTAATCTACGTCATCAATCAGTGACGTCCCTCGGAGACATTCAATCACAAGCTGTTGCTAGCCGCCACTGGCTACGGGACCCTCCGCGGGTCTCAGGCTAGTGGCGATGGACCATTCACCTCTAATGAAGGAACCCGAGCTTCATTTATTATGTTGAGTCATATTCGGGCGGAGAGCGGGGTGGAGAGTTATAAATCTGTTTCGGTTCTGCGGACAGACGCGGACAGATGCGGACGCCGGCGGACGCAGACGGACGCCGACGGACGGACGTGGACGGACGGCCGATGAGGGTCCAAGCGCCGCGAGGAATGCTAAATGTGACTTGAGTAATTTCAGCAATCAAAAAACAGTTTGGTTGTCAGTTTTAGTTGGGAGTTAAATATAAAACAATATACTTGTTTCAATGGAAGTGGGTTTTGATTTGATTGCTATAATATTGCGAGAAAACGGTAACTCGAATTTTATTAGAAATAAACAATATTTGCCCCTCAAAGTTATGAACAAAACAAATAAAACAATAATTGAATAATTTGTGTTAAAGTTAGGGGCTGTTAACTGTTATCGCCACGGCAATAATGGCTTTGTGGAGTTTCCATTTATTTCTGAAATAAGAGTCCCCAAGGTAAACGACTATTGAAAAGTTCAGGCAAGTGTGAATTCACTTAGCGCACCAAGGATTCCTATATTAAATTGTGAAATTTTTAATTCTAAACTTTGCTATAGTTTTTCTATTTTATTCAAATGTTCCTCTGAATTATAGAATATTTTTATATAAATAAATATAAATCATCACGACATGAATCTCTGAGGGGTTGTCAGAGGTGTTTCGAGTATGAACAGTGAAATTCAAGTCACAGTACACCCGCGCTTCACCGACGATTATTACGTTATTCATATTTTCAGTCGCATACTTTCAGAAATAGATGTTGGAACCATAGTTTTTAGGCCTATTTTCTCATTTATATTATAAAAAATATTAAAGAAACGTAAATTTAGACATGGGAAGCTCTGAACCGAGATCCAAACGCACAGCCTCTCGCTTACCGGGAGGGAGATTGCTCTATCAACTGGGTTATTTAGGTCTAAACACAAACTCACGAATTGATGATATGTATTAATACTAATTTGTATCCCCTTGCGATAGATAAATCGTTAAAAGTGCTGAAAAAATATATCATCTCTATTTTATTTATATACTCAGACAATAAGTTACTAAAAAAATTACAAAAGTAATTTTGTAATGAAGCCTCAATTGCTGCGGTCAAATAATATTAATTTCAGGCACCTTTAAACTTTGACAATTTATTTCAGAGACAAAAAGCTCTCTTATAAATTTCAAGTTGATAGCTTTATCCTTCTTGGAGAAAGCGAACACGCTAGTCATACCATGGCCACACCGCCAACAGTTTCTTTTTCTCCCTTTCTAGTACTGAACTCTAAAGAGAGAATTGTAACTTTTTCAACTGTCTCTTTAATGATCATTTATTTGAAACAGAACCCCGCTAATAAATAAAGGCACCTGAGTACTTTTCGTTGGTATAATTAGATCGCAGTCGCACAATAAGCCGCGTGAGATAATAGCGGTTTGGCAACAAATGGGCTGTTGTGGGCCATCGAGGATTGATTACTCTGAACGGTAACGAGCCGCGCGCTGTGTTGTATCGACCTGAACGTTATGTTATTATATCACATTTCATTATATTACTAAGACACGAATAGTATATATGAGCTATAATTAGATCGTAGTCGCACAATAAGCCGCGTGAGATAATAGCGGTTTGGCAACAAATGGGCTGTTGTGGGCCATCGAGGATTGATTACTCTGAACGGTAACGAGCCGCGCGCTGTGTTGTATCGACCTGAACGTTATGTTATTATATCACATTTCATTATATTACTAAGACACGAATAGTATATATGAGCTATAATTAGATCGTAGTCGCACAATAAGCCGCGTGAGATAATAGCGGTTTGGCAACAAATGGGCTGTTGTGGGCCATCGAGGATTGATTACTCTGAACGGTAACGAGCCGCGCGCTGTGTTGTATCGACCTGAACGTTATGTTATTATATCACATTTCATTATATTACTAAGACACGAATAGTATATATGAGCTATAATTAGATCGTAGTCGCACAATAAGCCGCGTGAGATAATAGCGGTTTGGCAACAAATGGGCTGTTGTGGGCCATCGAGGATTGATTACTCTGAACGGTAACGAGCCGCGCGCTGTGCTGTATCGATTTATTTATATCACATTTTATTGCGAGTATCTTACGAAGGTACGTATCCTCAATTTGAAGCCTACTTTTACTCAGGATAATTAATGTAATTTGGTTTTTTTTTCTCAAATGCGAAAGCAGGCTTCGGCTGTGACATGTCCCCACCCACATGACGCAACCATGCCGCCTACGACGCATTGTGTTCCACCGTGACGTCATGAGAAGCCGTACCGGGGAGTGGTTGCAGGCAGTTGTGTAACCTGGTATCGAGCGTTCCCATCAGACGCGGTGATGGCCAAGCGTTTGTATACAATAAAGTGGAATTGATTGTGTCTTGGCAGAGCGACGGGACAAGCACAGACCAGGCTTGGCTTGATGCTCCTATCTCTACGGAGTATTCACACTACAATACAAAACAACGATACTAGATAAACTCACACGCAGTAAGTATGTAACTTTTTTAAATTTTAATAGTCAAATATTAAATTTCTGGCTACTGTAAGTCGACTTCATAATTAAAATAGGTGACAGATTAAACTTACAACGATCCCACTATAACCGACATATTGTGAAATATAGGGATAACAATGTTACATTTAGTCAAAAAAAGTTGTTTATTATTGCGATACGTATTACATAAAAACTTGGAATTGAGGCAATCATACAAATACAATTCAAATATCGCATCAAAGTGGTAAATCTTAAATTGTTTAATACATATAGTATAATTCCAGTGATACCGGAACAAAACATATTTTTATTTTAATATGATTATCTTGATATTTGTCCGCAAGAAAACATCTCAAAGTATTCAATATTGTATTAGCGAGGACATTATTGAATACTCGACAACAACAACATTGTGATATTGAGAGCATCAACAATTGTGCGTCTCGTCGTCGTCGTCGGTACAACTTTTGTGTGTTTGTTTGTTTACTTGTATGTACCACGACGGACCTAACTATTACAGACTGTAAAAAGAAATTAAAATGCATATTACTACCCTTTTTTTTTTCTTCAAGTAAATACCCTTACATAAAAGCTTTTTCACCTTGTATGTTGTATTATTTGGCTTTTCTAATCCGATTATTATAATAAATAAAATATTATAATAATAAAATAAAACAAAATTGAATAAATAAAATATTAATATAATAATAAATAAAATATTAAAACAATCGGATTAGAAAATAAAAATTATTATCAAATCAAATCAAATCAAATGTATTTATTTCAGATCGAAGATCCATATAAACATGTTAGTAATAAAACAACTTATGCTATTGTTAGTAACTTATGCTAATACATCAATATACAAAATATACAAAGAAGACTCCACGCCCCACTACACATGGACATGCAGGCCAATCCAGTGGCGTAGAATCGGAGAGTCCCACCTGTCTACAAACGTGCTCAGCAAGCTGTTGGGACTGGAACGCACGCGCTTCAACAGAGACGCACACCTTTTTCTTACTACGGCATGGAAGCCGTCAGTATAGGCCTCTGCGAACATGCCAGAAGCGCTACAAAATCGCCTCAGCCCCAACAACACCCTGAACGCGTTGTTAAATTGCACGCGCAATAATAATGAAAAACATTATTATTATTAGAAAAAAAAATCTTTTCTAATCCGATTATTAGTTTTAATATAAGGTGACTTTTATGAAAATGAAAAGTGTGACAATTGTCAACAAGTACATGTGTAATTAATCACCATGTTGTAAGGTGACTTTATGAAAAGGAAAGAAATGGGGACCACGCCCAAACATAAAGCACTGCGAATGGTCTCGTACGGTGCCGTCGTCTGGAGGCCCAGGATGGACGTCGGCTACGTACAGAAGAACCTGGAGAAATTCCAAAGGCTTGCTTGCATGCTAACCACAAGTTACATGCGGACCACTGCAACCGCAGCCCTTGAGACTATATTGGACGTCCCGCCGCTACACCTGTACAATAACAGGAAGCGGCGGCTGCAGCGTTCAGACTCAGGGCAGCTGGACAGTGGAAAAGCAACGACAGGGCACCACACACGCGAATCCTAGAAATGGCCGTGTCCCATCAGCCACTAATGGAAGCGCCGTGTGACAGAATCCCTAAAATGCATGTCTTCAATAGACAGTATAACGTCCAACTTTTTGAGGAGTCAACGGACCACTCTAATATCCATGAGATAAGGGTATATACAGATGGATCCAAAACAAAAGAGGGTACTGGGGCCGGAGCGTACTCAGCTGAACTCAACATTCACAAATCAACAGCATCTGGTAAGGACAACAGGATTTTGCAAGCGGGATGCGTTGGCATTATCCCACAGAGTACCTTTAGATATCCTAGCTACAACCGCGGTACTCAGTAAGATAAAGGCCTCAACATTCATATATTTTCTGATAGCACTGCGGTACTACGAGCCCTAAGCAAGACCACGGTGAACTCTGGGCTCATATTACAATGTCTGAACCAACTGGTGGAGGTAAGCAGTCACAGTGAATAAAAGTGGATAAAAGAACATAGTGGTTCGCTGGGTAACGACGCGGCCGATGACTGGCAAAAAAAGGCGCAAAGCTAATACCAGTAGGTGCTGAACTACTGGTACCTCTGCTCTTTAACCAGATACGAACATGGCTGTGTAAGAGAACCAGCTCCCAACATGCTGAGCAATGGGTAAGCATGACAACTTGCAGACAGACGAAAACGGTTTTACCTACCGCGAACCGTCATCTGACAAATAAACTACTCCGTCTTAATAAAACCAACCTTCGCATGATGGTAGGAATAATTACGGGACACAGCAACTTTATCAGACATTTTTATAATATAGGTCTTACGGAGAGCTCTCTGTGCAGAGCCTGCATGGAGGCCGAAGAAACGCCGACCCTCGTGACAATAGATTGCGTAGGTGTCAGCACTCAACGGGCTAAGATCCTCGGTGAACCGGGAACGCTCCTGGTGAGAGCTGGGCAGGCTGGAATAGCTAGTTCCAAATACTTCCACGCACAAAGGTCCAAATATGAGTGTAGGTGCGGAAATAGAGCCCGCCAAAGAAGAAGAAGAAGGTGACTTTGTTCATATAACCAAATTGATACTGAAGACTCTGTAAGTGTTCAGGACCAAGGTTCGATGATCCTGTTTGCGAAATACGGACAATATTTGTTTGTGCCTGTATACTTATTCAGGAACAACATAAGCTCAATTTGTATACGAAGTCTAAATCTCATTTTTCGTATTTCACAAAAAAGGTCATTGAACCGCTGTTCTGACCACTTGCCGAGTCTCCAGCATGAATTTGTCGACGAAATAAACGAACGTCAACATATTTATCCTATATATGCACTTTTCGCACCTTTATGATTTTTGCAATAAATATAAGAGCATCAGTAGGTCCGTGGAAGAGTAATTATATTATCTATGTACAAACAACTTAATGTACAAAGTACCTGTAATATACCCGCGTGGGCGCGGCGCTAACTAGACAGTTACAGAGATACGTCTTCTTCTATTGTGTGAGACCATGAAGCCACCGGCGCGGCGCCGCGCCGGAGGCTTAGCTCATAGTGCAGGAGTCGAACAACGCCACAGGAGTGGGACACTGGTGTCGATTCGGCGCAACACGACTCAACTTATTTGACAGGACTAACCTTATTTTAAGTGCCCTGTCCTTTTCTTTTCGATGCAGAGAGACAAAAACAGAATGCTTAAGAGTATGGCATACCCTAGGAAAAAATGTTATTACCCGTCCGACACAAAAAGGCCGATGTCAAATACTTTATTAGCGGAGTTGATGCCCGTGATTCTTGGCACTTGGTGGAACTTTTGATACATTTTGATTGAAAAACACTTGTACTTGTCCACTTATTTATATTATTTCCCTTACCGGTTTCGTTATAGCATTATACTTTATTAGCTTTCGATAGAGGCGATTATTGGTTAGCTAATCGACCTATTTGTCTAGGACGCTTAATACTAATAATTACGCGCGAAACAGATCGGAGGGTTTTTTAGCTAATACTGAAATATTTTGTAGAGAAAAAAATGTTGGATTTGAGTATAAAACCTTTATATTTCTATTACCTAGTTTATGAAAAAAAAATCAAGTTGATATCTTAGCCGTGTTCATGAAACGAACGTTTGAAAACCAAAAAAAAAGAGGGTAGAAAATATTTTTTTTGACAAAAGTATAAATCTTAGTACATCGTTTATCAGTTGATCACTTAAATAAAAGATCAATAAATTAAATATATTTTTTCCAAGATTACTTCTTCAAAGTCCTACTTTCTTCAAAAGAACTCTCAAAAATCTGGATTTTTTCATGTTTTAGTGTCAGGTACAGCCTTAAATAATGTTTATTCCTGTCAAATAAATTAAGTGGTGCGTGTTGCACCGAATCGACACCACTGCCTCTGCCTCTCGCTCCACATTGTCTATAGTCAGTTGTTCAATGCCTTCCTGCTGTTTACACGACACGACACAATGTCCTTCAGAGAAGCTTTACTCGTGGATCAGGCGGTAAATGTTGCTTCATACTCTCGCTTCACAACGGTATCGGAATATAATGGGATTATAAGCTTACTGAATCCCAACAGTTAGATTAAAGAGCCATTGAGTTGAGGTGCCATTTATGTGTGGGTGTTTGTGTATGTACCTACGTACAGGTATGTAGCAGTAATAAAATCTAAAAGTCTTCAAATAAAACGTTTTATTTCAAGTCCTAGTACTGACGTTATTAAGTAGAACATTTATACATACGCTAGATTTTGCTCGCGACTTCGTCCGTGTGGATTTAGAATTTCAAGCAAAACGATTTTTCTTACAAAAGTACATTTATTTAAGAGTTCATTTTAGAAAAATTCTTTCTTAGTGCACCCTTTATCCTAAAATACATGGTGATTATTTATTTTCAAGAGTTTTATTCCAAGTTTCAAATTAATGGGAATGGGATGGGAAACAGGGAATAAGATTTTTGTTACAAACTTTTTAGGTGCTCACGTATCGGTTATCGACGTCCCTTAAAGTACAGTACAAAGCTAAAACTTCAGTTCTGCCATATCTTGCTTTGATGACGTAATAGTCATGTCATTTAGGCATTACAGAAAATAGGCCACTGGCCACAAGAAAAAAAAGTAATGTCAAAACCGACGTCTGTTTTTTTCATTTTCAGTAATCCCATCTTCAGGTTTTATCCCATAAATTTATTTTTAATATTTTCTTTACTTCAAGGAACTCTCCCTATTGAGCCTAAACGGTATGACTATTTCGTCACATTCCCATTTCTCTAAACTGACTTTCAAAAAATAATTTCGTTATAAAAAATACCATCTGAAATATGTATCTACAGTATGTATCTTCATGATTTAGTCTATATTTTCAGAAAAGATACACAAAAGGGCCTGTTACAATTTATGGTTGGTTCGAAGTATTGCACATTGGGATAAGTATTTAAAAATCATTCTCTTTATCCTTATGTATTAAGTTCTGAAAATACATGTCATTAACGCCATTTTATGACTTTTAAATGACCTTTTCAGATCAGTTAATATCTTTAGTACTCGTATGTCCTCTATCGTTACATTGTTATTGTATTTTAATTATGATAATTAACTGACATTTGAATTAACTCTCCGGTCTCCATCACCACCACACACTCCATCACTCCACAGTCTCTAGGTCCAGCGGCTGGTCTACACGTTGTCCTTCAGTCAGTCACTCCGGACAAAGCTTTTTATACAGGATGTTAAGATTTGCTGTTTTATACCATTTAGTTCGAGTAGGTGTTTAACTTTTCTACGGAACAGCTGATTTTGTTTTCGCGATTTCAGGGTTGGCCCCATAGTAAAAGTTGTTCATACTGATGGGTAGAACACCCCGTTTCAAGGTAAAGGGTTATCATCAGGGGGGTGGACACAGTGGACAGAGAATAGTGTAATCGCACTTGTTGAATATGTTTTGTGGCAATTTTAGTTACACCTGTACTTAGAGTTTTTCAAAACAAACTAAATGCATGTTTCTGTGCCGGGCAAAGTAAAACTGTAAACTTTTCCCGTTAATTAAATTCAGGAAATGAAGATAAGTAGAATCGATAAGCCGTGTCTGTTGCTATCTGTAAACTTGTGGCCACTCGGCGTTGTGCAAGTTAAGTTTTATATTATTATATATTTATATTAAAATATAATAATAATAACTAATTACGATGTCTACAATATACCTACTCACTTAAAATATATTATGGATATATATATATACACTTACTTATAACTATATGTATGTTTATTTATGGTATACACTTTCAACCATATCCAAAAAAGTGTCACTTAATTAAGTCTATAGTTACAGTGGTTGCATCGTCCGATCGTTAGCAAAACTAGGCGGCGCGAAACTAGCCTGCACTGTATAGGAATTAAGGAATATTTTCGCATGTAAATCCAGTAAATTCAAGTGACCAACTGCTAAAGATAATACGTTGTTTTATATTACTTTGTTCGACTTACCCTACATTTGAGAATTTATTCTTTTAGTCTTTAAGAATAACTGTATTTAATAAAATAAAATGTGTATATAACTACTACGTATATACATATATTAAGTATTGTTTAACGATCATTAGGAAGGAGCGGTCACTCCTAATACAGGTTCTGCGAACTTAACAGGGGTGTCCGATGACTGTGTCATATTGACCTTACTTAATAAATGAAATTTTGTTTGTTTATTTGTTTGTTTGACTGTGAAGATATTGTATCGAGTGCTCGAATCTTGCTGTAAGCTTTCACATTTGTATCACCAACAACTGTGGAGTCAGGTACCTTTAGCATTTGATATTTTTATTTTAACAAAGGCCGT
Organism: Ypsolopha scabrella; assembly: GCA_910592155.1. Taxonomy (NCBI): domain Eukaryota; kingdom Metazoa; phylum Arthropoda; class Insecta; order Lepidoptera; family Ypsolophidae; genus Ypsolopha; species Ypsolopha scabrella. Next base: position 32,472,949 of record OU342962.1, on the reverse strand, counting down.
GTTCTACAGTTTCAGATATTTCACGACAAAAGAAACTCTTGTTTCGCGTTTTTTGTTCGGAACTTACAGTCTCGTGTTGTTTATGTTCGTGTTTGTTTTGCACAATACATAAACATGATCGTACTGTAGGTCTGTGGATCTTCTCGCATGTTGGTATAAACTAGTAGCAACCGATAAGCATTTCGTTATCTTGTACTATCTTACCGATTTATCGTCTACCCGCACAAACATTGGTCCTTAAAATTAATTTAAAAAAATCAAATCAGCGATAGCAGAACATCTCTTAGAATCCGGGACTAACCACTGCATAAAACAGCATGACTCGAAAATTCTCTCCACCGATCGCCATTATTACCCAAGAATTGTGCGTGAAGCGATTGAAATTAAGAAACATCCAAATAATTTCAATCGGGAAGATGGATTTAAATTGTCTCCAACATGGAACCCAGGTATCTAGAAATTTAAGTCGGATGTTTCATCTGAAAGTGCATCTCTGGATATTGTGAGTGTTGTGTGCCGTGCGTGAGACAAACAAAAATTAATTATAAAGAACAATGTTTGTGCGGGTAGACGAAGAAAAAACATTTTGTGTCGCCAACTTAGACCATATAACACGGGACTAGGCAACTTATCCCCCTCTGCCGAAGAACATACATTTGTTCATGTAAGTTTGTTTGTGTGCTCGTTTTGTGTTTGTGTTGCAGCTTTTGATTTAGTGTGATATAGCAGTTTTTCGCAGGAGTGTGCGTGAATGAGTAAATGTGTGCTGTGCGTGTTTACCTCCCCTCCCGTGGAAAACGGCAGAATAATTTCAGTACTAAGAGTCGCGCTTTGCCAGGTCCCGTGTTAAATGGTCTAAGGTCGCCAAACGCAACTCATTACTGCGCCTCGCCGAACTTGCCAGTTTCCCGCAGACCATGAGGCATGCAACTGGCTCGAAACGTCGGGTGCCTTTTTACAAACAAAAGGTAATAAAAATACATCGCGGTAGACTCGTCTAAATAAAAATCAAAATGTGTACAAAACGCGAGAGTTTAAAGTTCACCATTGTGATCGGTCAAGGACAGGGTTGCAGCTCTTCAGCTGACTTTGCATTGACAAGAAAGGTTTACCCTTTTTATCATCTTGAAACTTATTGTTGAGACGCCGCAGAACCGTAGTTGAGTTTTTATTGTACGTTGAGGTTACTGGTTAAGGTGTTGCCTTTTTAGTATTCGAGGGCATTAGTTAAGCCAGTATTAGCCATTTTTTCTGGTATTTATGAAGAATACTGGAAATGGACCAAGTAAAAAACAGGTCTTAACTTCAGGACGGTAGTTTATTGAGTGAGAGATTTAGCGAGCGATCAGGCTTATATAAGTGAACTGTCAACCAAAAGAAATAGCTGTGACTACCCGTATAAATGAGACTTGAATATTTGAATATACCAACAGTCCCCCTCAAATATTCAAGTAATTATGTATACAAAACACCTTGATTAAAAAAAGTTTTAGATTATACATAAATTTACATTAATTGTTTTAATTTACTATAGTTAACATAAAACAGTTCACATAAGTATATTTATTTTATTATTATAAACATATCTTGTAGATTTATGATCGTAATGAAATATTTTCAAACATAATATATATAATTTAATTTGAGTTTTACTTTCCTCTTAATTCTAGAAACTTAACTGTAGGTACCATTTTTGTAAATATGTCAGCCAGTTGATTTCCTGTGGAAATATAGTCAAGCTTTATTACTTTGTTAGTAATTTGTTCCCTGGTGATAGACTTTTATGATTTGTGGCATTATTAGCAATTCTAATACAACTGTTATTGTCTTCAAAGATAATTATGGGCTGCAATACTGGAATTGAAATATTATTTAGCAAAGATTTTATCCAGATTGCCTCTCTCACGGCTTCAAATAAAGCCATATTTTCAGCTTCCGTTGAAGAGGCGGCAACAGTATTTAGTTTGCGTGTATTCCACGAAACTGTACAATTATCGAACACTTTAAATATGTATCCTGTCGTACTTTTTCTGTCACTTATGTCACCTCCCCAATCGGAATCTGCATATCCAACAACCAGTTGTTTGTAATCGCATTTCTCATAAGTCAGTTTTAAATTAACAGTTCCTTTTATGTATCTTAAAAGATGTTTTAAACATTTCCATAACTCTTCATTATTTTTACTTCGATATCTACTCAAAATACCAATAGCCACACAAATATCTGGTCGTGTACAAAGCATTGCACACATTAAGCATCCAATGGCGTTTCTGCAGGGGGCCTCATAGTAAGTGTCAGAATTTAAAGTTTCATGATCCAATTTGGATGGAAATGGTGATTTTGAAGAATTGCTTTCAGTCATGGAAAATTTGCTTAAAACACTTTGAAGGTATAATGATTGGTCTAAAGTCAATTTACCTTTACTTCGTTCTACTCTAATGCCCAAAAATAATTTAATCTCATTTAAATCAGTCATGTTGAATGTCTGCATTAAACCGTTTTTATTCGATTGCAAATTCTGAATATCCTTTGTGCAAATAATTAAATCATCTACATATAGTACAATATACACATTTTTATCCATACAATTCTTATCCATAACATATACACAAGGATCAACTTGAGAATTCTTAAAACCAATAGCCTTAAGAGCACGATCAAAACGTTCAAACCAGCACCTGGACGATTGCTTTAAGCCGTATAGCGTTTTATTTAATTTACAGACTTGATTCGGCTGAGCTGGAACACCCTCCGGCACTTCCATGTAAACGTCTTCTTTGAGAATGCCGTTTAAAAAGGCAGTTTTGACATCCATATGATGGACATGTAAATCAAGCTGATTAGCTAGAGCTAGAACAAATCTAAATGTTGATATTCGAGCAACTGGTGCGAACGTCTCATCGTAGTCTTGTAGGTACTGTTGAGTGAAACCACGGGCAACTAAGCTCGCCTTATACCGCGTAGGTTCACCAAGTTCATTATTTTTAATCGTGAAAACCCATTTAGAGCTTACTATATTTACATTATTAGGTCTATCAACAAGACTCCAGATTTGATTGCTATGAAGAGACGCAATTTCACTTTCTATGGCTTTTAACCATTTATCAGAATTGTTCCTATTAAAAATTTCATTGTATGTACTTGGCAACGATTGAACAGTTGTGAGTGATAAATAAAAATCGGGGTCATTCATCTGTACATAATTTTTTGCGGGTAAATTGAGAATTCTTTCACTACGTCTCAGTTTGCTAGATGAGGGTCCAGCTTCTGAGCTATTATCAGTAAGATTTTTGTGTTTGTTGCCTATTAACTTTGCTGATTCGTTGTAGGGCTTATTAATTTCGGCGGGAATTTCAATAGGTGTACTGACCGGCCTAGAAGATTCAAAAATTGACTCATCGAATACAATATCTCGGGCAGTGAGAAATTTATTATTTTCTGTGTTAAATAATTTGTAACCATTTTGGTCGTATCCGACTAATATGGCTTTAAAGGATTTTTGGTCAAATTTTGATCTTCTACATTTGTCATGGACATAGGCCGTCGAACCAAATATTTTTAAATTGTTTATTTTCGGTTTCCTATTGTGCCACGTTTCATATGGAGTTTTATTTGTGAGGGCTTTTGTGGGTTGTGGGTAGTCTATGAGTTAAATATGTAGCTGTTAATATAGCATCACCCCAAAACGATTTGTCCAACTTCGCACTTGTAACCAATGTTCTAGCCATTTCGGTTAGTGTACGATTCATGCGTTCATCTACCGCATTTTGCTGTGGCGTGTATGGTACCGTTAGGTGGTACGTTATTCCCTTACAAACACAAAAACCTTTGAATTCGTTTGAAAGATATTCTCTCCCGTTATCACAATATAAATTGGTTACTTTTAAGTTGAACAAATTCTCACTATTAGCAACAAAATCTTGAAAACATTTTACTACTTCTGATTTTGAATTCATTAGGTAAGTTACAGTATAGTGCGTAAAATCGTCTATAAATGTAACAAAATAGTTTTTATCATCGACAGTTGTAGGTGTAATCGGGCCGCAAACATCAGAGTGGATAATAAATAGTGATCGGTTATTTTTGTTAGATTTGTCTTTGGATTTTGCAAAGGGCAATCGTGACTGTTTACCAAGAATGCATGGTTCACATAATTCATCATTAGGCATAATATCAGCAATTAATTTATTATCATCTTTGTCAACCAAATTTTTGAGCAAGTTAAATTTTTGTTTGTTTAAATGACCAAGCCGACTGTGCCATAAATCATAAGATTTATGTACAGTTTTGGCGTTGGTTTTCATTTTTCTTTATTTAAATTACAATGGGATTTATTTATTCCAAAAGTGATACTAAAAAGATTGTTAGTATTCTCACCAGTCATATAACATTTGTTATTTTTATAATAGATTTGAACTCCATTGTTACCAAAAATAACCGACATACCTGTCTGTTGTATGCGATTTACCGATAGTAAATTGTACCGAACCTCTGGCGAATACAATACGTCTTCAACGGATCCCTGAATTCCTAAATTTGTGGTTACCTCGATTCTTCCTTTACCAAATGCAAGAATGGAGGTCCCGTTCTTAGCAACGCCGATTTTTATCGGTGTAGGTAATTCGACATATGATGTAAAAACTTCCAGAGTGTTTACAATGTGATCAGTTGCACCAGAATCTAAAAGAAAGCAAATTTCATCATTAGCTAAACGATTATCAGCGGCAACAGGCAACTTACATTTTGAAAACATAAAATCAAAACTGTCCTCGTCATTGTTGCAGGGTTGAACAATATTGGCCGTCTTCTTGTAGCTGGTAGATTGTCCATTTTGCTGCAGCTTTTTGTAGAAATGGCAGTCCTTTTTGAGATGATTTCGTCGTCCACAATGGTCGCAATACATCTTTGACATCTTGTACGTAGAATTTCCGGGTTGAAATTTTTCTTTCTTCTGAGGGTATAATTTTTTCTTCTTTGTAGGTCCGTGCGAATTTTGTACAGAGAAACGTTTGGTGCCAGTATGCAGAGCCTTGAATTCTGTTGTAGTTTCAGCCTGCAGCTTCACTTCATGGTCTAACAGGCGTGTCTTCACAAAAACCAAATTTAGATGTTCTTCTCCAAGCGTTTCTAATGCCGTTATCACACCGTCATAGGTAGCGGGTAAAGTGCACGTGCGATATTTTGTCCATTTCGTAGAGTTTCGCACCAGCAGAGATCAATTCGGTAACTATATTATCGAACTTTGTGAAATGTTTTAACAACGATGTATCTGGTTGCAATTTAAGATTCAGAAGTTGTTTACGCAGCGCTAATTGTGTAGCCAAACTTCTTCGCTCGTAAATTTTGTCAAGGTCGTCCAGTATAGATTTAGCGGTTGCAGAACCTTTTTCAAAATTCAAAAATGCTTCACCCAAATACACAACGATCGTACCTTTTGCGGTCATGTTTTTCTTCAGCCAGTCTGCGTCTGGATCTTTGGGTGTGGCCTCTTCCACGACGTTTAGCACCTGTAGTTCTTCTAAAAGCGATTTCACGCAAAATTTTTACGTGCTGTACCTTTTGCCGTTAAATTGTTGGATGTTTTTTTTGTTTCGGGACTCCATTTTTACAATTCGTAAATACTTGCACTGAACACTGAATTTTACGTTAATTTGCACAGTTATAAAACGTGGCCTGGGAGCATAACCTATTGGAAATGGGCCAAGTAAAAAACAGGTCTTAACTTCACGACGGTAGTTTATTGAGTGAGAGATTTAGTGAGCGATCAGGTTTATATAAGTGAACTGTCAACCAAAAGAAATAGCTGTGACTACCCGTATAAATGAGACTTGAATATTTGAATATACCAACAAAGTATTTATGTTTGAACTTAATAACACCAAAACCCGTAATGTAGCGTTATTTTATCAAAACAAATAAAAGTTTGTCAGTCGCAGTTCCTGGAGCGTGCGAACCACATGGTAAATTTTACTAGCAAATGTGTGCCGTGTTGATGGTGGTAGAACATGGAGTATCTTATGAACCATTCGCAATACCTCACTTTCACATCACACTTTCTCACATGACTCGTCCCATACTGATATGCCATTCGAGGGGGATCAAGCTGCGATCGTGTTCAAACTTACCTAAATAAATAATTACAATTATAGCCCTCCTTATATGCTGAAGGTCATGAATGCATAGAACCAGCAGTCTTTTCACCATGGTGTCAGTCGTGTTGCACTGAGATTCCAAGGTTTTTTTGAATAATATGCAGTTTTTTTGCTGACAAAGTTCCAGCTGATTTTACATTCACAATGCTGGGGCAATTTTTATGGTAAAGACCAGCTCGAACTTACTGTGGAATCTAAAGAAAGAAAAGAATTTGAACGCCGAAAAATTCGCAATTTCTGAAACCATTGCACCAAGTTATTTTGTGAGAAGTATAAGCCTCATGTTAGGTGGTAGAGCTGATGCCGGGCTCGACTGTGGAGGTACCACCATCTTACTCGCAAATCCTCCCGAAGTTATTCGGGGGAGAGTAAGAGGACAGCTCTCAGGCAAAAAAACCAGGCGGCCCACCATTACCTGGGACCGATGGATGGCGGTATATCCATCCCCAATTGCCAGGCCTTATATAAATCAGACTGGTGACGGGCAGCGGCGTTACTGGTGCAATGGTTTCGGCACCGCGCTCACCCACCCGCCTGCCCAGCGTGTGTGAGTATGGGCATTTCTTCCAGGAGGATCGCCAAGAGTGACGAAATCCTGGAAAGGTATGTCCAGCAGTGGACGAAACAGGCTGATGGATGGATGGATAAGCCTCATAAGCGCTATTTGAAACATATGGCGTTACGAAATCTCTCCGCGGTGGCTGCGGTTCTTGTGCCAACAACTTCCTGTATCACAGGGAATTAATTTAAATGTAAGAAATATTTTTTCGTTTAAGATATGTTACATTTTCTTAACCTCAAATTATATTATTTTCAAACAGTTACTTGCTTTTTATATTTGAATACATATTTTATATTTACCTCATTCCGTTTAGAATGAAATGCACTTTGGATCAAAGCAATGTACTGTTTCTTAAAGTTTAAAAAAACATCGCGACTTATTTTCGAGTATTGATGATTTACAAAGCCAAATAGAAATGTTGAAACTTGTTACTCTAGGTGAACTAGAACTTGAACTGAAGTTTGAATTGAACAGGATTTTTATACCTTGCTTGCAAAGTTTCAAACGTTGGCAGATAAAATATTCTATAAATTGGATGAGTCAATCTCAATCTCCAGACAACATTCTCAATGCAATCAAAACCGTTCAGGCGTTAGGCTGCAACTAAAATAATGACTTGTAATTTTCATGGCTCCCAACAAACACACTACTGAAAAATCCAGCTTTCCTTATAGCTTCAAAGTCTATAAGAGTGGCATAATGGAGTGAGAATCAGGCCCGAGTTCTATAACAGCTAAAATTACAGCTTATGACCACAGCGGAAACCTAAGGTATTTTGTGACACCTTATGGCACCGTTAATTTCACAATAGTTAGATTTGTAGCTTTTTTGCTACTTTTAGTCGCATAAGGGTTCGCATGGCATTTTGACCACCATTTCATGCATTGTAGTTATAATTGCACCTTTATTGGCACTTTCAGTTGCATTACGGTCCCGCGTGGTACAATTTGCCACGCTCTCCTGCATAGGATAGGAAATTGTGACTAATTTATTTCTCACAGTTTCTGTTATGCTTTAGAGGTAAAATTAGCTCTTCAGCTCGTAAAATTCTCTTTTGTAGAACTACTATGCGGTCTGTAGTGCGCTTAATGATAGAAAATAATAGCTTTTCAATAAAATTGAGAACGCTGTAAACCTGGCCGCACTTTTTGTTTACCTATTGGTTGTTATTATATTATATTTGTTGTCGATTTCATTTTATTGAAAATTAATATTTACAAATTTCGTTTTATTTGACTATTAATTTTTTAAGTTACAAGTTTACAACCTAGTCAACCTACAGGTCCATTGTCCTCGAAGTTGATTTTCAGATCGTAAGTAGATACGTATAACTGAAGAATTTATTAGCATAATACTACTAGTTTTTCAAGCAAGGGTTTATAGCAATGTTTTGCAGATTATTTATTTATTTATTTAATATTTGGGAGTCTTACAGCTTAATAACTTACAATATAATACATAAATTGATAAACCTATGCCATTGACAAGTCTCCGCATATGGATAGACAAGAAAAGAAAGGAAAATAAATAGAACTAAATGAAGTTTGCACAATAAGCAAATACTAAGATATTACAAGAATATAATAATTAAAGGTTAATTAATAATCAATACTATAAGGTACACAACTATCCAAATAAATACTACATATTGTCAGGGTTGAAAAAACAATTTGCTAGATTCCTTTTCACAGAAGTGGTACTGGTGCAGATATGTCAATATCAAGAGATGAATTGTTGATTGAAATGGGTGCTCTTTGTATAAACGAATTTCTTCTATAGTTAGTGTGCAATCGCGGTACATGTAATCTTACCCGTTGTCTTAGACCAGGGCCATTGAAACAAAGTCCAATCTTAGACAGTAATTCAGCGCAATCCACGGATCCATTCGCTATAATAAAAATAATAAAAAAACATATGTCGCTTATTTGACGCCGTACATGAAGTGGAAGGAAGTGGTAACGTTTGCATCTGTGTTCATAATTGATCGATCTTTGCTTGGCTTTAAAATCGAGATAGCGCAAAAATTTCTTTTGTATATAAAATTTCTTTTGTATATAATACTCGAGGTGGCTACGCACGAAAGCACAATATAATATTTTTATTGATTTTAAATTGCGGAAAAGCGCCGATGTTCTCATAATGAAACCAAGTGCTTTCATTGACTTTTTAACAATGTGGTCAATATGTTTATCGAATAAGAGTTTACTGTCATGGAATACTCCAAGGTCTTTGATATCCGAAACCTTCGTAATATTAACATTTTTCAGATTGTAACCTTTATCGATTACAGTTTGCTTGCGAGTGTAAGATATATAACAACACTTGGATGCATTTAAGTCTAATTTATTATCATCACAGAATGTTACAAATCTAACAAGATCTGCTTGAAGATCTTCGACGTCGGCAAATTGCGAATGGTTTTGAGAATTTTCATGTCGTCCGCGAACATGAGTACTTTAGAATTGAGAAAACATTTTTGGACGTCATTAATAAATATTGTAAAAAGTAAAGGCCCCAGCAAGGAGCCTTGAGGCACCCCTGATGGTATAGGTGACCAGTCAGACCTATAACCGTTAAACACAACCGCCTGCTTGCGATTATCGACGTAAGAGCAGAACCACCTGTGCAAATCACCATGAATGCCAGCCACTGCTAATTTTTCCATTAGAATATTATGATCAATTCGATCAAAACATTTACTGTAATCGGTATAGATGACATCCACCTGACCAGTACTTTCCATACCAGCTGTAATATGATCATTGGCTACAACGAGGTTAGATACAGTTGAGCGGTTTCTAAGAAAACTATGTTGATCTCCGCTAAATGAAGATTTGAGCGCATTGTATATTTGCTTATGCACTACCTTTTCAAATACCTTAGCAAAGAGGCATAACTTAGAAATTGGCCGATAGTTCTGTACATTCGATTTGTCACCTTTTTTGTGAATCGGTGTAACGAAGGCAGATTTCCAGACAGCGGGCATGACTCCTTCAAGGATACTTCGTCGGAACAATATGTATAGTGGCTGTTAGCGACGCGCTCATCAACCTAACATTTTATTATTTTGTTTATTATGTGAAAAGCGGGCAGTATTGGGCACGCTCACCAGTCTGTACTGAGCTAATAGCCGCACTGCGCGGTTTCGTTGTTAATTTGTTTTTCTTTGTCTAATATACAAGTTTGTTCCCGAAATTTTGTCATTTATTTGCGCACCACTTCTAAAAGTCAACAAAGTGGTCTTCGAACCAGATTAATGTTCCACACCCCCAAAAAGATGGTGAATACACGAAGTGCACATCATGCGCATCAAGAAAAGGAGTCACAAGATGGCGGAGAACGAATAGACAGTGAATTGAATCCAGGGCCTTCTACCAGTGCCAGCGTGTTACCTAATACTTTACTACAAGACAAGCAGGAAACGAATGTGGCAAAATTTATGAGTCGTACTTTTAATTTGGAAGGAAGTACTATCAAATCGGAGCCACCTCATCCCGTCTGTAAGGTACCTTGTGACAAACCAACATACTCTCATAAAAGTAAAGCTTCGTCAAAATCGTCACGATTTAAAGAAGTTATAAGTAAAAAGTTACAGTTGGAAGCAGAGAAGAAGAAGGCAGAAATTCAAATGTCACTCATAGACAAAGAAACAGAACTCAAGATTACGGAACTTGATAATGAGGACAGCAATTCGGAATACAGTTCACAAGTCGGAGAAGAAAATAGTTCTCAGATTCAAGTTGAAAAATGGGTCGCGGATCACCAGGCTATAGTTGAAGAGGCCCGACAGCGGGAGCAGCTCGCCACCAGTCAAGGTCACATCGCGGGCGAGCGCACCCCGCCGCTTACTTCAATGGCAGCCAACCAGCCCACCACCGCTCAACACGTTTCCACGTCAGCACGCGCGCTGCAAGCCACGCCGCAAGCCTTGCCGCTCGCGGCGCGCGCGGTCTCAGCTTCAGCTCAACAACAAACGTACAGCTCACTGAATAACACTGTAGAAATGTTAGCTGGAGCACTTAAAAACATCTCCAGGGCTGCTGTCAGTAACACGCCGCACGCCAGCTTACTCAGCCGTCTGAGTACCCCGAAGGACCTACCGGATTTCTCAGGCGATTCCCTCGAGTGGCTGCAGTTTAAGCAGGCATATGAGGAGTCCACCGAGGTATGCAAATTCAGCGACAGGGAGAACCTATGGAGGCTGCGAAAATGCCTAAAAGGGTCTGCGAAAGATGCAGTCAGTGCTTTATTTATTAGCGCCACGTCACCTGAAAAGGTTATGTCGACATTGGAGCTTCGTTTTGGAAATCCTGACTGCATCATATCCCGTATTACTCAGGACCTGAAAAAACTCTCACCGCTGCAACAGGACTATCAAAAGGACATCGTAACATTTTCAGTGAAGGTACAAAACTATGTGGAGGCAGTTCAAGCTGTTGGAAGCCAAGAGTACTTGTGTGGTGTGAACATTGTCTTTATCATACTTTCCAAGATGCCTACAGTGCTAGTGTCCAAATGGTCAGACTACAGGGGCCTTACCACGGTCGAATTTGCGAAAAGAGCCTTTTGCTCTTTTCTTTCGAAAGTCACCTTCGCTCTTTTGAAGATACTCTTTTTTTTATCCATAGAATGTGCACACTTTTCTCTAATGCGCTCTTCTCACTTTTGGAAGCCAAGACACAGACAACCATTCATTCAAAAAAAAATGGGTATAGACAAAAAAGAGTGTCAAAATCCAAAGTGTATGCAATGCTGTTAGCGGTGCTTTAGCGGTGAGAGGTCACGTGATAAACTGAAAAATATTCGCTGGATGGGTGACTTTAAATATCGAATCGTTGGTACAGTGGCTGACAGTATTAGATGCAAGTAACCAGTATTTTAAATATTAATCTGAAAATTAATGCAATAGATAATAAAAAACAAAACATTTTCCCCTGAATAAAATATTACATTCTTCAAACTATTTTCTATCAATAACAATTACCCACCAACAATTAAAAACATAATGTGTTCTGTTCGGTCTCAAAATAAATTACATCCATATTTACCTCTACTAATAAAAAATACAATGCTGAATTAACATGATCATGATTGTAATATTTTTTTTCTCTATTTCATTTTGCTCGATCTATATCTTGCAGTATTACTGCGTCACCCAAAGTTCTTTACATTTATATCCAACAAATGTCACACAGGACTCAGCCGGGACTTTCATCGTCACACAGGACTCCCGATGTGTAGCCACATACATTTATATTCATCAACTGTCACATAGGACTCAGCCGGGATATTTATTGTCACACAGGACTCCCAAGTTATCAACATCCATTTCTGTCACGCAGGACCCAGCCGGGACTACTATTGTCACGTAGGACTCCCGAATTTGAAAAATCACAATGTCCATTTCTGTCACACAGGACCCAGCAGCCGGGACTATTAATGTCACGTAGGACTCCCGAATCACAAAAATCACAATATCCATTTCTGTCACGCAGGACCCAGCCGGGACTATTATTGTCACGTAGGACTCCCGAATCACAAAAATCACAATAACCATTTCTGTCACGCAGGACCCAACAGCCGGGACTATTATTGTCACGTAGGACTCCCGAATCACAAAAACTACAATATCCATTTCTGTCACACAGGACCCAAAACATTATTTTAATAAAATAAAAACTCTCTCCCATTATTATTCATGCCTTTGCTTACATGTACACAAATTTTCGTTTAACACTACATTTACATACACAAACAATTCGACACTGCAACAATTCTCTGTCTGAATAACAAACACATTCGTAAATGATTATCATATTCAAATGAACATAATTTTAATTAAATTAACCCAGGTGATCTATAATTCACTCTCATTCTCCGAATCAGTAGCTATAGATAGGATCATTGGAAAACACCAACCATGGATGAATTTTGTCCACTGAAAACACATTTTTGTACGCTGGTCTACCATCCTTTTTAGTGATTGGAGTATCAACTACCTCGTATCTATCGTTGCCTATAACTTTTGAGATTCTATAGGGTCCGCAACACTTAGGTAATAGTTTTTTGCTCTGACCACTCTGACTATTAATTTCTCTTTCAACTCTTACAAGATCTCCTAATTTGTACAGTCGAGCCTCTTTCCTTTTCATGTCAAAACGATTCTTTTGTTTTTCTTGGTCTTCTATCATCTTTTCTGTAATTTCTTCCCTCATTTCATCTCTATCTTGTATTTCCTGAGCTTCAGACACGATTGGATTCAAAATTCCATCAGATTCACCAATGGGGCAGACACCAAAGAGGATTTCTGCTGGGGTTTTACCAGTTCCTTTATTAATGGTGTTGTTGAGACCCCATTGAACTTTTGGAATCACAGCATCCCACTCGGTATCTGACTGCCCATGGTTTGTCGACGTAACTGCATCTAAAATCGTACGATTATATCTCTCTATTTGACCATTGGCCCTTGGAGTTGCTACTGCATTTAACACATGATTAATGCCCCTTTCCTTTACAAATTTATTAAAATTATGACTTGTGAAGCTATTTCCACGATCCGTAATAAGTCGCCTAGGGACCCCAAACAGAGAAAAATACTCGTCAAAAACACCTACTGTCGTTTTAGTTTTGCAGTTTTTAACCGGTTTTATGTATATGTACTTTGAATACGAGTCAATGATTGCCAATATATAACAGTTTCCACGCCTACTTTGAGGAAATGGGCCACAGTGATCAGCATGGAGAGTATCGAAAGGTTTATTTGGTTTTGGGATTGGGTGGAGCTTTCCTTCCTTAGGCCCACCCGGCACTTTATTGTGAGCACAGTGCAGGCAAGCTTTACAATACTTTTTTATAAACCGACGCATGTTTTTAAACCAATAAACCGCTCGAACCCGCTCATACGTCTTTTCAAACCCAAAGTGGCCCACTTCGTCATGGTTGATTTTAAGTATTTGCCATCGGACTGATTTTGGTACTACCCATAAGAGTTTAACTTCATCGCCCTTCTTGATAACTCTGTACAGTCTGCCATTTTTAACAGTGAAATTATTTTTTATATCAATAACATTATTCAAGTCTGGGTCTTTTAGGATATCAATTATGCGTTGAAGTTCTGTATCTGCTTGTTGAACAGTCTGCAGCCAGTCTTCACTGATTTCAACGCCTAAAACCGCCAAGTCATCTCTGTTCGATGGTGCTTCCGTACCTACTGGCATCCGGCTAAGCGCATCGACATGCATCATTTTTGTACCCGGACGGTATTCGATTGAAAAATCATATTCTTGCATCGCTATAAACCACCGAGCTATACGTGGCACGAGGTCCTTCTTTGTCATTGTGCTGCTTACTGCCTGACAATCGGTTACTAACTTGAAACGAGTACCTAAAAGATACACCCGAAACCGATTAAGAGCTGTGATGGCAGCCAAGGTCTCGAGCTCATACGAATGAAACTTCTGTTCTTCCGGAGAAGTCTGACGACTGTAATAAGCAATAGGCTGAAGACCTCTGCCACCATCTTGAAGCAAGATTGCTCCCACCCCGACTTTACTGGCGTCCGTGTGTACCTCCAACTTAGCCTGCGGATCAAAGAGGGCCAATAAGGGTCTACTAATTAGCCTCTCTTTTAATTCTTGAAAGGCTTTCAGTTGATCAGGTCCGAATCGCCACGGTTCACTTTTTTTTGTTAGGACTGTGAGGGGCTTTGCGATTATTGAAAAGTTTTCAACAAAACGTCGAAAATAACTTGCCAACCCTACGAACTGACGGATTTCATGCACATTTCGTGGTATAGGAAACTTTTCAACGCTCACAATTTTATGTGTTCCTGGCCGTATGCCCTTCTATCTGTTCTTGAAAGAAAGCACATTTATCTATATTAAGCGTCAACTTAGAATCCCTTAACAGCTTTAGCACTTCTTCCAAACTAAACAAGCCCTCTTCGATGGTTTTTGAGGGAATAAGCAGATCATCCATGTATGCTAGAATGCGCTTGTTATCTACATTCTTAATCATGGTATTAATGGCACGTTGAAAAACACTCGGTGCATTTGCCAACCCAAACGGCATACGATTATACTCATATAAACCATCCGGAGTGACAAAAGCCGTCAAGTGCTTACATTGCTCTGCAACAGGAATTTGATGGTAGCCCGACGCTAAGTCCAAGCTAGTAAAGTAATTGTTTCCACCTAGACAATCTAACTTGTCCTCAATCCTGGGCAACGGAAATTTGTCTTTGACCGTCTTTTGGTTCAAAGCACGGTAATTCACGCGAAGACGTTTCTGGCCATTTTTTGTTAATAAGGATTATTGGGCTTGCATAGCATGACGAACTAGGCCTTATTATTCCGTTGTCAAGTAAATCATCTACAATCGCTGTTAATTGCTCCCTCTCTTTAATAGACATACGGTATGGGTTACGTACGACCGGAGTATCATCATTTAACTTAATCACCATTTCCGTCAAGTTTGTTTCACCCAACTCGGTTAAGTTTAGAGCAAAGCAATCCCTATAATCGTGTTATAACTTATGGAGCTGTTTCATTTGCTGACCATTTAATTGAGTACCTACATTTAGCGTATCTAGAGGCAAAGGTTTTCGTTCTAACTTGGAGTTACTTTGAGTATTAGTTCTGACAGCTAACTGAGTTTGTCCGATATACGGTTCAGCAGTTTCCTCAAAAGTCAAACCTCTAGCTACTATACTATTCTGTTTTAAATCGATAGGATTTTGCATTACGTTTGTTAGCATCAAGAATCCTTTGCCGTCTGTAAATTTGTATAGCCCCGGTAAAACGAGGTACCTATTTACGTCATCATTGCAATAACCGCCAGGTATATATAGAGGACCAGAGTATCTCGGATTGGTGAGTACACTTACAGATGAGGTACAAGAAGATTCAAGTGTTATTTGTTCTACGAGTACAAGTTTAACCTTTACTCCAACCTCAACGCAGGGTAATGGAGCTTCGTAAAAAAAATAACTTGTCACAAGTTTTATGTATTACTATGTTGGGCAATTCCGTAAATGTCTGCCCTATTATTACTGCATTTCGCATATACTCGTCAGGTACAACTACCAAATCTATTTCAGCATCAATACTGTCTAAGGTAATTAGTCCTTTACAAATACCTACGGGTCTGACCGATGAGTTACCGAAGCCCTTCAGGTTGGGGATATCGGTTGTGCTGTTCCAATAACGAAAAATTTCTTTAGCATCCGATTCTCTGATTATGGTGCAGCTACTACCAAGATCAACAAAAGCAAGTTTTTCTACTCCATTAACTTTGATAGATTTATAATATTTTTCACTGTCACTAATTTTTGCTTGTATGCACATTATTTTGTCAATTGTAGGAGTAGGTTGTGTTGAAGGTAGCGCGATATGTTCGTTATTTTCACCAGATTTGGGTAATGCTAACAATCTACTCCTACAGTCCTTAGCTACGTGACCTAATCTTTTACAATTATTACACCTCCGCGCAGTTTTGGGACATCTTGAACGAATATGCCCAAGCTCACCACAGCCATAACAAACAATATCAGTTTTTGAAGGTTCCGAAGCGCCTGCTGTCACCTGAGTAGAATTAGGTTTCATATCCTTATTAATTGTTCTAGATCTTATTTGTGAACATCCATCGCTTTGAGCCACCGTACGCAGGTAAGACAGCAGTTGCTCCGGTTCCTCAAACCTGCATGAATTCACACTCATACGAATGAATTTGTCGTCTATTCCATGAACAAGACAGCCTACCGCTTTCTGGCCCGTTATTTCACATTTGTTAATCAAAAGCATCTTTTCGTAGTAGTAAATATCTAGAGAGTTTCCTACTCTGCACCGTAACTGTAACATCTTATATAACAAATCACCGTAATTTTCTGTGGAAGGAAACGCAGACCTTAGTTTGTCAACCCACTGATCCCATGTAAATAGCAATGAGGGTAAACCTTGGTACCAGCGTTTAGCTAGCCCCGCTAGTTTGGGTAGGGCATAGTGACAGGTTTGCGTGTCGTTCCAGCAGTAAATTTTTGCGCATTCATTCACTTTATGAATCCAGTTATTTATACTTTGAGTATTATTACTCGGGTCAAACTCTGGTATTACATTCATGTTTGCTGTGTAACCGTGAGTCCACGGGTTATTCATCATTAATTGAGCCATAATATTGCCCTGTTCAACAACATTTACATTGCTAACTGTGTGCGCAGGAGGCGCACTTGAGTTTTGGGTGACCTGGGAAGTACTATTAGCTATTGATTCCCTCGTGGTCACTCCAAGAGGCGTACGTGGTGTACCAGCTCTGGCTGTATTCAATGTGGATACTTCAACACGCATACGTTTGTCCAATGGTGGAGTACCCACATTATAACTTCGACTACGACTACGTCTACGAGGACGTCGCGTCATCGAGCGACTTTTATGTTTGTGCTTGCCTGAATCTCCTTCACCTCGTTTCAACCTACTGCTTTTTAACGGTTTTTTGCTTTTATGCTGCTTAGCTTCCTTATCACGCTTTTTCTTGACTGGGGACGAACCTGAAGTTGAACTGGACGAGCTGGATGGGCTCGACAAGCTGGATGAGCTCGACGAGGTCATGGGTGAGCTCGATGAGCTTACTGAGTGCCTACGTTTCTTAGTCTTAGATCCCATAGTTACTGATGATTTTACTCTAACCACTTAAACTATTTTAAAATTCTTTTTTCTTTACAACTTTCACAAAAATAGCAAAACTACAATGAACAATCACTAATACTACATACTATTTTCTTTTAGCATAATTTCTTCAAATAAACTTAGTATCCTCTTTGTAATACATAACTGCAACCGAAGATATTGTAAAACGTCTGTTAATAATAATAATCACGTTATTTGGGTACCCACAATCACCACGCTCCTTGCTCCAAATTTGCACTTTTACATACGGTTTAAAATGAACAAAGATAATTTATGATAATTTTTTAGGTTCATCGAAGCACGAACCAAATTAAATAGGTAGTAACAATTCACTTTATAGTTTCTTTTCTTTACAGCCACCTTGCCCACTTTTCGATTGAAATGAAAACTTTCACCGACCTTATATCCACTTTGGGCACTCACAAGATGATGAGTAGACGGGCTCGCTACACACTTCTGATTATAAAACTAGATGGGTGTAAAAGTTAAAATGATAAGTAAAGGATTTAGATTTCCACAACACAATACACTTTATTTCACTGCGATCGATCCGTACTACTTTAGCAACACGAGGACGAGCGCCATCTTCTTTTTTTCTTTTTTTTTTAGTCATCACCCACTTTAATCGATTATTCATATCGAATGATTATTCTACCGCGCAAATTTCATGTGAAATGTAACCTTATCTAACACTATCGTGTGGCTAGTGGTGCTAGAAAACTGCAGGAAGGTAAGACGAAGTTTTTGTTGTATAGTACTTTCTTCTCATTTAAATGTTTGAAGCAGCGGTAGCTCGCTGGCCTCTCAATCTTGCGACCCAGGTTTAATTTCCAGTCACCACCAATGAGTTTTTCGAAATTTATGTGCACAGTATTTGTGTTCTTAGCTAATACTTACCACTTAATGAACAATGAAGTAAAACATTGTGAAGAAACCTGCATGCCCTAAAAAGTGTGTAATTTTGCCTGAAGTGCAGCGATATGGGGTACCATGTAAATTGTTTGAAATTTATTTGCACTAAGTACCATATTGTTTGCTACTACTGACCAAACTAATGTGAATGTCTCCCAACTAAAAACTCACTCTAATAAGGTAGCATTTCATAGATTCCAAAATTGAATTGGAAATTAGAAGCATCGCCTCAAATCAAACCCTGGTTATTTAAACCTTGTAATGCAAAGCACATATTATTGCCTTCATAATATCTTACATAGATGTTTTTGTCTTTTCAGAAAAGGATTTGCTGTCAACTAGGTGCAATGACACCTTTTGTCAGAGCCACTGTGCTACTGGTGGAGAGAATCCTGACCCTCATTAAACCAACATTGGTTGGAACTTGAGACAGGAAGGAACTGGAGGCACATGAGTTTTAGTAGAAATCTAACAAATAAAAAGATCTTTTTATCAGTAACAGGTGTATAAGTAGTAAACATTTTCAAAGAATAAAAATTATCAAATATATTGTTTTACACTTTTTCCACCCTCACAAAATTTTATTTGATGATGTCTTTCATGGCAAATTTTCAAGCTAGGTAGCATAAAAATTACTGTGTGTTTTCTTGCAAAAGTATGAAATTGTTTATAAATAATAAAACCTGACTGCCTCTGTAACGAATGGTTGCTCTGCACTTGCCTGCTAACCCAGAGGTTCTGTGTTCAATCTCCACACCCTGCATATCACTGTTCAGTCTGCGTGCTTCGAAAAAAACATCAAGCTGTTGATCTATTTATGCCCGATCTATAGGGCTCATCACATTTGAGAATAAATAATAGTGTAGTGCGTAGAAAAGTGCATTGAAATATTGAAAATGAATTAAATAGAGATGGTATATATACAGTTGTGGTTGTATAATTAGGAACTACTGGTAAGAAAGCCGATTTTTGACAAACAAGTAGCTGTTACTTTTGTAATAACTTACTGATAACAAATTTAAACCACACAAAATAACAGTTATATTAGTAGGCTTTAATAATTTATACCCAACATGCAAAACAATTGCACTGCTATCACTTCAATTGCTATTGTATTTTAAATGTACTGGCCGCTTGACAAATAATTAGGAAAGGAAAAAAATAATTCTTAATTTTGAATTTCGAAAATGGTTATCGCATTTTTTTGTTTCCCGCGTATTCTATGGTTATTTACGTAATGGCGTATTTTACATCGCTTTATATCTCCTTTATATTGACTAAGTTGAAAGTGCATAATTATTCCGAAATCATGGGCAAAAAGGAGAGTTGTGATCCATCGACCCGGAAAATTATTATGGCTCTATATGAACGTAATTGGTCGTATAAAAAGATTGCTGATCATTTGAAGTGCTCTAAAACTAAGGTGTTTAATGCTGTAAATCACGTCAAACAGTTTAATACTACGAATAATGCACCTCAAAAGCCTAAATCTAGAAAAACAACATCATGTGAAGATGCTTTAATTGTTCGTGCAGCAAAGGCTTTGATCCTTTCAAGAGTTCTGAAAACATAAAGAAGGAAGTTTTTGGCGACGGAGGAGTATCTACACGTACAGTACGAAGCAAAAGATGATGCAAAGTTATTTGGAAGAATCGCCCGGAGTGTACCGCTTCTCACGAAGGTGCACCGAAAAGCTAGGTTAGAGTTCGCGAATAAATATGGCAACTGGACAGCAAGTCAATGGAAAAACGTGTTATTTTCTGATGAAACGAAAATAAATAGACTAAGGTCTGATGGTAAACAGTATGTGAGTAGACCGCCTAAGCAAGCGTTGAATCCTAAGTTCACGAAAAAAGTGGTAAAGCATGGGGGAGGAAACATAAAAGTTTGGGGATGTTTCTCAGGTCATGGTGTTGGTCCAGTTAAAAAGATTGAAGGTATGCTAAACCAATTTAAATAGGTACAAGCAAATATTGGAGAGAGAGAAAGACTATGCTTCCTTATGCTGAGGAGAGGTTGTTGGACTACAGGTCTGGATATTTCAGCAAGATAATGAACCCAAACACACTGCTCATTCAGTTAAAAGGTTTCTTAGTGATCAAAAAATTACTGTGTTAAATTGGCCTGCAATTAGTCTAGATCTTAATCTGATCGAAAATCTTTGGAGAGAAGTAGAGTGTGGCTGCGAAAAGGACGAGCAATTTGAACAATCTATATGATGCCTTTGTCGAATCGTGGAACAATATTTCAGATGAAACCTGTAAAAACTTAATAGATTCCATGCCCCATCGCTGCAGGGCAGTTATTGTAAGCAAGGGCCACCCTACAAAATACTAATACTGCTTTTTGTAAGCTGTGTTAAAAGATTTGTAATAAATATTGTTTATTTCATTAAAATTGTTTCTGATACAGTTCAATAAATTAAGTTATTTTACCCGTTCCTAATTATTTGTCCATAGCTAGAAAGTTTCAAATAAATAGTTCAAATGGAACTTTAATTAAATTACCAATTGAAGTTCAACAATTTTACATTATATGTAGTATAAAAGCCTGCTTACATAGCTTTGTTATCATGTCGTTTGAAGGTAGTAACAGTAATAAAGACTAAAGTTACAGAAACTTGTTTTTCTGAAAGTTACTTTGATATTAGTCGTTCCTAATTATATGACCACAACTGTATACCTATATATGTCATCTCACTCACACTATCTAATTATGATACTTGCATCAGAGAATATGAAGTATTATGTATGTATGATGTTCAAGAACATATAGGTATATAACAATTACATGGGTGAATCAAATCAAATAATTTTACTGTCAGGCATCTGTGGCCCATGCAAACAAACATTAAAGTACAAAGTATAACAATAATATAGCCTTTATTCTGTCCTTCAGTGATTTTGAAGTTAATTTTTATAGAACATTTTATTCATTACTATTTATATTAGGTCACGTAGCACAGTGCCACATGGCAAAGGCCTCGTCCAACTCCTTCCAATGTTCTCTGTCCCATGCCACTCTTCTCCAGTATGGACCGGCTGTCAATTTAAGTTTGTTTTCCCAGCATCGCCAACCTCTAGTTATTTTTCTTTCATGTGGGTACCAGTCTGTGATCTTTTTACTTAATTTCTCTGGGTTACTACGCAGGATGTGACCTGCCAATGCTGGTTCCTGTAGTGAGCCACTAGGTGTGCTACACAAATTCTCGTAGGTCTTCATTTCGAGTTCTATCCTTTACTCTTGATTCCCAACATGCTTCTCTCCATGGCTCTCTGGCATTTTTCGAGTTTGTCTTTGTGTTCTTTGTTTGAGGCCCACATCTCGCACCCATATGTTAGACAGGGAGGAATAAATGTGTCTTTTGTTTTCGTTGATAGCCTCAAGTCTTTACTTTTCATCTCTTTTAGGGACTAGTCTCCACCCGTTGGCTATTCGTTTGTTGATTTCTTTGTGTGTCTAGTCATTTGGAGAGATTATTTGACCAACATACTTTACATATTCTAAGTTACATAGGTAGTATATTGGTACAAAATTGAATTAGTAAATAGAGCATCAACTATGTTATTATCACTTCACTTTGCACTACCTATGTCATGGTGCTGTCCTACGGCACTTGTCCACGGAAGCAACGGAGAACTCTCACCACAAACGCCGAAAAGTTGACGTTGCGGCGCAACTCCAGCAACTGCACCCTAGGCGTACGGATGATACCCCATCTTTTGGAGCACGTACTCCGCGATGTCCTCCTTAGTGTTTTAGTGCAGGCGTGTTTGGCTTCGCAGCACGCAGCTTCTGTTTGGGCTCCCTAAGAGCTTTGCTTGAGTTCTGGGTCGTACGTGGTTGGCGCTTTCTCCTTTGCACAGTCTCGAAACCAATAACAATAGCCCGGTTCGGCGCGCCTTCTTACTGGGAGCGGTAGGGGCGCTCGCGGTAACGCTGGCGAAATCTCGATGACGAGGTAGGTACCTAAGTACATAACTAATACCTAGTCTAATAATTTTAATCTAATTTTAATTTTAATCTAATCTTTTCTAATAATTTAGAATTTTTAGAAAAATATTTTGCTTGTCGAAAGTTTTCTCATGAAATTTATTACAATGTACCAATGACCTATGATGGTCGTTGCAATGTAGTAGTATTTTGTAATTATAATGTCTTTGAGTCATAAACTCCAATTTCATGACAAAAAACCTACAAAAATTTCACAAAAGGCACTAAATTTGGTCACTGTTTTTTAGAAGAGTAGAAGTCACTTTAGCTCTGCAAAAGGCGGCAAAAAGAAAGACGTTTGTCAAAATGCCACCGTTCTACGGAAATAAGCAAAAAAGTATCTTTTTGAATGAACGAAACTCGAAAAACGACACTCTTTATCTTTAGAAGCCAAAGTAAAAGAAAAGTCACTTTTTTGCTCGGCTAACCTAAGAAATCAAGTTTGATAGCTGAAGACTCTTTCAAAAGACACTCTTTTTGTGCCTCGTTCTAGACCCCCAGCTACGATTTAATAACTGCCGGTAAGAAACCTAGATTGCTTATCTTGTCCGAATTTTTACACGAAGAAGCTGTAAAGATTTCGAAAACTGCGAGCATCTTTACTACCATACGTCATGATTATAAAAGCAAAGGTGAAAATACCTTTCGTTCACAAACATTAGTGCTACAAGAAAAAGATAATAAGTGTCAATTTTGCCGTAAATCAGTGTACAAAATAACTGAATGTAAACAATTTAAGAAAGCACTGCGGAAAGTGAGGTGGCAACATATAAAACGCAACGGTCTTTGTTACAAATGCTTATCAACACGTCACGAGCGAGACACCTGCCCAGCCCCGTTCCGTTATGCGATAAGGATAATTGCGGGCAAGCGCATCATCGGCTGTTGCACTACACCGCGAGCCAACGAGATAGAAACGTCACAACTGGGAGTACCATTTCCGATGGTCAAGGACGTGCCACCGCTGAGTTGCAGTGTACGGCGCCGCCCGAGCCGGCAACGTCTACCACGGAAAGTGTAACACATATTAACGCAAGTGATCATAAAGTGTACTTAAAAGTGGTGCCGATACGTATACATGGACCTAACGGTGTCGTGAGTTGTACTGCGTTGCTCGATGATGGGTCGACCGTGTCTCTGATAAGCGCCTCGCTCGCGGAGCGCGCCGGACTCTGCGGTCGCAAGGAAACAATACATGTGAGTGGCGCATGGTCTGATAACAAACTGGTTTGTGAAACTTCTGTCGTGAATGTGAACTTAACCGGGAGTATGGACCTTACAACGTATAATATAAGAGCTCGTAGTATTATTGAGTTAAACTTGCCACTACAAAAGTTGTCCAATATAAATTGTGCTAATTATAAATACTTATGGGGGATAAAAGATAAATTGTTATTGCGTGATTCTAAACCTGAAATGTTAATTGGGCAAGATAATTATCATTTGTTGTTGCCATTAGAATTGAAGATAGGTAAATTAAATGAGCCGTCTGCTACACTCACTCGATTAGGTTGGTGTATTCATGGGAGCGTGCGAGTGCCGCAGCGCGCCGGCCGGTCGGCCACGCACACAAACGCAGAACGGTACGTATCAACACACGCGGCTGCCGTCGACGTGATATGCCATTCGCACTACATGGTGCGGATGGTTAGGCATTATGTATATACAATATTTTTATTCCTATATTTCTATATTTTATGCAAGTGTATAACTTTATTACATTTTAGTAGCCCACCCTCAATATTTGTTTGTATGTATTTCCCGTTTTTATTATTTCTTCATTGTATTATGTATATATAATATTTTTATTCCTAGATTCCCCTATTTTATTTATTTTTTATTTATTTATTTATTTAAAAACTTACGACTATCATTTATTAATGCAGGTGTATATTTTATTTCCCGTATTATTATATATTTTTTTTTATATTCTAAAGACATATTATATTGTGTAAATTAACTTTGACTTGTAGAAAGTATACTTAATGTATCTATTTTGCAAAAATAAATATTTTGATTTGATTTGATTTGATTTGGATGACTATATAGGAAGTCTACCTGACGAAGCGACAGCGATCGTAATGGTAAAGAATTTAACTAAAATTCTTAATGCGGGCGGTTTCGAAATACGTAACTGGACTAGCAACAGTGTCGCTGTGCTAAACAGTGTGCCGGAGGAAACCTTAGGTACTGCTGCTGTTAAGTTCAAAATCGATCAGCAGCATGAAGGTGAGCGAACCTTAGGGCTTATTTGGTATCCTAAGGATGACATGTTAGGGTTCGATGTGTCTTTGAAGCGAATTCCGGAAAGTATAATTGAGGGCAAGGAGCGATCTACTAAGCGTCTTATGCTACGGGTAATTATGTCAATTTTTGACGTTCTAGGTTTCCTATCTCCTTTCACTATACAAGGAAGAATCTTGCTTCAAGATACGTGGCGTTTAAATATCACATGGGATGATTACATTCCCGATGATGTTTATAACAAGTGGTGTAAATGGATTGATTTACTTAAGGTACTAAAAAACATACGAATACCCAGGTACTATCGTCGCACCAGTGACCCACACGTGACGATGACGCGTGCGAGTGAAACAAAAAAACCTGTTTGCAAAGATATCGCTGTCCCCTTCACCACGCGCGGCTTCTCCGCGCCTGGCGTGCCTACACAGGCTGCCACGAGCGGCTACGAAAACGTAGCGGGGATTTCAAGTGCTACGCCGTCGGCTTTAAGTTATAGAAACCTACAGCTACATTTGTTTAGCGACGCGTCAATTTAAGCAATGTGTGCGGTGGCTTACTGGCGCTGGACTGAGAACGGTAAAATGTATGTATTACTAGAAAAGGAATTATTTTAAAATAAAAGTTAACAAAGAAATGATTTATTAGACAATTTACCAAGAACGAATCAACCTTAACTTACTCACAACACTTATCAACTTATTGAGTACACACACAATCACTATAACACTTAAACAAAATGGTTCACGTAACAGAGACACAGTCCGATGCTTCTGTGACGAGCGACGGTGAAGGAAAGAGCGCGCGCCACGGGGGCGACTGCCTTTTATACACCGCATGACGCCGCTGTGACACGTCAGTAAAGAAATCCCTGACACGGCCTCTCCTGACATGAGGTCGTCCTCGACTGGAGCTAGTTCGACTGATCTAATGAGGGCATCGACGGTGTTGCACTTGTGTCAGGACTACTAGGTGCTGCTGTTGGTGAAGCTTCAGTTGTTTCATCCGTATCGTCATCTGAAATGATCAAGTGTATCAAGCAGCACATATACTTTTAAACAAGTATACTTGCTTCCTCTTTCATACCTTACATGAACACTCATACAACGTTCAATCGTCAGAAACTTTCATCATCAAATGATTTCCAATCATTCAGTCATATTCATCATCGACTAATGAGACGTCTCAACTACTCAAACCCAAGGCCCATTTCTTTTTAAATCTTCGTTGTCCACGTCTCTGCATGGTGCCACTGCATTCTGATTCACAGCATCTGTAACATGGCGCGACAAACACACCTGCCCAACTAACGACAAACGCTGACACGGGCCAATGACGTGTACGCATAGCGTATCCATCATTGTGGCGACATGACGACAAACGTCAACGCCAACCTGCCTACCGACAAACGCTTCAGGCTACCCGACTAGCGACAAACGCGGACACGGGTTCATACACAAACAGGATCTCTGATCCACCTCTCTCAATACGTCCTACTGTACCGCTCATCGCCCTTCTATTCCTAAAAGATGCCTACGTTACTTATTATTCTTATTTGATTTGCACAAATTAGGGACAGGGAGCTCACTAATTTAGACAAGGGAGTTATAACTGCAAGTTACTTAACGAAATTGCTTATTTAGGGAAAAAAAAGGTTAAAGAAACATTCTACTGCTTATGATTTGTGGGTTGAGTATGACGACGAGCAGTACAGCTACGCTTTTATCGAATAGAGGTAATTCATATCATAGCACTCACCGCTGAAAAACGCAGCGCATGTCTCCGGGCACCACTCGCCTCTCCACGGCACCATAAACTGGGCTGCAGCTTGTGTTGTCTTGCCATAGCTACCAGTCAACAACTTCAGCGTATACCGCCCGCCCGGCAGCGCCTTGACGACTTTGTATGGGCCACGCATGCCAGAGTCGAGCTTTCCTGTTGACTGAGAGGTTTTTATTACAAAAACAAGGTCATTAACGTGAAATTCGCGAGGTGGTACTCTGTGTTGGTTCACATACGTGTCCTGGCTTGTTTTATTGTCTTTGAGTAGCTGACGAGCTCTGCTGCGTGTAATCTCACGCATCGCCTCTCGGTTTGGTCTCGAGTTTTCGACTGCTACGTCACGAATCAACGCACGAATTACTGGTGTGGTGGCATCAGTACCGATGAGAAGATTTAGTGCTGAAGTTTGAATGGTCTTCTGCTTTGTCATGTTAAGTACTAGTTGAAGCTTCCAGAGGGAGTCAGACCACGTCGCCTTTTTATAATTTGCTTCTATGCGAATCATGTTCAGGACAGTGCTCACATACCTCTCAACTTGTCCATTAGCATGGTGCATTTCCGGTGTTATATAATGCAGCTCACAGCCAAGACCGTTAATCCAGGTGACGAACTCGTTGGATTCAAACATTCGACCCTTGTCTGTTACCATTAGCTTGGGTACTCCAAATAGCGAGATAGCTTGTGTAATGACTCGTTCGAGTTCGGTCACGTCCTGATGGTAAATAGAAGAGAGCAAGCAAAACTTCGAAAATGCATCTACTAAGATAAGGACGAATTTGAAGCCTTCTGATAATGGTAAAGGGCCTAGGGCGTCCACGTGCACTGTGTGAAAGGGGTTATCTGGCTTCTCCCATGAGGTGATGTTTTAAAGGGGTGCTCGCGGAACTCGTTTTTGTGACAGACATATCAGGCAGTGTGCTATATACTTCCGGACAAATTGACGTAGTCCTGGGAACCAGAAGTGTCGTAGAATGAGTTCTAGTGTCTTTTCGGCTTCAATGTGTTCATGCTCATCATGAAACACCCGAAGTAGGCTCAATCGGTAACCCTTAGGGATGTAGCAGAGTAGTCTTGTTGTTTCACCGATAGGGGTGTACTGGTAGTACAGTAGATCATTCTGGGCTACATAACGACTGCTATCTAAGTTGCCATCCTGAAGCTTCTGCATTAGATCTCGTATCTCCTCGTCCGCTGTCTGTGCTATCTGGGCCCAGTTACGAGGTTTTGAAATCTGATTGATTCGGGCTGGTGGGTTGAAATTGTTTTTTACCAAATTGAGGACGGCTGTCTTGCTTGAGTCGATTAGGCTTCACGTGTGTCGACAAGAATGAGACTAAGTTTTCAGTTGTCAAATTTGCATTAGTAGCCGCGGCACGAACTTGTGGATTCTCAATTCCACGAATAACTATGAGCGTTCTTAAATCGTCGCTAAGACCTTGAACAATTTTTAGGCGCAATAATGTACGACGAGCATATTCGGCATACGTACTATATTGTTCGGACGTAGTTTTCATGGCTTCGAAAAGAATATTCGCGTAATCTAACTTACTAGGGCAGAGTGGTTTAAACTCTTGCTTGAAGTTAGACCACGTACGATCGTTTGTGACCCATTCTGTAAGCCACACCCTAGAATCGCCCTTAAGACACGAAGCAACACGCGATAGACATTCGTGGTCGCTCCAACCATTCGTATTCTTGGCGCGATCCACCTCGTCACACCACGCATCAATACTTGTGGTAGAAGGATCGAAGTTTGAGATGAAATAACTTTGTGACTTATTGGGTTGTGCGGCTTTGATAGCCTCGACTAAAGCCTATGCTAAAGTGGACGCCTCAGAAAAGTGTGTAGCTGATTCAATCGATGTACCACGAACGTCCGGAGTGTCTTTGTTAGAGACCAAGACGTCAGGCTGACGCGCCGATAAACCGGTGCTAACGCACGGTGGTGTTAATGACTCACTGCAAGTCGCAGCTGTGTATGACGTGTTTTTGTCGGTAGGTATAGATGTATTTACCGTCGTAACAATTTTAGGTGGTGTATCCGAATGCTGGCTTTTGTTTTTATCATGACGAGACTTACTTCTTGACCGATATTGCCTTCTAGGCACGCGATCGTTTCGACCGGGACCGTGAGCGATTTCGCGACCTATCTCTCGAAGAATTTCGAAGATGAGGCCTTTTACGGTCGTGTGAAATGTTTTCGGAACGACGGCGTATTCTATCACGTGTGTGGTAACGCAAGCAGGACCTAGTTCTACCTCGCGAAACATTACGCGAACGCGATAGTGCCCGGCCACGTGAACCATTTCTTAGACGGTGCCTGGTTGGGCCACGTGATCTACTTCGCGTCATGGTCGTGTGTCGAAGTGAAAATCTCGTAATTTGAAAACACGAATTAAAAATATATGAAATAAGTGGGTAGGTAGATTCATTCTTTAGCAGTGGGCGCGTTATTTAATGAGATGAATTACTTAGCTCTTTATCCCACTTCTGATATTAGAAAAGGAATTATTTTAAAATAAAAGTTAACAAAGAAATGATTTATTAGACAATTTACCAAGAACGAATCAACCTTAACTTACTCACAACACTTATCAACTTATCGAGTACACACACAATCACTATAACACTTAAACAAAATGGTTCACGTAACAGAGACATAGTCCGATGCTTCTGTGACGAGCGACGGTGAAGGAAAGAGCGCGCACCACGTGGGCGACTGCCTTTTATACACCGCATGACGCCGCTGTGACACGTCAGTAAAGAAATCCCTGACAGTATC
Source organism: Ypsolopha scabrella (assembly GCA_910592155.1). Lineage (NCBI taxonomy): Eukaryota > Metazoa > Arthropoda > Insecta > Lepidoptera > Ypsolophidae > Ypsolopha > Ypsolopha scabrella. Next base: position 32,443,846 of record OU342962.1, on the reverse strand, counting down.
GTTTATAGCGAGCAAGTGTCAGGTCTACCTGTTAAACCTATTACAGTACCGAGGGCCGAGCTTGAGGCAGCACGGCTAGCAGCTCGTTTGGCAGATGCTATTATGAAGGAGCATAAACTAACTCCCACGGTGCGATATTTTTGGTGTGATTCAACATCGGTCATTCACTGGATACGGAACAATACGCGAAAGTACAAAACATTCGAGGCGAATCGTTTAGGTGAGATCGATGATCTAACGCGTATACGAGAATGGAGATACGTTCCAACTAAATTAAATGTCGCTGATTTGGCCACGCGGGAGGTTTTCGACTACACAGTGTTTCAGGGTGAGTGGTTCACAGGACCAACATTTTTATACAGTGAGGAGCTTTGTGGCCGGAAGATATACTGCAGTCTCAGTCGAATGACGATACTGTGGAGTGTATAGCAGTCACTAATAAGGAACCAGTCGTCTCTTTACCTGTACCTGATCCACTGCGATTCTCATCCTGGTTACGTTTGACGAGAACTACAGCTATTGTACTGAAATTTATCAATAAATGTAGGGGGTTGCAGGATTGCCTGGATTGTGGTACCATGGAACGCGCAGAGCGTTTGCTTCTAAAACAAGCACAGTTGGAGTCGTTTGGCGAGGAGATAGCTGCAATCACGTGCGGCGAACCTGTTGCTCGTAATAGTAAGCTACTTACCTTATCACCGTTTATCGACGAACATGGATTGCTGCGAGTTGGCGGACGCATTGATGCGGCAGCTGATGTTGGCCTGGATGTGAAACAACCTGTTATTTTAGACGGAAGACATCCCGTAGCGAAGCTGATCGTCAGACATTGTCACGTCAAAGCAGCCCACGGAAACCAGGAAACTGTAGTTAACGAGGTAAAACAAAAATATTGGATTTTGAAACTTAGACCTACGGTGAAGGGTGTGGCATCGCGGTGCATGTTATGCAGAATACGTAAGTGTAAGCCGCAAGTACCAAGAATGGGAGACTTACCTCGTTCTAGGATGGCTCATCACCAACGACCGTTTACTTACTGCGGACTGGACTTGTTCGGCCCTATGGAAGTTACAGTAGGAAAACGTCGACAGAAAAGGTACGGCATATTATTCACTTGCATGACTGTCCGTGCAATACACATTGAAATAGTGCCAACACTTACTACAGATTTCTTGATTATGGCTCTGTGCCGTATGGCGGCGAGACGAGGCTGGACATTACGTCTATTTTCGGATAATGGAACTAACCTTAGAGGGGCAGACAGGGAGCTGCAGAAGTCTATGCAGGAACTGGATACCGAAGTTTTGAGAAGCGAAGGTATGAATAACGGTATGGAGTGGACCTTCATCCCCCCTCTTAGTCCTCACTGGGCTGGAGCCTGGGAGCGGCTGATACGCAGTGTTAAAGCGTCTCTTCAAGTTATATTGAAAGAGCGAGCGCCCAAGGACGAGGTACTGATTACTCTGATGGCGGAAGTTGAGAACATTGTAAATAGCCGTCCTTTGATGCACGTCTCGGTGGAAGCAGGTAGTATTGAGTCTCTCACTCCAAACCATTTCCTTCTCGGTGCGTCGTCAAACTTACCGGCTATCGGGGCTTTCGATAACTCTGATCTCTTTTTAAGAAAACAGTGGCGTACAGCTCAAATGTTGGCTGATATGTATTGGAAAAGGTGGGTCAAAGAAATCTTGCCAGATCTCTTACCGAGAACGAAATGGAACGAGGAGCATAAGCCGCTGCAAGTTGGAGACCTGGTGCTGGTTGTGGATCCGAACTCAGCAAGGAATATGTGGCCGAAGGGAGTTATTACTCAGGTATTCCCAGGCAGGGATGGACGTGTGCGGCTTGTGGAAGTGAAGACGAAGACGGGGACTTGGCGGCGCTCTGTGGCACGCGTCGCACCTATTTCATTGGTTAATTAGTGCTGTGTCAGCACTGGGGTGGAGAGTGTTAGCGACACGCTCATCAACCTAACATTTTATTATTTTGTTTATTATGTGAAAAGCGGGCAGTATTGGGCACGCTCACCAGTCTGTACTGAGCTACCAGCCGCACCGCGCGGTTACGTTGTTAATTTGTTTTCTTTGTCTAATATACAAGTTTGTTCCCGAAATTTTGTCATTTATTTGCGCACCACTTCTAAAAGTCAACAGTGGCGTAACCAAACTTGCGGCGCAATTAACTATGAGTTGCGCGGGTATGTTGTCAGGTCCCCCAGACTTGGAAAGATCTAACGCACGTATCAGGCCAAGCACCTCCTCGTCTGTAATTTCTATTGTGCTAATGCTACAAGTATTATACTCAAATTCACAAGAAGGACTCGCAGTTTGATGGGTGGGGTGTTAGCAGCAGAAAGAAAAGTTGAGTGAAAGTACTGGGCGAAGAGTTGACTAATTGATTCACCGGTATCAGCGGCAACGTTTTGGTAATTCATAATACTAGGATAATTGCTTGTTTTATTTTTGCTTCTGACATACGTCCAAAAGGCTTTTGGATTTTTTGTAATAGAGGCCTCTATATGAGCTATGTAAGAATCAAAACATTCCTGCTCCAGAGTTTCAGCTCGATTACGGAGAATAGAGAACGATGTATAGTCTGATTTGTTACCGTATACTTTGTATTTACAATGGTATTTATGCTTTTCTTTCAGAACTTTAATTAAGGCTGAACTATACCATGGCGGATAATAATTTGATTTGATTGATTTTGTAGGTATGTACAAATCCCTGCACTCGTATAATAATTTGTAGAACTCAGATACGGCGAGATCAATACTACCCTCACTCAGCAACTGGGTCCAATCTGTTTTGTCGAGCATGGAACATATGGCACTATAGTCACCACGATTAAATAGATACCTGGATTTAGGCTTGTATTCGAGTTTATGTATGATGGCAAAGTCCGCCTGTATGCATAAGGCTTTATGAAATGCATCTTCGGGTACCAATGGTCGCTCACATCGTTTTACTTGGACACACGAATTAGACAAGACCAGATCCAGAATCCGGTCCATACGGTTTCGCTCAGAGTTGTATTAACTAAGGCAACATAAATCTAAGACATCAAAAAATTCCACTAGGTGATCCCCAATAATATTTTCCGCTGTAAGTTCTGAAGTCTCGTTAGTGGGACTCCAGGAAATTTGGGCACCAAAATTAAAGTCATCTAGAATCACGAATTTGTCAATAGGAAAGGTCATGACATTATCACATAATTTTTCTTGAAAGTTAAGTAATTGAGTTTTGTACGAGTTACCCTGGTTTTCGTTAGTAAGGTACAAAACGCAAATATGCAAGTCATAGGACAAGTTTGATTGTTTGTGCCGTGATGAAATAGTTACCCACAGATCTTCAGCAGAACTACGCCATTCAGTCTTCTCCATAACGACTAAATGACGCCATACGGCTATCATGACGCCGCCGCCCAGACGCTGATGAGTACGATCATATTCCCGGTCCCTTCTCCACACTAAATAACGGTCATCGAATAATTCTGCGTCACCTATACCATCCAGTAGCCACGTTTCGGTTATCACGATAACGTCGTACGTACATAAATAAACGTTCCTAAGGAAATTAACGGTCTTCGTGCGTAAGCCACGAGCATTCTGATAATAAATATTAAGCATAACTACTTTTATGAAATAAAACTCCTCAGAAGCTTTTCACAGTTATATTATGTTCACACTTCAAATAACATAATGGGCTTTTCACAATTATAATTGAACTACAGAAGTACACTTTGCAAATCAACCGATATCGGACCGTATTCGAGCAGAGTAACGTTCTGCGACTGCGTTTTGAAGAAAAACTGTGGTTGAACCGCGCGTGTACTCTTTTATAATTTGCCAGGCCCCATCTTTTCGCGCTATCTTTCCGCGCCACATTTTAGCACGTGCCCGAATCAACATTGTCATGATATTCAGGGTAATCGGTTCAACCGCGTTTCCTTTAACAACAAAATCGAGTAAATGTGATTTATATATGCTTATTAATTATCTAAATTTAATACAATTTGGAATTAATTATGGATTCACGACATTCGGCCGTCCACATCCGTGCAACGTCCCGATGCACTTCCACCTTACTTAAGTTATACCTAGATAATGATATTTGTATAAACATCCGTGATGAAGTAACAAAACATTTATTGACAAACTTAATATAGTATTGAAATTATACTTGCATGACTTACATAATTCACATCACGACATTCGTTCTAATAATTATAATAGTACAATACTTATACAAATTAATATAGATTTCTTATGTAATTAATAAAATCTTACAATAATTTTTTATTGTTATCTAATTTAACCACGTTTTAATTTATCATTAATACAATATTTTATTTTGTTTTACAATTTTTATATTTGCATTTTTTTTTGTTCGGACAAGGGTACGTTTTCCTCGTCATCACTCTCAGAGGATAAAGAGGAACCATTCGAATTTTTATCTGAATCCGGATCTAATGTACTTATGTTTATCCAAGGCCTAATTCTGTAACTCTGTTGGCCGCAACAACACTTTCATACGGTCTTTTTTTTGAAAAACCAGGGACATCTGATATTTTATACCTGTCATTCCCGAGAGTTTTAACAATTTTAAATGGACCTATGAATTTAGACAACAACTAACTTTTTTATTCATTCATGTTCATCATGATGGAGGGGCATAGTGTTGTTGCGCTCTGGATTTAATTAGTGTAATCGTGTTTCAAGCTCATATTGAGTGATGAAAGTTATATTAAAAGGAAATGTGAGGATTATTCTAATAGTGATAGTGGATTTAAGTGGAAATAACAATGGAAAAAGGTACAATTTGAAAAAGTGTTGACGGCAAGTTTGTGTTGAGGCAGTCGCGCGTCTGTCCCGGTCACTCGCCGCGCTAACGAATATAGTGGTCTCGCTCGGATTCGTGCACGCCGGAGACTCGATACTAACCTAACCAAAACAAACAACATTATGAATTGTGTCGAATGCAAAAGGCTAATTGAACGTTTAGAACTCTTAAAATGCAGTGGATGTCAGGGCAGATATCACTATAGATGCTTAAATATTACGTCTGCGACTTTTAGAGAGCAATCTGAACAACTAAAGTGCATATTTAGATGTGAATCGTGTCGTAATGTCACCCGGCGTATTCGAGTGACGGACGAGACTCCGATCCGCGGCTTCGTGGACCTGGGCCTGTGGGCCGGTGCTGATGTAGCGGCGCAGTCTGACGTGAAGGACAATAACAATATGGACCCGTCGCTGGAAGGAGCTAGCACTGAATACATAACGCCCACACCGGATAATGGCGCCAATACAAAACCTGATGGAATAATGGATTTGTCGGTAATTATGAATATGGTGACCGATGCTATGACCACAAAGATGAATAGCTTGGAAACTAGATTAGTCATGGAAATAAAGGCGGTAATTTCAAATTTATCAGAGCGGGAAAACAATCTTCTGAAAGCTGAATTGAAAGAAGCAAATGAAAAAAACTTGCATTTACAGGCCGAAATCCGGGATTTAAAGGATAAATTGGGAACCCAGTCTACTACTAGAGTAAGTCAGAAAAAGGCTGCAAAAAAACCGAAGCCACGGAAGTCCCCTAATGAGCCTCCCCAAACAGTAACGGTAAGATCGGAGCCGGAGCACCGGTCTTGTGAATCTTTAGACGCCGTCCCCACCCTGGATTCCGCCCCGACCGTTGTAACTCGACTAGGGACTCAGACGATTACAAGCTATGCAGCGGTGGCCAGCACACAGGCGAGGGCGAATACAGCTGACAAAGATCTACGAGTACAAGAGAATGGCCATCTGATTGCAGTGTCTACCACAAGGATGAAACCCATGAACCCAATTAAAAAAGGGGTAAACACATCTACTCTTCAAATAAAAGCGGTGGAACGCAAAAAATATCTTCATATATGGAGACTCCTACCTGAAACAACAACAGAAAACTTAACGGAGTACTTAGAGAGCGTGATTGGAAAAGATAATTACTTAAAAGTGGATAAAATTATCCACAAAACTGAGAGAGGATACTCGTCCTTTAGAGTCTGCGTATCCGAAAGTAATTTCGAGAAATTAAGTAATCCGGACATCTGGCCAAGTGACGCTGAATACAGCGAATGGATCTGGTTTTTTCGTAGACCAACCGCAAACCCTCAAGAACAACAACCAAAAACCACGAAGTAAAATAATAAATATATTTTATCAGAATGTAAGAGGTTTAAGGACAAAATCATCAAAATTCCTATCATTAGTTGAATCCTCAGGATCTGATCTATTCGCAATTACGGAGACTGGCTGCAACGAGTCTATTCAAAACGCGGAGATCGCACTGCCAGGCTACCAGCTTCTGCGATGCGATAGAGTAGACGGACGCAAGCAAGGCGGCGTACTTTTAATGGCCACACCGCGATTCGAGTTGCGGCAGGTACCGATGCCTGATAATGTAAATATAGACGATTATAAGTTCGAGTTAATTTGTGCTACAGTTCATTTACAAAACCGTTTTTTATTTACATGTTGTGTACTTTATACCCCACCTAAAACTGAAGAGAGTGAGTACACTGTGATGTTTAATTTAATAGAAGAAATATGTATTAGATATAAGAACAATTTAATAGTATTAGGAGATTTTAATTTGTATTCATGCAATAATTACGTTATTAACTATTATGAATACTCGATGGCATTCTGTGAATTCGTTCAGTGTAACGAGGTACCCAATAGTAGTGGAAGGCAGCTGGATCTCGTGTTGAGCGGGCGCGGAGTTGTGGAGGTGCGAGCGGGAGACGAAGCGCTGCGGCCGGTGGACGAGTATCATCCGTCGCTCGCCGTCACCGTCACCGTAACGGCCGGCGCCCCCGCCACCGCCGCCGCGGATTCGGACCGCGGACATAGCCGGGTAACACAATGGAATTTTAATAAGGCTGACTTCAATCAATTATATTGTTTAATAGCGAATATAGATTGGAGCGAAATGTACAAATTAACAGATACTGATTTAGTCACAAACTACTTTCATGATAAGATCAATGAAGTTTTCGATGCTTGTGTACCTTTAAAAAAGAAGAAGCAGGGAAACGCTAGGTATATTTACCCTGTATGGTATACGTCAGATATAATAAGAAACATTAAATTAAAGTACATTATGCATAAAAAGTACAAGAGAAGTAAGTCCCGTAACGATTATGAGGTATTCGCTCAGTACAGGGCGAGAGTAAAGACTGACACTGCGCTGGCTCACGACCGTTACAGGGACCGAGTACAAAGTCATCTGGCCACGGACCCAAAGGCCTTCTGGAACTACATGAGATCGAAAAAAGGTAACTCGAGCCAACACAGACTAACCAAGAATGGACGAGTTCTATCAGATCAAGAGTGTGCAGAAGAATTTGCAGGGTTCTTCCAGTCCGTGTACAATCCGGAACCAGCCGAATTGAGCGTGCCGGTGGCGAGCGGCAGTGGCGGCAACGGTGGCTTGCGGACCCACCTGGCGCTGTTGCAGCCAGCCGAGGTGCAACGTGCGCTTGCCCGCCTGCTGCCAAAGCGCTCGGTGGGACCAGATGGCATACCGCCGTTCGTGTTTAAGGATTGCCGCAGAGTGCTGGAGGCACCGCTGCTGTACATATTCAACGTCTTTATCACGAACACAACCTTTCCAGAGCGGTGGAAACTCACTCGGGTGGTGCCGGTGCCAAAAGGTCGTGGAGGTCACGAACCCAGCGACTACAGGCCCGTGGCGGTGTTATGCACTCCAGCCAAAGTGTTCGAGACAGCCATATACCATAGTCTCTATGCGCAGGTTAAGGCCCAGTTGTCAGACGCACAGCACGGCTTCCGTTCCGAGCGGGGGACAACGGGGAACTTGCTGAGTTTGATGACGCGATTAGTACCAGTGGTTGATTCCGGAGGACAGGTAGATGTCGCTTACTTCGATTTTAGAAAGGCTTTCGACACTGTTGACAATGATATTCTGCTCACGAAGTTGGCAGGCGTGGGCTGCATGCCGAACACGCTAGCCTTCTTCGCCAGCTACTTGCAGGACAGACGTCAGTATGTCGATTGCAGCGGACACAGGTCAGAGCCCTATTTCACAAGATCGGGCGTCAGTCAGGGTAGTAACTTGGGACCTCTCCAGTTTATCATAATGATAAACGATTTACCAGAGGTGGTTACTGAGTCGACATGTTTACTCTATGCTGACGACTTGAAACTAATGATCGAAGTAAGCGACATCGGGGATCATGACAGGTTACAGAAAGATATAGATCGACTTAGTAAGTGGAGTCAGGAAAATAGGTTGTATTTTAACATCAACAAGTGCTCAGTACTGACATTTAGTCGCGCGCGCACCCCGCACCACCATCGGTACCATTTAGAGGGAGAACCGCTACAGCGCGTCACAGAGATCAAGGATTTAGGCGTGCGATTCACCGCCAATCTAACTTTTAAAGAACACATTGTCGATGTATGTAAGAAAGCATTTCGCAATTTAGGTTTTATCCTGAGGCAATCGAACAGCTTCAACAATATATCCGCACTACGTGCCCTATATGAAGCCCTAGTAAAAAGTCATCTGGAAAGCAGTGCTTTGATTTGGTCTCTACACGAAGCGAAGTATATAATAATGTTAGAGCGCATTCAGAATAAATTCATGCGATTCTTATATAAAAAAATATACGGTGTTAATCCTGGATTTCCATTGTTATATCCGACTTTGTTTGTTCTTGGCATGGTAGGATATTACAAATTGGAAGTGAGGAGGGAAGCGTCCACCGCCACGTACTTGTTTAAAGTGCTACGTGGAAAAGTGCACAACCCGAGCCTCCTTCGGGAGTTGCAGATGTGCGTGCCCGAAGAGTATGTGTCGCGGAGGCGGCGGCCACCGTTGCTGAAGGTGCCGCGCGCGCGCACCAACTTGTTGCAACAAGCTCCGCTAACGCGAGCACTACGCTCGCTTAACGCGACCGTTGGACACGTTGATGTATTTTCTTGTACGTTGAACGAGTTCGCGGGGGCCATATTAATTATATGTACTAGGTTAAGTAGTAATTAAGTTATCTGGGATTTATATTTGGTAATTTAATTATATATTTCTATTATTATGTGAGAATTTAGAATTACTAAACTAACGCAATAGGTAATTCTGTAATGTTAGTTTTAGTTGATTATAATAAATAAATAAATAAATAAATAATAAATAAATAAAAACTTTGTACTTTTACCTTGATTATAATAATTCGTTCTGGTAATTTTCACTAGTTCACCCTCTTTGTAAACGGCGGCGGGTACCCTGCCAACATAATATCGATTTTTTTGTTTTTCTTGGCCTATTCGTATGTTTTCATTCACTTCGTCTCGTACGTCTTTAATGTTAATAGGTGTTACATCAGAGTCTATTTCAAGTTTGTTCGATAGTGCATCGCGAAATCTTACGCCAAACAGGGCTTCCGACGCCGTTAGGCGTTAATAGTATTGTTGATGCCCCACTGTATTTTCCCCAGACACGTGTCCCAGTTGCGTTCATCTTTGTTTAGATTATGTTTAGTCATAGATTGCAAAATAGTTTGGTTAAAACGTTCTGCTTGACCATTTGACCTGGGACACGCGACTGCATTTAATACATGTTTTATACCATAAAGATCACAAAACTTTTTGAAGGCGCGGACGTGAATGAAGTTCCACGATCAGAAATTATTCTGGAGGGTAAGCCAAAGTCATCAAAGATGTCCTGTAGAACTTTCAAGGTTGTTTTTGTTTTTGTGTTCTTTACGGGTTTTACAAATAAGTACTTCGTAAATCCATCAACCACCGTTAAAACGTAGGCATTTCCATTTTCGCTTTTTACAAATGGACCAAGGTGGTCTATGTGGATAGTGTGAAATGGAATGTCTACCTTTTCGATTGGATATAAATATCCAGACTTCTTTTTAATAGAATTATCTTTGTTGAAAGCGCACTCTAAGCAAGATTCGACATATTTTTGTACAAAACGGCGCAGTTTCGGGAACCAGAATTGACTTTGGATCCTCTCAACAGTCTTTGAAACTCCTAAATGTCCCATATCGTCATGGTTTGACCTGCAAACTTGGAACCGAGCATTTCGTGGAATTACAAGATATATCTTATCGTCAACTTTCCTACAAACTTTATTATTTCTTACAGTATAATTCTTTTTTATTTCTTTTGACTCTTCATCATTTTCAGGCTTAAGTACTTTTTACTATTCGCGATATATCTGGGTCAGCTATTTGTAGTGTCATCAACCAGTGATCTTTTTCAATGTTATATACTGTAGCGATGTTATCATCAAGTAATTCGGTCAATTTTGTGTTCAATCTACATGACTCATTTGCGTGCCCGGTCTGTACTCAATACTGAACGTAAATTCGCTAATTTGTAGCCACCACCGGGCTATACGTGGGACTAAATCGCGCTTGGTGAGAGCAGTTCGGATGGCACTGCAGTCAGTTACCACTGTGAAATCGATGCCTAAGAGATATACCCTAAATTTCTTTAGTGAGCAGACAATAGCCAAAGTTTCAAGTTCGTAAGAATGAAGATGGCGTTCTTCTGGCGTCGTTTGTCTGCTGAAGTAGGCGACGGGTTTTAAAACATTAGGATTCCCTTGCCATTGTAACAGTATTCCTCCAATTCCAAGTGCACTTGCATCGGTATGAAGCTCTGTTTTAAGCTTGGGATCATATAGTGATAATATTGGGCGATCGATCAATTTTTCTTTCAAGCAACTAAAAACTTGGGATTCTACCTCAGTCCATTGAAAAGGAACATCTTTTTTTAGTAAACGAGTAAGAGGCCTAGCAATTTCTCCAAAATTCCGGATAAATCGCCGAAAGTAGCCTGCTAAACCTAAAAACTGGCAAACTTCGTGCATAGTTTTCGGCATTGGGAATTATTTCACGGCCAAAATTTTCTGCTCATTTGGCCTTATGCCATTCATGGAAATTTCGTAACCGAGGTAGTTGATAGTGTCATCGAA